>CM046043.1:53521515-53879015 GCA_025215565.1 Flaveria ramosissima | reverse complement strand
ATCTTAGATCCACCCCTATAAGGTTTTCAGCCTACTTCACCCTTAGTTGACTAACCCTTATCTCCACGCGCGTCTCCCCATGTCTAGTGGGTATCTTACCTACATGGATAAGGGTTAATAATGACAGGGGTAACAACGACATTGGCAATAACAATGGTAGAACTTGTAACAACAACTATGGTGGAAACGGCAAGAGTGATAGCAGGGGTGGCGTGACGACAGAGGCGACGTGGGGAGTTGTCGGGTATTTTAGTTCCTTTACCTTGACGATTTGAAACGAAAATGAATTTCCTTTACATGAAAGAATTTGAGTGACTTATTCCAATTCTTCGTTCAATTCATTTCTTAACTAAGATATTAAGAATGAAATAATATTCACGTTCAAACAAATTCTATGAACAAATCATATTAAGAATTAAATTCAAATTTTAATTTCATTGAATTCCATGAACCGAATGCATCCTTGGGGGCGTTAGGTTCGTGAAATGTGTTGAAATTAGATTTGCAACTAAAAGGAACCGTATTTGCAATTCTGTATTTTCTAGTAGATTTTGAAATTTAAGAGAACTGGAATCTATGCACGTAATTTAACTTCCAATTGCATTTAGTGATAAAACACTCATTAAGGATTCCGAAATTATCACCACTACAAACTGCAACCATCTCTATGACTACTGATCTATCTCGCTACATATCACCGACCGTCATCGCCATCGCCTCCGACAATTGACCAATACCCTGTCGCCACCATCAACCTATTGCGCGCACTGCTGACTCTCGACCGTCTCCGTCGTAACGACCACCACTAACAATAACGTCCACAACCGTTCGTACACATCGGCAACAAAACAACCGACATCCCTGTAGTCAGTACCAGGCGTGCTCGGCTGCGATGGGTGCGATTGGCGACGACAGTTGGTTATATGTAGGTGGGCATGCTTGGTTGTCGACGGAAACGGCGGGCACAACTAGTTGTCGGTAGCATCGCAGTTGGGCAGTAACAACAACGTTGGTTGGCGAGGTAAGACTGTCTTATGTGGTGGTCATTTCTTTCATAAATGAGATTCCAGCTTCTTTTATTGAAGTCCTTCACAATCCGAAAGGAATATGAAATTCTCCATTTGATAGAATTTGAGGAAATTCATGTAAATTACAATTCATTTCTCAGCCAAACACGTTAGGAGTGAAATTTAAATTCGAGTTCCAACGAATTCCGCCAACCAAACACATTAACCCATTGAATTTAGATTTCAATTCCATCAAATTTCTATATACCACATGCGCCCTTAAGATTTTTTTTGTTCTATTCAGATTATACAATCATTGGAATTAGATCATCAAATGCGCTAGCACTATCCTAATCACAACACAACCTACTAATAGCGTTGACAAGCCACCTATTAGTTGTTGTTGACGTCACCACCGCCTCCTACAACCACCAACGCTTATGTTACTGTCATCTTCGTCGCCACCTCTATTGTTGCCACTGTCACCACCATCGTTTTCATCTATCATCACCACTGATTTCACAGTCTTCTTCATAAAAAATAGCAGGTCAATACATTTTGATATATTTTCTAAAGACCTATTTCCGTTGCTTCATTTCTGACCTGAGCCCATTTTGACAAGAACACATGTTACCAGACACAATCTATCCCATCCATTCTGTCAAATTGGCTTCCAAATAATAAAATTTATTGACCCTTCTATGTTACCCATATTTTAGTTTTATAGTAAAGTTGTTTTTCAATCTCAATCTTTAAATATTTGTTTACAAACTATCATAAGATGACAAGACTAGACAGGATTTGTTAAACTTACACGTCTATGAAAACATGATGGGTAATGACGGTTCTTGGAGATGTAAAATTGAGGTTAGACACTTTTAGGGAGCGTATAAATTTTGTATTTGCTGGGAATTTGTATATATTAGCCTGTACTTTACTTTGGTCAATTGTAGGTGTCGGAGCAAACCACTTTCTATTTAAACATTCCTCTACTTTTTAAGTATTTTTAAATATTCCACTGGTCAGTCAAATATCTACTTTGTTAGGGGTTTTTATGCCCACATGTTTCTTCTATCTTCTACTATTAATAAAATAAATTCAATGGATGATACCTTTTGTTTTCTTGTATATTCTCTTTATTTTTCTTAGAAAAACAAAAAATAAGGTATTCAAAGCAGAAAATCTTTCTAAAAGCATCTACTCTATCAAGTGAGATAGAGGTAATGTTTACCTTTATTTTTACCCTCAAGATCATGCCACTAAGTGGCATTTTACTAGGTATATTTATTTGTTTGTTTAAACACATACCGAAGTCGTACAAACAAAGAAGGCCCGCATACTTCCTTTCACATACACAAGTATACAACAAGAAATATAATAACACCGTCATAATGCACGCAATCTTGAATTTGTACAGGCAATTAACACACAAGAAAGCGAAATTTTGGTACACAGGGACAGGATATGTATGCACTAAGATGATATTTATCTTCCACCAGATAACTCGATAGCCTCTTGATTGTATATGGAGTCTTCGCCCCAATCAAATCTTCTTTGTAAGCGATCATACTCTTGCCTACGCGTAACTTCGACATTCTGCCATTCTTCCCAGCGTTCAGCAAGCCCTTCGCCTTCAAGCATCCTTACCACCTCTGACATGGCGGGTCGGTCCTCTGGTGACCCTTGGGTACACAACAATGCTACTTTAATCATCATCTCCACTTCTTCCATGTTGTACTTATTATTCAGGTTGCGGTCCACAATAGCATCCAACCTCTTCTCCCTTTCTAGTTTCTTCACCTGCAACCATGCACCAAAAATAATCAATCAACTCATAAATACATACATTGGCTCACTTAGTAAAGGCTGTCACCCTGCAATCTTAGTGATAATTCAGTTATGTTTTCTCTCTTTAACACTCAAAATCTAAAACGGAAACAGAGAAGAAATACTAACAAAGTAGCTGAAGTACATCTCAATGAATATAACCTCCATTAAGAAAAACTAACAAATACTTATTATTTGAAAAAAAAAAAAAACTAACAGACTTTTGGCAAAAAGTGTTTCAGGTCAACCCAATCCGACCAATACAAAAACTTGCCCGTTTTGACCCGAACTGTCATTTTACCCTTTCTAGTGTCAATTTCATCCTATTTACATGAAACCCATTCATATTGGGTTGCATATTGACAACAGTCAACATGTTAAACAAGTAAAACAATTTCCATAAACTACAAAGGTCAAGTGGGTTGAAAGTATATGCAATTGCATATAAACTCTTATATTTGTTTTATTTTAAAATATATGTCGTCATGCTAGTAATATAGTTGTATCATTAAACTAATAATTATATATAATACTCGAAAAAATAGTCAAAAGCTTGAGTCCACTTAAAAGTGGACTGCTTTGACCCACCCTATCAGCCAAACTAAGGTCATCCATCTTACATGGTCAAGAAGCAAGACATCGTCTTCTTCTTCAAGACGTGAAAAATCTATGGCTCGTTGTCCTGTTACGATTTCAAGAAGCATGATCCCATAGCCAAAAATATCAGTCCTTTCTGATGACTTCCCAGTAGACAGGTATTCAGGAGCTATGTGACCCATTGTCCCACGAACTTGGGTGGTCACATTAGTCTTTCTGACATCAACTAACTTTGCTAACCCAAAGTCACCTACAACAGCTTCAAAATCTTCATCAAGCAATACATTAGCTGCCTTAACATCCCTATGAATAATTTTTGGATTGCAGTGTTCATGAAGATATTCCAGTCCACGAGCAGTCCCTAAAGCTACCCTCTTCCTTGTAGCCCAATCTAAAACAGCCTCTCCAGGTTTAAGTTCTGCCAAAAAATATACTAAAATCAAGACGAGATATTATTATTAGAAGGATAAATTCATTTGATAAAAACTCTAAGCAACATGATAACCAATCGATTACGATAGATTGGATGGATTTTGCAGGAATATTCATGGAATCTTCATGAATATGGCCAAGCCCTATTTCAAAGTAGAAGTAGAGTACCTCTTAAACGATAGGCAACACTTAAGTTGTGCATGTAGGGGTAGACCAACAAACGTTCAGTAGATGTGGTGCAAAAGCCAATGAGACGTAAAAGATTCCTATGGACAGCAACACTTATCATCTCGACTTCACGTTGGAATGCGGCATCCCCACCTGGACTCTCATAATCAGTTAACCGTTTCACTGCAATCTTTGTGTTGTCTCCAAGAACACCTTTATAAACCTTCCCAAAACCACCTTGCCCAAGCACATTTCTCTCACTGAAGTTGTCTGTAGCAACCTGTAGTTCTCTCCATGCAAAACGCTTCAGTTGACCAAATGCTATTCTTCGGTCAACTTCCCCTAACAAAAAGTCACAAATAATTATAGCATGGGGCCACACAAAAGTAGTGCTGAGCATGGTTTCAGGTACCCCGAATAAGCCCGACAAACTAGCCAGGTCAGGTTCTACCTGCTTTGGTTCGGTTAAAGACCATTGCTCACCCTAGGAAAAAGTATTAATTACACAAGGATAAGTGGTCATGTGCGGTGCACAACTACTATTAGAACTGGTGGTGGTTCCAACCCATTTACTAAGGAATGGTGATCTGGGTGACATGGTATCTCTTTAACTGCCAAAATCAGTAAATTACTTCAAATAAAAACAGCTAAAATGGTTTAAGTTGTCTGAGAGTGTATTTAATGCATATAGTCTATAGCCTTCAAAATCATTTCAATCAAAATATTAAATTATTGTTCTAGACTGTAGTAATTTAATTCTTTTAATCATGTTTGCCACATTAGTTATTAATACAATATTAAGAACAAAAATTGGATATAAAGTGTGCGAATTCACCAGTCCACCTATTTTGCCACCTCTAGTTTAAAAACAAAAAACTGATTATTATTGTTTTCTAATTACAACTAGATTTAGCTCTTTAGTCATAATCTTGATCAAGTCAAATGACAATTTGTTAAATCTTGTATTCTTAGTAACTTTTGGTTCTCATGACATGTGTTGAAATCCTAATTCAGATCTCTAAAAACTTGAGAATGAAAGAATAAATACTAATCCATTCACAAACATTACACCAAAGTTTTTTTGCGTTTACTTGTACTTGTTTGTAAGATATTTAATATGAACTGATTGTGCTTATAACCGATGTTATTAGAAGTGTTGAAAACAAAAGGGATCAACTTACACGACAATAATACATTAGATCTTTAAACAGCTTCTAATAGAGGTGCCAAATTCAGTTCATTAACTAAAAATGGGTCAATTTGAGTTACGTTTGATCTCTAATGAGTGATGGGTGGAATAAATCTCTTAAATCGCTTTATTAAAAGAGTAATATAAACTATTACTGAAATAATATAGCTTTTGTAAATTGTAATCACAATTAACACATTATTTATTCGTAAAATCAAATAAATAAATATAAGTGTTTGTGGGTCGGCCCAACCTAACAAGGACTAATAAGCTACTCATTTTGACACGTTACCCAACAGCTGTTGAAATTTTTTACTCACTTCCAATTTTTGTAGTAAATTTAGCCATTCTGCCAACAATAGGTCATGGATATAACAGATGACTAGTTTAACAGGCTACCAATACAATACCTTGCATGAGTTAAGAAAAGTGTAAAAAAATACATAAAACCCAACAAATAAACCGATTTATGATGTGTAAGTGTGTAACATTTGCGAATATTGGATTCAGGAAGGATAAAAGGTTCAGAAGCAAGGTCACCTGGCACATCGACAAAGACTTCACGCTTGTAGCCTTTGTGCCTTCCCCTCCAAAAAAACAACGCGAGGCATCCAAGCAAAAGAAGAACTAGGACTCCAGCAATCACCCCAATTAAAATCCCTGCCTTTGATTTCTTGGAAGCATCTAAAACATACCAATTTGATATGGTCATGCCTCAAGCAAAAATCAAAGTCACCATAAATATAAGAAAAAGGTGGCAAAATAAGTGGGTCAGATAACAGGTCAACCTGAAAATATTACTTTCCTTTTTCTCACTTGAGATTTTTTAAAGTGGTTTAAAAGCAATGGTACTACCATGATAGTCAGTTTTTTTAAATCAAATGATATACAAGGTTTATGCACTTTGAATACACACTGTGGGTGACTTTTGACCTGTTTCCATACTATAGCTAATTCTTCAAAATCAGCAGATTAGAGACAAACTATAACCCACACGTATACCCATTAAAGCGTGGAAACAGCCACCTCTATTAAATATTATAGCATAAAAGAGGCTTGAATCAACTTACTTCCAGAACCAGATGTGCAAGGGCGGGTGTTATTAAAGTCACAGTTCAATCTATTCCCTGTAAAACTGTAATAAGCAATTAAGGTCAAACATCCTGAAAAAGTAAAGTTATAAATACTTTCTGTAAATTCAAATGCACGTACTTGAATTTAGACACCTGAAATAAACGATCAGGTATTTGACCACTGAGGTTGTTGTTGCCAAGTAAACTGCATACAAAAAGTTACAGTGACACCAGCAAAAAATAAACCCAAACACAAACACAAATCTCGATCACTTACACACTAGTCAAGTTTGGCAGACTTGATAGCGATTCTGGGATAGGCCCTTCAAGATTGTTTTGGCTCAAGATCCTACATACAATTGAAAAGAAAAAGAACACACAAGTAAATATTTATAATAGCATCCTATAGATTGTCTGTAAAATTGTAATAGAGGTGACAATTCCACACCATTTATCCTTAAACGGATCATTCCAGGTTGTATTAGTTTTATAACAGTCAAACAGGTGAAATATAGAGCTATCTGAAAATGGAACTGCCAAACAGGTCAAAAGCCATCTAACATGTGTTGAGATGCTTACAACAACCCATATAGTATTTTTGAAACATATTATGATGTTTTAACATATATCTTCAAAACTAAAAAGAAGACAAAAGAGTGTTGTTAGGTCAGAACTCAGAACACCCAACATGTTACAGCTCGCCACAAAAATAATCATTTTGACATGTTACCCACTCTACATGCTTCTATAGTCTCTTATCAGTATGAAAATAATACGTCACTTACAGAAACTGAAGATTTTTTAGATTTCCAAGTGAAGACGGTATATTTCCAGTTAAATGATTGTTTTCCAGATCCAACATCGTCAAACTAGTCAGGTTACCATAGTCTTCAGGTATTCCTCCTGTTATCTGATTCCCTTGCAAAGAACTAAAGAACAAGTAAAAGTCAATTGACCAACTTCAAACTTGTAGTGAACATAAGATGAAAAACAAGTTTCATGCAGCATAAACTATAGTTTCATGAACCCAAATTGATATAAATTTTATCACCCTGCTTCTAAATGTGTGAGACATTTTCATTACATCCCATGCCCAAAGTAGTAGACTGACCCAATAACCTCCAAATCAGCCTAAAACCATACCTAAATCTACTACTAGCCATTGCTTATAAAGTGCTCAAAAAACTCATTCTATCCATGTGAGAGAGTTATTAGATGTTAGAAAATAAGTACTTTATAAGCAACCTTGATGTTATGAAAATTGCAGTTCATTTTATACTGAACATTGCAAATTTGAGCACTTTATGGCACATAATAGCTCAGAATATAATAATAACAACACAGTGTTTCTATAAACAAAAAAATAGTTCATGGTCTAGAATAAATCTTAATTGAATAAAAATAGAATACCATGTGTGACTTGTAATATCAAAACAAAACATATAACTTTTCCATATTCATAAAAGGCTCATTCATATCAAGACAGAAGCATTAGTACTTTATCACAAATCCAGAATTGATTACTTGGGATCTGAATTCTAAATACATGACCTTTTTTTTGCAAAGTTTCCATTAGCCAAGAAAGGTAACAACATGAAAGAATCTTATTTATCATATACGTACAGTATGGCAAGCTTTGACAGAACTCGTAGTCTTGGCGACAAGGTTCCTGTAAACCCCATGAATGACATAGATCTGCGAGTTTAAAAATCCAAAATTACACCAAAATACCCTAGAACCAATATCAAATCTACAACATTGCAGATAGGTGAATCTCACAGTAACTTACACAGAGAAAACATTGTTATTGGCATCACAACTAACTTTAGACCAAGTGCATGGATTAACTTGATTCTGGTTCCAGTCTGCAAGCTGATCAGGCGAAGCCTTAAGTGAAGTTCTCAGATCAAAGAGAGCATCTCCTGCAAACGTTACATTTTATGTTCACTAGGGTCAAAATAGGCAGGTTAGGTAATGGGTCAACACAATTTCAGGTTAAAATGGATCATTTTTAGGTGCAGGGAGAAAGAAGCCGTGTCGGGGGGCTCGCTGACGCTTATTTGTCCATGTGTTTATAAAAATCTTTGCAAATAATAAACATCTCTATGGTTGCGAAAAAAATAGTACTACAACAGTAAACTAAACCTTTGAAGAGAAAGATTTAAGTGGTTATATGCATTATAGACAAACGTTGAATACCCTTCAACCTTACATGTTCCCTTTCAGCTATAATTTAGGATTGGTCCAAATTGGCACATGAATAAGTAAATAGGTCAAAATAGCCACCTTTAGGTAGATACAAAAAGAATATAGTTTGACTAAGCACTATATAGTGTATTATTATTCATTTGTAAATTGTAATTCACCAACTTTTACTTCTCAAGGGAATAAAACTAGTGCAAATAGATTGCAAAATAACTAAATATGGTGATTACTAAGAAATGAAATAAAATACCAAAAGTAGAATATACCTTGAGCATCAGGCACCACCAAATGCAAATTTCCCAATACTAGAAGTACAAATATTAGCTTCATGTCTCAAGGAAATTGTGGCTACTCACTTAGGTCAATTATCAGCAGGATTTCCACTTTGAATGCATGAACAAACATCTTTTCTGTATTTACATCAGTAATGAATTCATATCACTAAGATTGATAGTGACGGAAACATTTTTAGAGCTGGAAATGATTTACTCCTTACCTTCGCTCATTAGATTCCCACCTTAAATTGTTACTGGGAAGACTTCTACAGCTTTTGAAGGTAAAATGATTTTCTCACAGGTTACTGGTTAAGGACTCGTTATTGCATACATATGGACCACAAACTTTGGCAATGGTGATGGATCAAAAATATTTCCTTACGAAGTTATGATTAAATTTTTTTTTATCAAAAGCTTGAAGAATCAAGATCACAAATTCACAATCAGGTGCTTAAAGATTGTTAGGTCATCTTTTCTTGCAATAACTCCTTCCATGATATGTTATGTTCTCAAAATCAGAATCTTATTCAGTTTTGGTTTGTTGCCCTACACTGATTAAGCACATCCAAGCACCTCCTAAAGGGTCTTTAAGCATACCATAAAATTCAACATAAATAGTTCAAATTCAACAATAACCAGATATTTTGTGTATAAAAGAGCAAAATAGAATCTGAAAATACAAAACGAATAGTTAAAGTGTAAAGTTGCTTCAAAATTTTTGAAGAAACATAGCCACATTTACTTACAACATTTAAGCAAACACTCGTAGACAATATCTAGCCCATCTAACTAGAATTAGCATGCTATCACAAACAAGATGGACACATAAAACTTGGCCAAACAATCAAACTACCAAATCAGTACTTTGCATAATATTGAGGAATTGGGCAATAAAGCATATTTATAGTTAAATAGACAATCTAGTACATACCCCTTTGAAAAGCTTTATGTACTCACCTTAGCAATATAAGCTCCCAATTTCACTTGCCCTTGCTCAACTTAGCTCAAACACCTAATGTTCATAACTTCATACAAAACTTGATAAGCATGCTTCCTTAAGCACAAAATGCAATTAACTGACGTCATGACCAATTTCACCATTTGCATGACCTATCCAATTCTAATTATCCAAAATCATTTATTGATATCCATTTGGTCATGATTAAACACATAAGTGTGGAAATGAACTTTATTAGAAAATCGCAAAAATTATCTCGATAATAGCTAGTTATTAAACTGAGTTTATCACCTTCCATGCCAATTTATTAGTTAAAAAACAATTCTATTATTTTACATTTTGTTAGCCACTTCCATAAACCAATTCACAAAAATTATCAACTTGGGGATTCTACCAAAAACCACAAAGTTTCACAACTAAACCTTGGATTTTCATCCAAATCATTTCCAATGGATATCATGATTAATTTCAACCAATAACTAAAGTTTGCAACATAATCATGCATTAATTCCACTCTAACTCAAAATTGGTCAAATTTGCTTAAGAACTACCCCTACTTAGGCTATCCTACAAAAACTAAACCTAACCAACATGTTCTAATCATATGGGGTGTTCCTAATCTATATCATACCAAACACAAGTCCAATTTTTAGACATTTAGTACTCGAATACAAAACCCACTTAAAAGCTTATACATTTATTAACTAGACCGTAGAACACATACCAGTTAGTCTTCACTTCTAATCACTAAACGACGCAAAATTTTGACTTTAATCCAAGATTGCACCTCAGAATTCCCTTAAAATTCTTGCTTCTTCTTGGGCCACTGCAGCCGACACACAATTAAAGCTACTGTTATAACTGACCCAATTCAAGAAAGCAAAAATCTGAGCAATTACAACATTAATTTCAACATTTTAACAAAATTTAGCACAAAGATTATAATCAATAAATTAGGGTTACCAGATTTGAATTCTTGTGAGAGATGAGAGGAGCTGAAGAGAGAACAGAGGATCAAAGGGTAACAGTGGTCAGATTCAGAGGATGAAGGTGGAGCAGTGGAAAAGCAGAGTGATTGAGAGGATTAAAAAATTATGAGAAAGACGACCAGAAGTTTGAGTGTGTGACTGTCAATAATGGGGTTTACGATTGGTATGAAAATAAAATAGTTTGTTTTATTTTCTTTTTCTAAATGTGTGGGCTATTGATTGTTTATGGGCTGTAATCATCTAAAGATAAAATATGATGTAGACATAAGAGTTTGAAGTTTTATGTTAAGTAGAAAGAGTTGTGTGTTTGTGTTTTTAAGTTTGTCGGGAAAATGAGTCATTTTCTAAAAATAAAATAATGAAGTACAATAAAGATACTATGTTTATTCATATGAAGATTATGTAGTGTGATGTACAAAACAAATTACAAATAATGAAATGAACGTCACATAAACGCAAATAATCCACACCAATGTCTTCAATGGTAGTATCTTCGGTTTTGTTCTTCGTTGCAAGACTTGATGTATTTGGAGTTTGCGAGAAAGGATCGATGTGGTGTGGAACGATGGAGAGAGCCCTCCTCTCTAGTTTCTAGAGGTTTCTATATTGCTCGTTTCTCTTGATTTGATGTGGGTTTCTCTTGATTTGATGTGGTTTTGTATGAAAGGCTTCTATGTTGTTTGTTTCTATTAATTTGGTGTGGTTATGTGTAAACTTGATTTAATGAATCGACGTGATCAAACAATAGCTATCATTTCACTTTATGACTTATGTTTGAAAAATGTTTAGCAACCAATAAGTGGCAACTAGAATTTCGGCTGCAACCCACGAGTAGTACACAAGCTCGTTAGAATGCTCTCATTTATATATCGTTTTAAGTTTAACCTAGCTCCTATGTGGGCAACTTTTTATCCTTTCTCCTTTTAAGTTCATCTTAAACTTATTATTTTGAGACTTGTATCTTATATATTATAGCTTTATCATGGATATGATTTGCTTTGTTGTAAACTTTCACATAGTAGAACATAAATACAGAGATAATTAACTACATAACACATATACAAATATATATAGGGAGTGTTTCTAAGAAAACTATGAGTTATAAGAAAACCATATAGACCATTTTTAAACCATTGATTACTTGAGATCAATGGCTAAGATTAAAAATGACATAATTGTAATTATGTAGTAAAATATTTGACAGATTTTAATAGAAGAAGGGCAAATTAGAGAAAACACATACATGCTTCAAAAGGTAACTACCAACTATAATCAATTGATATAACAAAATCCCAAATATATATATATATATATATATATATATATATATATATATATATATATATATATATATATATATATCGATCGCAATAGAACGTATTTCAGAGCAAGAATACCAAATGATTCACTTTCTCTCAAATGACAAATTTTAATATGAAGTTTCACTAATAATATTTGATATGGGAATTGAAAGTTAGTTACGATAGATTATTGGTGAATTTGTTCTATGTTTATTGTGTTCATATATGTAGATGAGTGATGTTTGCTTGCATATATGTAACTGGTAATATATAAAATACAAGCACTTCATAATGTAAGTTACATGCATTTGAAGCTTTATATGGGTATCTAATTGTTGTTGCTTTTATATGTATAGCGAGTGATGCTTGCTTACATATATGTATATGGAAATATATGTATAGGGTGATGCTTGCTTACATATATGTAGCATCCAATATATAAAGTACCACATGATGTAAGTTATATGCTTGCTCACATATACGTAGCATCTAATATGTAAAAGACATGAACCTTATGATGTAAGTTATATAAATCTAATATATGAAATGTATGAAAGACATATATCACATGATGTATATGAAAATATATGTAAGGGGTGATGCTTGCTTAGATATCGTGTTCCATTAGGAGAATCATATACATTGGTACATGAGGAGTATATTATTATTATTATTGTTATTATTGTTATTGTTATTATTGTTATTGTTATTCTTGTTATTGTTCTTCTTGTTATTGTTCTTCTTGTTATTGTTCTTCTTGTTATTGTTCTTGTTGTTATTGTTCTTGTTGTTATTGTGCTTGTTGTTATTGTGCTTGTTGTTATTGTGCTTGTTGTTATTGTTCTTGTTGTTATTGTTCTTGTTGTTATTGTTCTTGTTGTTATTGTTCTTGTTGTTATTGTTATTGTTATTATTATTATTATTATTATTATTATTATTATTATTATTATTATTATTATTATTATTATTATTATTATTATTATTATTATTATTATATTCATTATTATTATATTCATTATTATTGTCATTATTATTGTCATTATTATTGTCATTATTATTGTCATTATTATTGTCACTATTATTATCACTATTATTATTACTATTACTATTACTATTACTATTACTATTACTATTACTATTACTATTACTATTACTATTACTATTACTATTACTATTACTATTACTATTACTATTACTATTACTATTACTATTATTACTATTATTATTATTATTATTATTATTATTATTATTCTTCTTCTTCTTCTTCTTCTTCTTCTTCTCCTCGTTGTTGTCGTCGTCGTCGTCGTCGGTCGTCGGTCGTCGTCGTCGTCGTCGTCGTCGTCGTCGTCGTCGTTATTATTGTTATTATTATTATTGTTATTGTTATTATTATTATTATTATTATTATTGTTATTATTATTATTGTTATTATTATTATTGTTATTGTTATTATTATTATTGTTATTATTATTATTATTGTTATTATTATTATTTATTATTATTATTATTATTATTATTATTATTACTACTACTACTACTACTATTATTATTATTACTATTATTATCTATTTTTTCAATTTTGTGAGCATGTGATGTTGTAAGATTCAAATTGATACATAATTTGGAAAAAAAACTACGTATATGTAAACAATAAGAAAACAAACAATAACATGTTAATTGATACATCAAAATGGTGAAACTTACATATATGTAAACAATCAAAAAATAAACGCAATCTGACAGTACGTTCACTGTTACATTAAAATGGTCAAACTTACGTATATGTAAACATGCATAAAAAGATAGGTTGTGACATCTGATACATTAACTTCATGAAACTTACATATACGTAAATACTTATTGAAAGGAAAAAAAATATTCAAGTTCTGAAACAATAACTAAATAGACATTAAGAAATACTTTGACTTTAAACACCAAGAAGATATATAATTCTATTTGCTTGATTCATATTGGATGGGATAAGTATTGTTGAATTCTCTATTTCTAATTCATCTCCGGTGTCCAGAATATCAATCTGATTAATCGCTGCTTCAGGAGTTGCGTGAGCAAACTAGTCAATTTTAATATCACTTGCAATGAGCATTGTGAAATAGTTGTGGTTATCCATCCTAAATGGGGAAATCAGAAAATAAAATAAACAGAGATGCAATCGCTTAATCAATAGAAAAAAACTGAAATGACTATCACCTTCTTGAATATATGAATGCTGAAATTGATTAAAATTTTCTTGAAAATCGCTATGCAGAAACGATTGTAGCATCGAATGTGGAAGCAACAATGGTGGAAAAAGTCCATTATATGAAGAACAAAAAGATCGATTAATTTGTTTCTTTGAAGTGGTTTACTAATTTGTTCAATCCTGGGGAGAAAATTAAGGGATTTAGTCAAGGATGATTAATTTCTAAAAATAAGTTATGTAGACAATTACTAAAATACCTTTTGAAAATAATAAATATAAATAAATAATAAAAATTTTGATTGGTTAGAATTGGCCTTCTTAGTTTTCTTAAAACTAGTTGATTTTCTTAGGATCCTTCCTCTCTCTCTCTCTCTCTCTATATATATATATATATATATATATATATATATAGATATATATATATAGATATATATATATATATATATATATATATAGATATATAGATATATACATATAGATATAGATATATACATATATAGATATATATAGATATATATATATATATATACATATATATAGATAGAGATACAGATATATATATATATGTATATATACATATATATATACAGATATATATAGGTAGATAGATACAGATAGATAGATACATAGATGTATAGAGAGAGAGAGACAGAGAGAGAGACAGAGATACAGAGATACATAGATGGATAGATATAGATAGAGAGAGACAGAGACAGAGAGAGAGAGAGAGAGATAGAGAGAGAGAGAGAGAGACAGAGGACAGAGAGATAGACAGATATACAGAGATACAGATAGGGATATAGAGAGAGAGATATATAAGACTAGACATATAGATAGATATATATATATAGATATATATATACACATATATATACATATATATATATATATATATATATATATATGTATATATATATATATATATATATATATATATATATATATATATATATATATATATATATATATATATATATATATATATATATATATATATATATATATATATATATTCTTGTCAAAAGCAGTATTTTCACTAGTTTTTTCAAGAATAGATAAAATGCATAGTTGTAAGACACATAAAACAATATTTTATTTTTATTCATTTCATTTTTAAAAATTAACTCATTAGAAAAATACGATTAAAACACTTCAAACCAATGTTAATAAGTTCTTATAGTTCTCAACTTGTATGTCATACTATAAGATCAAATTATTCAGAGTATGAAACTATACACTAATCATATATAATTAAGTTTATCTAATTACATAATAAAAAATCTAATTTTGATTATTTTTAATTTCTAGATTAATAATATAAAACCCTATGGTCGGACAACGATTTCAATGAATAGTCACATTCTTGAACCCAAGGTGTTAATAAGTCAATCGCAAATCACATTTTGCTGCCATTATTAAATAGTTAACAATTGGTTATATTTTTGTTGTCATTAATAAAAGTGACTTGACATAATTGTTAATATAACAGATGAAAAATGTAAATGAATATGTCGAAATATACCGTATATATGACAAAACACACGTCTTAGAATATAGTTTATATATGTTTTTAGAAAAATTTATAGTTGTTTGTAAATGGAAAATTCCATTTAAAAAGTCTTAATTGAACGTTTGGCGATATGTGCCCATTTGTAATGACGTGTACTAATAAAATTTACAATACCACCACTAGGAAAAACAATAGTCGTTCTGTCAATCATTTGCATCATGTGCTAAAAACTAGAACTTCCTTGAGGTATCAAATTCACATATTGTCTTGTGGCTAATTGTCAATTGGCATAATGCAAGGACCACTATTTCGAATGAGCCTTTATGCATTAGCGATAGAAATTAACTTTTCAAAGTTATACACGGGTTGAATAAATAAATATTAAATATAATAAAAATTTAATTATAAAACGATATAGTAAGACATGATATGATTAGAATTACATATGAGTAATAAGTATCAGTAATAAAACAATAATATGAATTTTTTAATTTCTTTTTTGTTTTTTTCAAAGATAAAGTAAACATGTTGTTTCAAAATAACGTTTTAAAAAATTTTCATTTTAAAAATTTCCTTACTATAACTTCCTATTTTAATAAAATTTTCTTATAAAAAATTACTTTAAAAAAACCAATTTTAAAATATTACGTAAAAATAATTTGATTTTTAGAAAAAATCTTTTTATAAAAAACTATTTCTATAGAAATAATATTAATAAAAGATCTTTTTTTTAATTTATTAAAAAACTAATTATAATGTAAAAATAAATAAATAATATTATTAGTAATTAATGTAGTTATTTAATAGAAGAGAAAAACGAGAAAATTTTGATGTAAATGAATGTGGTGCTGACACGTAGCATTTTCATTTACCATTTTATTAGATAAAAATGAAAATGAAGATGATTTATAAACAGTAATAAGCTTTAAGGCCTAACAATAAAAAAGTAACAGATTATTTTGTAGTAACTTTTAGGTCTACCACTAAGGTCTGTCCATATTTTTCAAAAATTAACAACAAATGAATATTTTGGTACAAGTAAAGGACTTCCGAAGCCAAGTGTGGAACTTCCGAAGGAAAAAGGAGCTCTTCCGAAGACAAAGTGTAAAACTAACTTCCGAAGGAAAACTCCAACTTCCAAAGACAAAGAACTTACTTCCGAAGATCAAGACTTAGGTTGTGTTTGTTTTTTTAAAAAACCTCTTCCCCACCTCTTCATCTGCGTGCTCGTAGATGCGGGAAGAGGTTTTAAGTTCGCAGACTGTTTGTTTTTTGGAAGACGTTTCATTTAAAAACGTCTTCCTCACCTCTGCAGGGAGAAGAGGTGGAACAATGTCTTCACACCTCTTCTCACATCTTCTCTTCTGATTTGTTTTGAGCCCTAACCTTCTTCACAACCATCTTCACAATCATCTTCACAACCATCTTCACAATCATCTTCACAACCATCTTCACACACACAACCACCAACCACCGCCTCCCGTCGGTCCACCGCTCCTCCGCCGCTCCACCGCCTCCACCCTCGCGACCGCAGCCCCCTCGCGACCGCAGCCCCCCTTCGCCCTCCCCCCCTCGCGACCGCAGCCCCCCTTCCCCCTTCCCCCCCCGCGACCGCAGCCCCCCTTCCCCCCTTCGCGACCACCGCACCACCGCGCCACCGCACCACCGCGCCACCGCACCACCGCACCACCGCACCACCGCAGCCGTCGCCCCCTTCCTCCCCTTCGCCTTCCTCCCCTTCGATCTGCAGGTAGGCTTTTTTAATAGGGAATTGGAAGAGAGATGGGAGAAGGGTTTGACCATGGGTTTATGGGTATGAATGAATGTATGATTATGAATCGAAAGTCGACTGATTTTCAGGGGTGGGGGTGGGTCGAAGTCATTATTCACTTTCTAGTTTCTTCTTCAACCCCATCTTTTAAGGTCCAACCATTTTTCCTTCTTTTCTTTCTGTGGATTCACATCCTTTTTTTTCTATTCTTTCTGTAAATATGTTGGAAGTTTGTATCTAAAATAAATCTAATTTTATTATTATAGAGAATATACATTTATAATATCCCATTAATACAATATGCAAATAAAATCAACCATTATATCCTTAAAAACATAATTAAATCCATATTAGAAAAGAACTAGTATTAAGCCCCTCATGTTGCGACGGCGGTTTAAAACCGTGTCAAGTGATATAAATTTTATATCACCGTCAACGACCAGCAACACCAAAAAGCTCGTATTGGGTTAGTGATGACTTTTATTTATATATTAATGTATTAGTTGTTTTTAAAGTTTAAAAAATAAATTTAGTTTAATTACAGAATATTTCAGCATTCTGCAGATGCTAAACAAAACAAACAGTCTTTTTCTTGCAGACTGCAGACATTTGGTCCACCTCTTCTGCTGCAGATGTCTGCAGATGTGGTCCGCAGACTGCAGACGTTTTCCTGCAGAAAAAACAAACAGCACCTTAGAATGACAGATCAGAAGTCAACATCCAAAGTATAGAAGTCCTCAAGCCTCGGAAGTATAGAAGCCTCTTCCGAAGTATAAGTGGCTTCGGAAGAACTTCTTCTTCCGGAGCCAACTTACCTTCGGAAGACACTACTATTATCCAGTGGACATAAGTATGGTCTCCCTGGCACTCCGTTGCAGACCTCTGAGATACTGCATGGCGTTTTCTCAAAAGCCATGCAGTTGACCATACTTTTCCACTGTTTACCTTTATAAGTTAGTACAGTTGCCATCTTTAGTTGGTGACAAAAGGTAAGTCATGGATATGTCATGACTACCATATCTTAGATAATACTTTATCTAAGATACCTTAACTTTAGCATTGTAGTATATGCTTTAGTCTTAGGTTTTCAGCTGGTATCAAAGTATATCCAGCTGTAGGATCTAGTATATATAGTTTCTCATTGTAACTCATGTTCATGCTTGTAAGAGTCTTGTAATACCTTGAGTTGAGAAGTAATATATACAAGTGCCTTAAAAATTATTTATGTGTGTTCTTTGCTACTTATTATATTATTATCAACTCTTGTAAAAGACTTTACTTCATCTGTTTTGAGTGTTCTATAAGTGAGTTTGAGAGAAATCCAAGTGTTTAAGTGACAAACCCGATCCTGCAATTGGTATAAGAGCTTTTTAGGCTCTTGATTGTGAGATCTTACCATCCTAATCAACATGTTTTTCACTCCTCTTTATACCACACTCAAAATGGCCCTTAACAAATCTGAAGTAGAGATGGGGACGATGACAAAAGCACCCATCATCACCCCTGAAAACTTCAGGTCATGGAGCAGAAGAATGGAAGGTTTCATCAGGTATCAAGACAGCAAAATGTGGCAATCCATTGTCAATGGCCCATATAAGCCAAAAGTAGCTGGTGGAAACGGTGCCATGATTGAGAAAGCTGTTGAAGATTATTCTGATGAGGACCGAAAGAAGCTGGACATTGACAGCAATGCTATGACTGTTCTCATGACTGCAATTTCAAACTCCATCATGGTGGGGTTTGAGCATTGCAAGTCTGCCAAAGAACTGTTTGATACACTTGCTCAAATGTATTCAAGCTCAAATGACTCCAAGAAGGACTCATGAAGCAGCAGTTCGAGAACTTCACCTATGTTGCTGGAGAGACACTTAGCCAGCAATACTTCAGGTACATGGATCTCATTTCTTCCCTTCAGTCTGTGGGAATTGCTCATGAACTTAGAGGCCTTACAAGAAAGTTCATGAGTGCATTACCCAATGAGTGGACATTCTACTGTGTCTCTATCAAGAGAACAGAGAACCTGAATACACTCACCATGACTGAACTCTATGGCATCCTTGATGGATACCGTTTGGAAATAGAGAGTAAAAGAGGCCATCAGACAAGCAGACCCTTGAGCCTTCCTGCTAGCAATGCTTTAATGGTTGAAGGCTCAGGAACCTCCCAGCCTCAACAATACCTGACTTACACCTAGCAGCCATCTTGTTCTTCTGGGCCATACATCATATTTCCTGAGACTCCAAGGTCTCAACAAGCTCAGCAAAGCTCTTTTCAGGACAGCTGTGCTTTTGTCTCAGGAAGTGGACACTCAAATGATTATCAATATTGCTTTGATGATCTAGAGTGCTTCAGCCCGGATGACGTGGAATACGTGGACATAGTCCAACAAATGGCTCTACTAACCTACAGAGCAAAGAAGTTCTTTAAAAGAACTGGAAGGCAATTTCCCCAGAACCCAATCAACAGCAAATTTGGGTTTGACAAAACCAAGGCCAAATGTTACAACTGTAACCAACTTGGTCATTTTGCAAGGGAATGCAAGGCTCCCAAGTCCAACCCGGGAACCCCACAGGCCTCTACACATCCCTCTACACCAAAGCCCACCGGAAAGTCAACAGAAACAGCTGCAATGGCTCAAGAAGTTGACTGGAGCTTCATGGTACAGGATGTGACTCCTGCTCAAGCACTCATGGCCAGAACAGATGAAAATAAGGTATATGAACATCTCTGTACTCCTGCCTGTATTGCTAAGGTTAAATTGTATCAGGACTATAATATGGAGATTAAATCCGATATTGAGTCTTTAAATGTTTTAAAATCTGATTTTAAAAGGGCTGAATGTGACTATCAAAGAAAAACTGAGGAGTTGAAGAAAACTGTGTCCCTATTAAAACACGAACACACAAACTATAAGACTCAAATAAAGGATTTAATATCCAAATTGATTGGGGCTCAAGCCCAGCTTGTCACAGCTGAGGCTCAAGCCAGGAAGTATGCTATTTTCGAGCAGAAATTCCAAGCCATTCTTGCATCATCCTCTCACTTAAAACATTGTTACCAAAACAAAGATGGGTTGGGAACCAATGAAATTACTCCACCACACTCCTATGAGTCCATAAGACAACCAAGGTGTGGTACTGAGGAGCAAGAGGTTCCATCTGCTGACCCACCTTCTCATGAGTCAAAGAATGATGCAACCATGGAGACCATCACATGGAAGAACCAGGTAATTATACCCTCTCCTACCAATGATGATCAAACCCTGACCACCAAAGTCAGAAGAAGCAGAGCTAAGGCAGCCAGAAAAACTTCCAAGAAAGTGGCTGAGTCTAAGCTGAAGATAAACCCAAAGCAAAAGGGTGTATTCATCTCAGCTGGATTCCAGGTGGTTGGAAACTCTGATTCAGGAAGGGGGTGTAGTACCAGCACTCCTGTCCTACCAAAGGATCAGAAGTTAAAGGGAAAGGTTGCTGATGAAGAGAGAAAGAACAAGAAACAACAATCCTCAAGTTCCCAAAAGATTAACATTGCATGCATAATGTGTGGTCTGCAAAACCACATGGCCAAAGATTGTTACTACAATCCTGCTAGCACACATTATGCAAATAATGTTAAAAAGGAAGGAGTCAGAGAAGGTTTCTCATTTGGACCATATCAAATGGTTCAAGTGATGAAAAAGGGAAAGCTTGTTTCCGAAGCAAGGCTACTTTCGGAAGAAGATCCTTCTTCCGAAAGGAAAAAGGCTTCGGAAGCTAAAGATGTCAAGACTCAAAAGAATAAAAGAGTCCCCTTGAGACCATCCCAGAAGAAGACTGCTTTGGAAGAAAAGGTGGTGAAGGCTTCTTTCGAAAAGAAAGAAGCTTCAGAAGAATGCCAAGCTACAAAAGCTTCAACAAGCTCATCCTCCATGATCAACCAAGGGATGAAATGGAAGATCAAGGAAGATGCTGTAGCCCAAACCTCTTCTTCAAAGACATCCATTGAACCCCCATGCATAAATTTTGGTTCAATTATGTCACTATCATTGGAAGAACCCAAGACCAACAAGGCTTGGGTTTCCAATCAAAACTAATTATCTCATCTTATGTGCAGGGACATCCATATGACAAGAATAACAATGTTTGGATTGTGGATAGTGGATGCTCCAGGCACATGACAGGGAACAGATCTCTCCTTCAACAATTTCAACATTATGATGGAGGTCCTGTCCAGTTTGGAGGTGAGGCCGGAGGATATATTTCTGGCAAAGGAAGTATATCCAATGGAAAATTAAAGGTTGACAAAGTTAACTTTGTCAAACAGCTTGAACACAACCTGTTAAGTGTTTCTTAGTTCTGTGATCAAAAGCATCAAATGCTCTTCACAGAACATTAATGCATAATTCTCAAACCTGGGATGACAATTCCTCAGGAATTGGTGCTTCTTAGATCTCCCAGGAAAGGGGATATGTACAAGCTGGATATGAACAATGCTTCTCCAATGGCAGAAGTATCATGCTTTCTTTTCAAAGCTAATGGTGATGAGTCAACACTATGGCATAAACGAATGTGTCATGTAAATTTTAAGACAATGAATAAATTGGCTAAAAATAACTTGGTTGCTTAAAAAAGAATTTTTCTGCAAAGATAACTGTGTTGCTTGCCTGAAAGGGAAGCAACACAGGACATCTCATAAGTCCAAAGTTGTTAACTACATCACCACCCCATTACACTTATTGCACATGAATCTATTTGGTCCCACAAGTATAATGAGCATTGGAAGGAAATCATATTGCCTTGTGATTGTTGATGATTTTACTAGATTTACATGGGTATTCTTTTTAAGAACCAAAGATGAAACTGCTGAAACTTTGAAATCTTTTATTCTTAAAATAGAAAATCAAATTAATCACAAGGTTAAAATAATTAGAAGTGATCAAGGGATTACCATATTCTTGACTCATTCTGTAACTCAAAAAGTATTACCAGACAATATAGTGCTCCTAGAAATCCTCAACAAAATGGTGTTGCTGAGCGGAGGAATAGGACACTTATTGAGGCTGCTCGGACTATGTTAGCATATTCAAAGCTGCCTCTAACATTCTAGGCAGAGGCAGTCAGCACTGCATGCTATGTGCAGAACAGGGTCCTTGTAGTAAAGCCACATGGAAAAACCCCTTATGAGTTATGGAACAAGAGGCCACCGTTCATTGGCTTTCTAAGGTCCTTTGGCAGCAGGTGTACAATACTTAATACAAAAGACAAATTGGCCCTGATTGTAGTCAATGAGCACACTCCTTGTGTTAGGGGGAATGGCCCTGATCATATATTTGATTTAGAATTGTTTCCAAACTATTCTAAACCATCTTGTGAGAATGTTTCAGCTGGAACAGGTGCTCAAAGTGACTCTGATGATGATCAACTGTTTGAGCTTCCCAGACCTATTCCAAGTTCTCCAAGAGCTGCAGCAAATCAAGTTCCCACTATTGGAAGATCTGATAGTATAACCATCTCAAGAGATAGTGGAGCTTCAACAAGCAGTTCACCTGTTGACTTTCAAACCTCTTCAGGTGACCCTGCACAACACCACGCTGATAAAAGCAACATCTTGAAGGAACAGGCAACTGTTGATACTGGTTCACAGCAAACAAATGATGATGTTTCTCTTTCATTCACTCAGTCCTCATTGAATAAGTTTGAAACAACAGCTGGACCAAGTATTCAAGCTCCTGAGCAAAATATGTCCAATTTGGATTTATCTTTGCAACTAGAGGTGATTCCTAGACTTAGGATTCACAACACTCATCCAGTTGAGAACATCATAGGGGAAGTCTCTGAAGGCGTGAGAACAAGAGGACAAACTCACAATGGGAATGTCTGTTTGTACTCATGCTTTTTATCCCAAATGGAACCCAAGAAGGTGGACGATGCCTTGAAAGATAGTATCTGGGTTGAATCAATGCAAGAGGAGCTGCTTCAATTCAAAAGACAAAAGGTTTGGAACCTATGTCCACTACCATCTGGTCAAGTACCTATAGGCACTAAATGGGTTTTCAGAAACAAGAGAGATGATAGAGGCTTGATTATCAAGAACAAGGCAAGACTGGTGGTTCAAGGATACACTCAAGAGGAGGGAATCGTTTATACTAATGTCTTTGCACCTGTTGCAAGACTTGAGGCAGTTAGGATCTTCCTTGCTTATGTTGCATCCAAGAATTTCACTGTCTACCAGCTTGATGTCAAGTGTGCCTTTCTATATGGGGATATAGATAGTGAAGTCTATGTATGCCAACCTCCGGAATTTGAAGATCCACAACATCCCAACTATGTGTGCAAATTGGACAAAGCTCTATATGGGCTGCACCAAGCACCTAGGCTGTGGTATGAGACATTGTCTCAGTTTCTCCTGAAGAATGGTTACACTAGAGGTACCATTGACAAGACTCTTTTCATAATGAAGTCTGGGAAGGACATCTTGCTCGTTCAAGTCTAAGTTGATGACATCATATTTGGTTCTTTAAATGACCAAATGTGTAAAGACTTTGAGAGCATTATGAAGAAGAAGTTTGAGATGAGTTCCATGGGAAAAATGGACTTTTTCCTTGGAATTCAGGTGAAGCAAATGAAGGAAGGGTTCTTTATCAGTCAATCTAAGTATGTCAATGATATCTTAGAAAGATTTGATATGAAAGATTGTAAAGCAGCAAAAACACCTATACCCAGAAACCACAATCTCTGCCCTGACTCTGAGGGGGAGGATACTGATCAACATCAGTGTAGAGAGATTATTGGTTCTCTGATGTATCTCACAGCAAGTAGACCTGATATCATGTTTGCAACTTGCATTTGTGCAAGATATCAGGCTGCTCCAAAGGTGTCTCACCTAGTTGCTGCCAAGAGAATTCTTAGATACCTTAAAGGAGCACCTAAACTAGGTCTCTGGTATCCAAGAAATAGTGATTTTAATCTTTATGGTTACTCTGACAGTGATTATGGTGGTTGCAATATCAACAAGAAATCAATATCTGGTGGATGTCAAATTCTTGGTGGAAGGATCATCTCATGGCAATGCAAGAAGCAATCCTGTGTCTCTACATCAACTGCTGAAGCTGAATACATTGCTACTGCTAGTTGCTGTGCTCAGCTGCTGTGGATTCAAAACCAGATGATAGACTACGGATTCAACTTCATGAGCACTCCAATCCACATTGACAACAACAGTGCTATCTCCATTACTGAAAATCCAGTAAAGCACTCCAAGACTAAACACATCGATATCAGGTATCATTTCATTAGAGATATTCATGAGAAAAATTTTATCAAGCTAATCAAAGTTGATTCAAATGAATAATATGCTGACTTGTTCACCAAAGCCTTTGATGAACAAAGATTTAAATATCTCATTACAGCTATTAGGATGATAAACCTTGATTAGTCGATCTCATTTGAAAACCTTTTAATGTGTAAAGTCTTATATCAAAACAATTTAAGCCCTGTTACAAAAGATCTTTCTCTAAAATTTTATCTAAGTATGAATTCTTCCGAAGAGGAATTAACCCTCGGAAGATATTTTACATATCTTTCGAAGCAAATTTCTCTCAGGATAATATTCTTCTGGGAAGAGTTGTTAAGTCTCGGAAGAAGCGATTGATTTCATATCAGATCTACTTCCGAAGCTTGTCACACTCTCCATTCGGAAAACAACATATACTCTCGGAAGTAATCACTTTACCTTCGGAAGTAAATTTGCCTTCGGAAGAACATTACCTTCGGAAATGCTTTATACTCGGAAGAAAGATTTTACTGTGTAATGGAAATCTTTTGGGCCCCACTCTGTAAAAAGTAAAGATTTTGTTAATGATGTCAGATTATTTAAATGGACTAACCTTACCGCGTATGTCACAACATCCACTGAAACCTCCCATCATCTTATCCAAACCTCCTTTAAACCGCCATTCCACCCATTTAATACCTCTGGCTAATCACTTACATCCTTTTTACCAAAATTACTGCCCTAAAAGCCTTCTTCCTCTTCAATTTACCCAATTCCGAACTATCTTCTTGTAACTTTCTTCAATGGCACTTAACCCTCAGCATAACCAAGTCGCACTCCTTGACTCTTCAAGGGATGCCGACATCTCAGACATCATCTTCTTTCTAATCCAATCTTCTTACTACACTGCCCTGACCGTTAACCCCATGATTTACTCAAACCATATGTTTGAATTTTGGGCAAACGGTCAGATTGAAACCCTAAATGGTGTTCGTGTCATTAGATCGAGCATCTGTCGCCAGGAGTTGGTCATTTCTGAACAAATCATCAGGGAGCATCTAGAGCTTCATGATGAGGGCGCTCCTATAGAATTCCCCAAAGCAGATTTGGACAACACTTATATCCAAATGGGATATGGTGGAGATGTTAGCAGGTCAATCGTCTACAAATTCAACTTCTCTTACAACTGGAAGTTCCTGCTGCATGTAGTTCTTCACTGCTTGTCCAACAAATCTGGGGGATGGGATCAAATCCCATATGAACTTGGGTGCCTAGTTCATGGTTTGGTGAAAAGCCTCCGCTTCAACTACTCAAGATTTGTGCTGACCAATCTCATGGGAAACCTTCAACGGGACACATTCTTCATGTATCCTAGGTTTCTCCAGCATAAAATAAATTGTGAGCTGGACCAGAGCAAGCTTGTCTGCGCAGCTGCTCTGACTGCTCCTCAAATGAGGCCGACCATCTTCAAAACTTTGAAGAGAGTGTCCACCAACTTCACCGGAAGAGATACAGCACTTCTTCCAGGTATGATTGAGCCAATGGATCCTGGTGACATCCCTGTTAACCCCACAGGTGATGAACCCACACCAGAAACTACCCTCACTTTGCCAAATCTACCTTCTCCACCCATTACATTCACTTATCAAAGACGCCCCAAACGAACCCTTGTTCAATCTTCTCTGATTGAACAAGCTCCTCATGTTCTACCTAAAAAGGCTAGAGTGGAACAATGGGCTCCCACTCAGCCTGAGGTCCAACCATCCTTCACAATTGACCTCAATATGGGTCTTGAGTCTCCTCAGTCTCAGACCCATGAGCCCGAAACCCAAGCTGAAACCCCTCAGGGAGAGTCTCTATACTCCCCTGAGCAGCCAAAAAGGGACAGTCCCATCACAGGCTCAATGCCTTTAGACATTGATCAAAGTCCCAGGTCACTAGGTTTTACTTCCATATCCTTTACTGACCTATTAATCGGAGCTGATGAAGAGAATATGTCTCTTCAGGGCAATAAAGTTGATCCACAACACCCTCTCAAGGATCAACAGAGCCCAGAGAGATCTCTTATCTCTAGCCCCCATCAGCAAACCTTTACTGAGGTGAGTCCCACTGATGTGGAGGGGACTCATGTAGATTCAGCTGCCACTACTGAAGGAGCCTCAAGGGATCCTCAAGACAGTGGTAACATTACTGAGACTGAATCTACGACAACCATGCCCTTTGATGACTCTGAAAGAGACATCATTGAGCAAGGGAAACCAGGGCGCCAAGAAACCACATCTGGTGGTGAGGATGAACATACAAGGTATGTTACCTCATCTCCCCATGATTTTTCAAAAGAAGATGAGGGAAGACTGCAACTCACCATCGAAGACCTACTTTCTAAAGTCTCAAATCTTGAATCTAAGGTTAGGACTTTAGAGGATAGGTCTGCCACTCAGCAACTTGAGATTGAAAATCTCAAGGCCAAACTAGCTGAGAAACAGATTGAGAGGTCTGTTAGGCACGTACCAATTCAGGTCTATTTGACCTCTTCCTCTAGCTCATCAAGCTCTCAGGATGATGCTACCAACATGGGGTAGAGTGTTCAGAGACAAAGCCAAAGACAAGAGGAACCCCAAAGTCAAGCTCTCACTTCCCTAAGCTCAAAATATCCTATGCAACAAGCTTCAGTTTTCCCTGAGCCTCCTCCAGTTGTAATTCAAATAGATCAAAGGATGCTCCAAGATCTCAATAGGTTATTCAACAAGTTCCTATTAGAATCTCTTATTGAACAGCCAAGTCTTGATTTGTCTGTGATCTACTTCGGAGCCAAGGAGCTTCAAAGGTTAAATGCACCTTCTACCACTATTGAGGAAGTTGGTCAACCTAAGGTCCAAGTGGAACATGAGATTAACTTCGAAGGGGAAACAAGGACTGATGGCCAAGCAACTGAGACAGTTGGGATAGATAGTGCATTCTCACAGACTTCCGAAGCACAATTCAAAGCCTCAGAAGAACAATTTCAAACTTCCAAAGCTGAGATTGCTGCTGCGGAAGAACTATTCTCCTTATCCGATGATCTAATAGTCACAGATGCAATCCTAGAACTTGCATCTGAGGTTAATAGGGAGGATTTTCTCACCCAACCTCTAGCTCAAACATCAGCATTAACTCCAGCTTCCATCTCTACTACTCAACTTGAACCTTCTATCCAAGAACCCCCAAAGTCTAGCACTTCGAAGACATCAAAGGGAAGAGGAAGATAACTAAGGAAGAGCTTCAGGAGGAAGAAATGTTAGAAAAACTCAAAAGAAAAGGTAGGCTTCCAACTGGAAAACTGCTAGCTGCCAGTACCAAAGCAGCTGCAGCCAACCAGGAGGCAGTCAACAATAGAAGAAGAGTAGAGATCATTGATAGACTTGTCAGTCTAGGAGCTACAAAAAAAGATGTACTCCTGCTACCATTAGAGGAGTTAGTTGATGTAACGCCCTGAATAATGTCTAAGCGAGCCAAATATTAATAATGGGCTTAGACGAGATCATTTAATGGAAATAAGATGGATATGGGTTATAGACCGAGTTAACTCTTCGGGATATGTGTTTGGCGAGTTTAAGGTCCCGGGAACGCCCGATATATATAAACGGATCAGCTTGAGTAGCTCTCATTTGCAACTCAACACTCTAGTTCTAGAGAGAGAGTAAAGAGAGAAAGTAGAGAGAGTTGAAGATTTAAGGCTCGGATAATCCCGGAATTGAAGATCAGTGTTTGTGGGCATCGAAACAACAAGAAAACACCAGGAATCCAGGTAAGAAACATCATTCAATCGTTGCTTTTGATGTAAACCCGGATTCTAGGGTTTGGGTTTTTAAAAGTGGCAAAGATTCGCCCAAAACTCACGTTTTTGTGTAAGAAAACATGTAAGAAGCTTAGATAAAGCTTATTGGGTGAAAAACCAAGGTTTTAGGTGTAAAAGATTGAAGTTTTGGGTCAAAAATGGGGTGGTTCGTAATTTTCAGCCCGTTTTGCGAAACTGGAGTTCATCCAGCGAAATTAGGTATTCGTCCAGCGAAACTATGGATCTTCCTGCGAAACTATAGTTTCACAGGTAGTTTCGCAAACATGGTTTTCCAACGAAAGTTGGGCGAAACTGGCGGCGAAACTGGCAGCGAAACTGGCAGCGAAGATGCCAGCGAAGATGCCAGCGAAACTGCTAGTGAAACTAGCAGCGAAACTGTTGGCGAATCTGGCTGAGAAATTGTTGATCTTGCAGCGAAATTAGCAGCAAATTTAGGCAGAAATTAATCCCTTTAAGTGTCAGCTTATCTGCAGGTTGTGTAGAGTGATTCTAGCCTTGTAAGCTTAGTTTTGAAGTTGATCTCGGTATCCAGGTGAGTTCTAGATCCCCTATTTATAAGTTTTCCATGTTTTGGGGCTATTATGCATACTAAATATATGTTTTTAAATGACCAAGATTTTAAGAGATTTTAACAGGAAGAACGATTTTTCTATAAGTAAATGTGCTATATAAATGTTTAAATATAAAAAATTTTTCGCGCTGACCTGGCAGCCCGGCCCCAGCCAGGGGCGTTGCCCCTTGGACCCCACTAGGGGCTGCTGCCCCTAGGACCCCGCTGTCAGGGGCTGCCGCCCCCGAACCCCCGCTGTCCCGCGGCGGGTCGGTTATGTTTTATGATGATTAGTACTTGGCATGTTGTGTACTTAATAAGTTAAGTATTATATATACTAAAGAGGAAGATGATATTAACGAAAAGTGAAACTTAATGAATGTTACCCCCGGGCCCGTTTGATGATGAAAAGTCTTGCAAGCACTATGATAGACTTCACTTATGTGAGTCTAATGTATGATGATGGATCTGTATTCATGAGCGGGCTATGTGCCTTGCAGTGTGGATCAACTGTCGGGGGTTAGCTACCGTATTCATGTGTACCGACAGGGATTGACATTTGTTGTCGATCAACATGGAGCTCTTGCTTTGTGCAATCTCATTTATGATGAAAGTGAAAGATAATGAAAGAATGAAAGATAATGAACATGCTTATTATGATGCAAGTAATGTTATGTACTATGTTGTATGCATGGTCATTATATGAAGGATAAAGTTTATATTTTGTTATATTATTTAAAACTAGAACTCACGCAGCGAAGCTGACTTTTATGCATAATAGTTGGCAGGTAAGAGCTGATGCTGAGGATGGCACACAGAGCTACTTGGGGAGCTATGGATGGCATTCCTATTTATGAAATATTTTTTGTAATTTAAGAACAATTAGCATGTTTTGTTTGAAATTAAAGGACAAATGTATGAGTACAATATGGTTTCTAAGTTTTAAATGAATGTCTATTTATTTCAGCTGCAATGTTTTATTATTAAACTGATTTTATGCTATGATTAACCAACTGTGAGGCTTCCCGGGAACGGGGCCTTACAGTTGAGCTGGAAAAGGCAACTTTGCTGTAAAAACAACAAAGAGAAGAGGCAGCAAGGTTGGCCTTAGAAGAAGAAAGGGAGAGGAAAGAAAGAGAAGCTGATAAGCAGCCCAGGAGGGAAAGGATAACTTTCCTAACCTCTAGAGGTTTCTCTCAAGAAGAATTATCTCCACACAACAATGATACGATCTTATGGCTCTTCAACAAAGAGCAAGATCAAATGGAGAAAGAGAGAAAGAAAGCTGCCAGGGAAAAGCTGATGCAGAAGAAGAAGAAAGAAGAGGAAGCAGGACTAACTGCTGCCAAGAAGATAGGTGAGAAGGCCTGGATGAAGAGCTATCTCAGGGCTCATGGCTTCTCTGGCAGGCAGGTGGGTCCTATGTCTGAAAAGACCCTCCAGCGACATGTCAGTGACATAAAGGCTGACATTCGCTTGGGGAAGAGGAAGGAGATGTACAGAAGGGGAGAGGGGATGATCTTCAAATCAACTACTCAACCCCAACTTCAAACCCAACCACAACCTGAACCAATACCATTTCCATTCCCCATCAAAACCAAGCCAACCACTGAACCATACACCCCTGAACCTACACCATCACCCCTACCAACCTCTTCACCTCAACCACCTAAACTACCCATCCTCCAACCCAAAACTCTAGCCAGAACCCAAAATCGTCAACCTACCCAACAACCCATCAAACCATCCCCTCAGCCTTCTAAACATCTCTCCTTAGAACAATTCAAGGCAACCAAGACAAAGCTCATCAACTGCACAACCCTGAGCGACATCTCCTGTGAGGAGGACTCAGTCAACTTGACTTATGTTGATGGATCCTCACGTTCCCTCACTAGAGATCAATTTCTTGATCTGCCCAGAGGAACATTGGACCAAGCTGCAAATCTCCTTGGCCTCAATTCAGATACTTTGAATGAGGAAGAAAAGAAGTTAAGGAGAAGGCTAATGACTCTGCTGGATACCAAGAAAGGTGACCGGGTGCCAAGACAACCTCTTGCACCTAGAAAGAAGATCATCCAGTGGAGGTTCGAAGACTCTTCTCATAACTTTGTTGTTGAAAGAGAGAATGGAGAGCTCAACAGGTTAAGTGCCTCATCTCTGCTACACTTGAGCAGATTTGATATTGCTGAGTTAGCAAATAAGCCATTCTCCAACCCTTCAAACTCTGATGTAGCTGCCCATATCAGAAACAATCTAGGCAGTCTTCATATGGCCGACTAACCGCTAGGACCAAGGTTGAAGAAGAGTTGAAACTGAGAGAGGAGGAGAAAAGGAAGGGATCAACAACCAAAGGCAAAGCCTTTCTACAAATGGTTGAAGGTCCTGAACTTGAATCCATAGTTAGATGGGAGTACGATTATAACTCATGTCAACTAAGTCTTTTCAGGGGGATGCAACAAAGGGTACATGTCATTCAGAGTGATAGACTGGATCTCCTATCCACCAGTGACTTGTACAAGCTTCTCAGCACCACTTTAGGGAAGAACAAAGAAACAAACAAATATCTTCTGTCCCTGGTGTTGAAAGCTTTGAGAAGCAGAAACAAGTGAGGTTTTGGTAGCATCAGCCTAGGGGGAGTTTGTTTGATCTAGAAAGGCTGGTGCAACCAAAACCAAATCACTTAGAATATTTTGGTACAACAAATAAAGGACTTCTGAAGCCAAGTGTGGAACTTCCGAAGGAAAAAGGAGCTCTTCCGAAGACAAAGTGTAAAACTAACTTCCGAAGGAAAACTCCAACTTCCGAAGACAAAGAACTTACTTCCGAAGATCAAGACTTAGAATGACAGATCAGAAATGAACTTCCGAAGTATAGAAGTCCTCAAGCCTTAGAAGTATAGAAGGCTCTTCCGAAGTATAAGTGGCTTCGGAAGAACTTGTTCTTCCGAAGCCAACTTACCTTCGGACGACACTACTATTATCCAGTGGACATAAGTATGGTCTCCCTGACACTCCGCTGCAGACCTCTGAGATACTGCATGGTGTTTTCTCAAAAGCCATACAGTTGACCATACTTTATTCCACTATTTACCTTTATAAGTTAGTACAGTTGCCATCTTTAGTTGGTGACAAAAGGTAAGTCATGGACATGTCATGACTACCATATCTTAGATAATACTTTATCTAAGATACCTTAACTTTAGTATTGTAGTATATGCTTTAGTCTTAGGTTTCCAGCTGGTATCAAAGTATATCCGGCTGTAGGATCTAGTATATATAGTTTCTCATTGTAACTCATGTTCATGCTTGTAAGAATCTTGTAATACCTTGAGTTGAGAAGTAATATATACAAGTGCCTTGAAAATTATTTCTGTGTGTTCTTTGCTACTTATTATATTATTATCAACTCTTGTAAAAGACTTTACTTCATCTGATTTGAGTGTTCTATAAGTGAGTTTGAGAGAAATCCAAGTGTTTAAGTGACAAACCCGATCCTGCAGTCATGAACCTTCAGTCTGCAAGTTCCCCAATCAGGGATGATCTAGTCAATCCAAGCCGTCCATTTTGTCTATTTTCAGCCTACATGATATCAGGTAAGCCGATGAACTCAACACAAAAGGATAGGAAATTTCACACATGGCTGGCTAGAAACACACACGTGTAAATGCAAGTGCATATGACACTTCACCCAACCTGCAATACACGTTAGCTTCCTAGCTTATTCAACCGAAAACCTCTAGTGAAAATAGAAGCTTAGCTGGCACCACGTCCTCTTTAGCCAATTACTCGGATAGAGCCAACCTACAAGCTAAGCTTACTTGTTGGATGAGCATACTTCTAGGATCAACTCGTATCATACTTATAGGCTTAGCTATTATTAAGACTACTAGGGGTCAGTCCCTATCTTAGTTTTAGGCTAAGCCGGTTTCTGTTCTACTAGGGACAACCTGTATCTTATCTGTAGGCTTACCCAATTTCTTTCCTACTAGGGTCAGCTCATATCTTACTTTTAAGTTGATCCAACATATTTGTCAGTAAACCTGTATGCTCATGTAGGTTAAGCTTGTAAGTCGGTAATTGTAGGCTTAGTCAGCTTCTTACTTTTAGGCTGACCTGATATGTTTGTCCGTAAACCTAGATACTCGCGAAGGCTAAGCCTATAAATTCATAATCGTAGGCTTAGTCCACGCCTTTTTTCCTTGTTACTTTTAAATTTTTTATTTTCTTATAAAAAATAGTATGGTTTTTTCAAAAAAAATTATGAATAACAAAGTTAAATAAAAATTCGTATTTTTCAGCTATAGATATATATGGGCTAAGCCTGCAAGTCACTTGTAAAAATTTAAATGTCCTTGTTTCCTAATTTGGTAAACCGAACATGTATCCTCATTAACTACTTTTACCCAGCTTGGTTAGTTCTTTTACCCCGGTACGTTCGCTTCCTAAATCGCTTTATTGGATTGTTAAGAAGTTATATATCAAGATGTTGGAATTGGTGGTCTAGAAAATTAAACTTCGATCTCAAGGTGGTTGGGGGTTCGTGTGGCCACTCTCACTTAACTCCCAAGGAGGTTGTGGGTTAGAGTGAGAGTGTTGGCGGTATGATGGATTTGCATAGTGTGGTTACAGTTGGGGTGGTGGCTTTCACCATATGCGGAGATTCTTTGGTGGTGGCGTTAGATTCCCACCCTAGAAGTCTTCTCTATACCGCCTATCTTTAAATGTGCTGCTCGGACGGCTAAGTGTGTGCTATCAATTATTTAAAACACAATCCTAACTACCAAGTCAATGGAAGAAACTCCGGATATTATAACCACGTATGGATTATCACCAATACAATATTTTAGTTTTGATAAAAACTAGGTCCAACATTTGTCACCCTCTAATTTTCCAAGACCATACGTAACAGGCAAAAGTTGATTGTTACTATTCATGCCAAACGCTACAAAAATTTGTTCCTTTAAAATCCCTTTTCAGATGATCACCATCAATGACAATTAATAGTCACAAGTAATTCCTAAAAATTTCTGTCTGTAATGCGATAAAAATATTATCAAAGATCAATAATAAAATTATTACTTAAACAAAAAGTTAAAGTTATACTAACCGCAACACCAATAACAACAAAAATCATTTTAAACTGACTATCATTATCCGTTGAAATATGATCAATAGTCCTTAGGTTGGTATTGAACGAGCCAATGTATCGGAGTTTGGTCGTTCATTGAAGAACCACTATTTATCGAAGATCGAAAATTAAAAAGTTGCGCAGAAACGATATCTCATTGGTCAAGGTCAAGTGAAATGCACGTCATGGACGTGAGCAGGGGAGACTTTACATCAAAATGCCGTAGATAATTTTAAAGTATGTTCTCGTTTAAGTTATATCAAGTTAATTATTATTTATTTTAGTATTATTATTAGGCGTAGTATTAGTGTAGTATTATAATTATTAGATATTAAGGTTATAATTAGGGTTGAGTGTTGGGTAGATAGCCTTAGTTAGGTATGGACTGATCACTCATGCTTAAATAAAATAGAATTAGCCAATATACAATCATGACAATAATTAATTAGTTATACTATGTATCACCCCAACCGACGGCGTAATCATCGGGGCGGACGAATGTGAAATGATTGTTCATAGCTCATAGGATTAAATAAGTTGAAATAATATTAAATGCCATTTTCATTGAATAATATTAAACAAATAAATCATTACAATACAATAAAGATTCAAACAACAAAATAAGATCTTTAATTAATCTAGGTCCAAGTCCTATATGAGCATGAAGAAATCCTCAAAATAGCATCCTGAAACATGTTAAAAAATACAGTCAACATATAATGTTGGTGTGTTCCCATGAATTTGCACATACATATGAAAACAGCATTTAAGAGGCAATTCATGTCATAGGTTAAGAAATAATGCAAGATTATAGATATATAGCATAATGATACAATCAAACCTTGATAAAAGATGACCACAATAAGATATAACGATTAGCTAAGTGTACTTGGTTCCCATGATGAACAAAAATACGTCATCAGGAGCCCGCAATAACCTCGGCTTTAGCACCAAATAGGCTTGTCAAGCCCATAGATCTATGATGTCGCTAGGCTAGCAATAGTTAATGATTGTTTTTACAAGATGGCTATCATATAAGGCTCACAAATATCTCAAATAACCATGACAAGTTTATAAACGAATTGCTCGTGCATTACAAGTATCAATATGGTTTACAAATGTATGTTTATAAGATTAATATGTTTCACCTCAAAAGGTGTGAAATAAAGTAGAAAGGGGCATGGAAAACTCACATTGTATAATGATGGTTGTAGAATACATAAGAAAGCTTAGATGTTCAAGAGTCAAAGGTGATGTCATAAAGGATAAAAAAACAATAACTTGAGGTCGGAATTCATTACAAAAAGTTAGGACGTTTAGAGAAAGCCAATAAGCGAAAGGTAGATTGAGAAAGGATTATTGTACCAATTTTAGATCCGGACAAAATGTTTGGTACGTGTTTAAACATGTTTTAAAAATAGCAAATGGTTTTATAAAACTATAAAAATTTACAGCTGACTAGTTTAGAGTGTCCAAGACAACTTTCGTTCATAAATATTTTTATGAAAAGATCCGTAAATAGGTCAAATCATCAGCACAAGACAGAAGGTGCTGAAATGCGTACTTATCTTGTGAAGGCTATTGTTGAGTCGTCCGATTGAGCTTGAAGATGTATAAACTATCGTTAAAAAGGCAATTCAATGAACTTAATATTTGAGTCTGATTTTACTAAAATTTAGTTTTTTATGACCAAGTTATGGTTAGTTGAAGTCAAACTATATTCTGCCAAATATATAATAAGGCACTTATATGCACTTTTAAAATTGCTAAAGCATGAAAAGGGTGAGAACAAATTTATTATGTCGATATATGGTATATTAGACTTCATTTGAGTTATATAAAAATATACCAAGTCTTTGGCATAGCCATCATTTAGAGAAATAATCTTGTGGAATAACCGAATGCGGCGGCATAGCCGTTCATATGCAAACAGGATTCTTTGTGTATGTTAGCGTGTTCTTAGCTTGATTTAGGAATGTTAGTGATTGTTATAAGGTTAGTGAAAGTTAGAATGTTAATGATCAAATGATAATGATTAAAATTAAAAGAGATTTAGTAAAAGAAAAAATAAAATATGAACATGAGAACAATTGAATGCTAGGATGATTAGAACAATATAGATATACATAATATAAAAGAAATTATAAGGTTACCTTAGTATTAGAAACTTCTTGAAATTACCTGTAAAAGAAAATTTTTGAATTTGATCAAAACCAAAGGATGAAAGAAAGATATGTGAGTGAGATTTTTGAAGAATGAACAAATGAAAAGTGAGACTTAAAACTTGCTTATATAGTTGAGGCTAGGAGGAAGTTGTGAATGTTGTTAATGGTGAGTTACAAGTCTTTTAAAAGGGAGGTTATGATTGCAATTTGAAGTAAATATAAGATTAAATAATTTAAATAAATAAAAGAATAATTACAAGTTAAACTTTAAATTTATTAAGACTTTAATTTAACAACTTACTTTTTTTATAAAATCTTTATAGACTTTATAAATCTTACAAGAACTTGTAATTTCATTATTTATTTTAGTTGAATATTTTAAAATCTTATAGATATTAATAACCTTTTAACATTTATAAAATTTATTTTATAAATTACAGAATTTAAGTTAAATTAATTAAATGACACATTTATTATATTTGGAACATAAAATTATATAAAATGACTAAATAATGAATTTGATTTACAAGATTGACTTAAACAGGTCCGGGTTTTGGGTTTATAATTTTGAAAATAGGCGGATGTTATATACTATTACCTGATCTAGGATTACTTAAACTGTATTAGAACTCTGAGATATTACTAGATCGTACTATCAAGCATTAAGCCACTATAAACAAGTAAGTTATAATGTCTCTTTTCAAAAGCATGATAATATACTTGTTGTCTCTATACTGGTAATATAATAATGCTTACCAATATATACGGGTCGGTAAGTGTATACGGGATCCTAATATATTTAATAGGATGTGTCGAACTGGCTGAAAATATGATTGTAACATTCGACCCGATTGTATTGTAAACCTGAACCAATTTGGGTCATTCATGTAAAATACATGCATTATTTAATCATTTTTTTAAATTATTATGTTAAATTACATTAATTATGTCGTTTATACAATTAATAATAATTTTATTATTTATAAAATATATATTATAAATTTTAATCAACAAACTATTAGATTTTATTAATATAATACAAAAGAAATAATTTATAAAGTTTACAAATCATTAATCTGATTAATAAATAAATTGGGGGTTTTATACAAAATATATAACTTTAGGGGGTAATTTTGTAAATTTTAAAACTTTAACTTGAAACAGTTTACATAAAATAATGACAATACAAAACGTCAGGGACCAAAGTGCAAATTAAAAAAAAAACTCCCAATTTCCCTCCCCCTCCCTCCGATCCGGCCATCCTTCAACTACCTCCTATGATCCCCAAACCTCAAAGTCTGTTAAAATTAATTAAATCCAACTATTCCTCGTCATTCGTGTCTCTGTTTTGAATCTAGGACTACTTTCAATCAAGCATTCAACTGATGATTATTGCTAAATCAAAACCTATTCAAACTCAACATTGTTTCCAATCAAAACCCGTTTAATCAGCAAATTCCTTTGACAATAATCATAACCGTGATCATTGCAAACATTACCATTGAATCAATTGAGTTGTAACAGCGAAGCGAATTGACTACCAAATCAAAATTCAAAACTCCTGAATCAATCTTTAACTCGTGTAACTCGAAACAAATGAAATTGAAAACTATTTAAGCGAGGTTAAACCTTCTAATTGATTCCTTTGAACACAATGTGAACTTAATTTCATTTATTAAACACACATAGTCAACATTCAACTCCGAGATCTTATTGAACATGCAACTGCATCGTTCAACAACTTCTGGATATTCTAGCTTGCAATTTATTAAGGGGAATTAATTCTCATGATTCTTTCAAGCTTCATATAACTCCAATTTGATCACATATCCATGGTTCTTTGGATTCTATACATCACCTATCGCATACATATTCCTTTCTTATTAACATTGATTCATCACCAAATCAGGTAATTAACTACATCATTACACTCGTTTACATGCACAGAGTAAAAGCCCTAAGTTTACTTACATAATCGAATTCAATTTCAACGTCAATTTGGTCAATTTGAGATCTAGTGTTCTTGCGAGATGGGGAACATTTTAATTATTGTATATATCTTCGATTAACCATGTTTAAGTTAGTAACTGGGTTTTGGCCCAATGAAAGCACACATCACACACACATAAGTGATTAGGGTTTGAACTCAGGCACCCCCTCTTCTTTGTTTTTAAAATATTTTTTAATTATTTTATTGATTCCAGAAAATAAAAATTTATTGATGCTTTAATATAAAAATTATTCAACTAATTTTAACACAGCAGGGATTTATTATTAATTAATGAAATTTTCAAAAATAAAAATTTCATATTACTTTTTTTAAATTATAAAATTGTAATTATATCAATAAAAGGATTATAAATAAATTTATAAATTTTACTATTTATTATGTTTTCAAATGAAAAATATATATTATTTTAAATTTTCCTAAATCAAATTTATTACAAGTTTATTCATTTAAATACTTAACTATTCAATTAATTATTTTGACTAAATTTATTTAAACAATATATTATTAAATTAATTATTTTTTATACTTTAATATTTACATTCTATAGACTAAACCATTCTAAGTTAAATATTTTAATTGTATTAGTCAAATGGAATTTAATAATTACATCTCATTTATTATAAATCATTATTTAAAATTTAAATTTTATTATTTAATAAATTTATTTTATTTAATTAAGGTATACAACAAAATTAATTACAGTATATCCAACTACTTGTTAAATCCCAAATGAAAACCCTAGCTTCCCAAATCAACATTTAGACCTTAAACCTACCATTATTCTAACATAAGACATCATTTCTTAGGTTAACTCGTAAGGAGATCTTTGGTGCCTATTCTAGCAATCACTTATAATTAACAAGTGAGTATTCATAATCCCTTCTTTCTATGTTTTATATTTTGAGTTAAATCATATGACTATATTCAATCAATTGTTATTTATTATTTGTTTCGTTCAAAATTCAATTTAAATCATACTATGTTATTACTTGCAATATGTGTTCATATATAGATGAACATTGATTCTAGCACAATCATTAATTTATACAAACCATAAAAACAATGATACATCTATTGGCTTGACAAACTAATCACATTTGATTAGTTGAGTGTGATTGAAACCAGATCCATACATGTGCCTTAATGATAAGTGTTGGATCTAGAAAGGCTGTTGCAACCAAAACCAAGTCACTTAGAAGATTTTGATACAACAAACAAAGGACTTCCGAAGCTAAGTATGGAACTTCCGAAGGAAGAAGGAGCTCTTCCGAAGACTAAGTGTAAAACACACTTCCAAAGGAAAACTCCAACTTCCGAAGACAAAGAACCTACTTCCGAAGATCAAGACTTAGAGAAAAAGATCTGAAGTCAACTTCCGAAGTACAAGAAGTCCTCAAAGCCTCGGAAGCATAGAAGTCTCTTTCGAAGTATAAGTGGCTTCGGAAGAACAAGTTCTTCCGAAGCCAGTTAACCTTCGGAAGACACTCCTATTATCCAGTGGACATAAGTATGGCCTCTCTGACACTCCGCTGCAAATCTCTGAGATACTGCATGGCGTTTTCTCAAAAGCCATGTAGTTGACCATACTTTAATCCACTGTTTACCTTTTTATGTTAGTACAGTTGCCATCTTAAGTTGGTGACAAAAGGTAAGTCATGGACATGTCATGACTACCATATCTTAGATAATACTTTATCTAAGATGCCTTAACTTTAGCATTATAGTATATGCTTTAGTCTTAGGTTTCCAGCTGGTATCAAAGTATATCCGGCTGTAGGATCTAGTATATATAGTTTCTCATTGTAACTCTTGTTTCATGATTGTAAGAGTCTTGTAATATCTTGAGTTGAGAAGTAATATATACAAGTGCCTTGAAAATATATTTTCTGCTTGTTCCTTTGCTACTTATTATATTATTATCAACTCTTGTAAAAGACATTACTTCATCTGATTTGAGTGTTTCCATAAGTGAGTTTGAGAGAAATACAAGTGTTTAAGTGACAAACCCGATCCTGCAATTGGTATCAGAGCTTTTTAGGATCTTGATTGTGAGATCTTACCATCCTAATCAACCAGTTTTTCACTCCTCCTTATACCTCACTCAAAATGGCCCTCAACAAATCTGAAGTAGAGATGGGAACGATGACCAAAGCTCCCATCAGCGCACCTGAAAACTTCAGGTCTTGGAGCAGAAGAATGGAAGGCTTCATCAGGTATCAAGACAGCAAGATGTGGCAATCCATTGTCAATGGCCCGTATAAGCCAAAAGTAGCTGGTGGAAATGGTGCCATGATTGAGAAAGCCGTTGAAGATTATTCTGATGAAGACAGGAAGAAGCTTGACATAGACAGCAATGCTATGACTGTTCTTATGACTGCAATCCCAAACTCTATCATGGTGGGGTTTGAGCATTGTAAGTGTGCCAAATAACTCTTTGATGCTCTTGCTCAAATGTACTCAAGCTCAAATGACTCCAAGAAGGACTCACTAAAGCAGCAGTTTGAGAACTTCACCTATGTTGCTGGAGAGACTCTTAGCCAGCAATATTTCATGTACATGGATCTCATTTCTTCCCTTCAATCTGTAGGAATCACTCATGAACTCAGAGACCTTACTAGAAAGTTTATGAGTGCTCTACCCAATGAGTGGACATTCTATTGTGTCTCTATCAAGAGAACAGAGAATCTGAATACACTCACCATGACCGAACTCTATGGAATCCTTGATGGATACCGTTTGGATGGAAAGCAAGAGGGGTCACCAGACAAGCAGACCCTTGAGTCTTCCTGCTAGCAACGCTTTAATGGTTGCTGAAGGCTCAGGAATCTCCCAGTCTCAGCAATACCTGACCTACACCTAGCAGCCATCTTGTTCCTCTGGGCCTTACATCACATTTCTTGAGACTCCAAGGTCTCAACAAGCTCAGCAAAGCTCCTTTCAGGAGAGCTATGCATTTGTCTCAGGAAGTGGGCACTCAAATGACTATCAATACTGCTTTGATGATCTAGAGTGTTTTAGCCCGGATGACATAGAGTATGTGGACATAGTCCAACAAATGGCTCTTCTAACCTACAGAGCAAAGAAGTTCTTTAAGAGAACTGGAAGGCAATTCCCTCATAACCCAATCAACAGCAAATTTGGGTTTGATAAAAGCAAGGCCAAATATTACAACTGTAACCAACTTGGTCATTTTGCAAGGGAATGCAAGGCTCCCAAGTCCAACCCGGGAACCCCACAGGCCTCCACACATCCCTCTACACCAAAACCCACCGGAAAGTCAACAGAAACTGCTGCAATGGCTCAAGAAGTTGACTGCAGCTTCATGGTTCAGGATGTGACTTCTGCTCAAGCACTCATGGCCGGAACAGATGAAAACAAGGTATATGAACATCTCTGTACTCCTGCCTGTATTGCTAAGGTTAAACTGTATCAGGACTTCAATATGGAAATTAGATATTAAGTCTTTAAATGTTTTAAAATCTGACTTTAAAAGGGCTGAATCTGACTACCAAAGAAAAATTAAGGAGTTAGAGAAAACTGTGTCCCTCTTAAAACATGAACATACAAACTACAAGACTCAAATCAAGGATTTAATATCCAAATTGACTGAGGCTCAAGCCCAGCTTGTCACTGCTGAGGCTCAAGCCAGGAAATATGCTATTTCCGAGCAAAACTTCCAAGCCATCCTTGCATCATCCTCTCACTCAAAACTTTGTTATCAAAACAAAGGTGGGTTGGGAACCAATGAAATTGCTCCACCACACTCTTATGAGTCTATAAGACAACCAAGGTGTGGTATTGAAGAGCAAGAGGTTCCATCTGCTGACCCACCTTCTCATGAGTCAAAGAATGATGCAACTATGGAGACCATCACAGGGAAGGAACATGTAATTATGCCCTCCCCAGCCAATGATGATCAAACCCTGACCACCAAAGCCAGAAGAAGCAGAGCTAAGGAAGCCAGGAAAACTGTCAAGAAAGTGGCTGAATCCAAGCTAAAGATAGTGTTAGGACCTGGTATTTGAACGAAATACCTAGTGATTAGCGTGTTAAACCAACTCAAATAGTGCGGAATCCTATTTGATTGGCGATCCAATCAGTGAGGACACACGAAGAATCAATCAAGAATTGAATCTAACGTTAGAAGTCGATTAGGAATCGATCTAATGTGTTCTGTGAACTTGGAAAATGATTTGGGAGGTCTCTGGACGGCTAGGGTACGTCTGGAATCGTAATGGTATGAATGCTTACGTTTTTCCACGAATTGGGTCTATTTATAGGTTAGTATTGTTCAATCGTGCGACTGGGCCATAAGTATGATTCAGTCGTGCGATTGAACCATGCGGTTGATTCATCCGCACGACTGAGTGTTCAGTCGTGCGATTGAGCCAATCTTATGTATCAATCATACGACTGATCCAGTCTCCTGGTTCAGTCGTGCGATTGAGTCAATCGTATGAAGTTATTCATGCGTGTGGTCCATTCGCATGGGCCATTCGCATGAGAACTTCATTAAGTTAAGTTTGAATGTTTTAATTAATATAACATTATATGTAACCATTCAAACAATTATAAACCCAATCAATTCAATCACGACTCATTAATGAAATATTAAACATCACAAGTAACAAACAATTCATGTCATTTCATTAATCAATACAAATTACATCATAATCAGACAGACAAGATTCATTACATTACAAATCATGATCTAGGGACATACATGCATCAACAGATAGACCCAAAGCAAAAGGGTGTATTCATCTCAGCTGGATTCCAGGTGGTTGGAAATTCTGATTCAGGAAAGGAGTGCAGTACCAGTACTCCTATCCTACCAAAGGATCAGAAATCAAAGGGAAAGGTTGCTATGAAGAGAAAAAGAACAAGAAACAACAATCCTCTCATTCCTAGAAAGTTAACATTGCATGCATAATGTGTGGTCTGCAAAACCACATGGCTAAAGATTGTTACTACAATCTTGCTAGCACACATTATGCAAATAATGTTAAAAGAGAAGGAGTCAGGAAAGGTTCCTCATTTGGACCATATCAAATGGTTCAAGTGATGAAAAAGGGAAAGCTTGTTTCCGAAGCAAGGCTTCTCTCGGAAGAAAATTCTTCTTCCGAAAGGAAAAAGGCTTCGGAAGTTAAAGCTGTAATGACTCAGAAAAACAAAAGAGTCCCCTTGAAACCATCCCAGAAGAAGACTGCTTCGGAAGAAAAGGTGGTGAAGGTTTCTTCCGAAAAGAAAGAAGCTTCGGAAGAATGCCAAGCTACAAAAGCTTCAACAAGCTCATCTTCTATTATCAACCAAGGGATGGAATGGAAGATCAAGGAAGATGCTGTAGCCCAAACCTCTTCTTTAAAGACATCCATTGAACACTCATGCATAAATTTTGGTTCAATTATGTTATTATCATTGGAAGAACCCAAGACCAATAAGGCTTGGGTTTCCAATCAAAACTAATTATCTCACCTTATGTGCAGGGACATCCATATGACAAGAATAACAACATTTAGATTGTAGATAGTGGATGCTCCAGGCACATGACAGGGAACAGATCTCTCCTTCAACAATTTCAACATTATGATGGAGGTCCTGTCCAGTTTGGAGGTGAGGCCGGAGGATATATTTCTGGCAGAGGAAGTATATCCAATGGAAATTTAAAAGTTGATAAAGTTAATTTTGTCAAACAGCTTGAACACAATCTGTTAAGTGTTTCTCAATTCTGTGATCAAAAGCGTCAAATGCTTTTCACAGAACATGAGTGCATTATCCTCAAACCCGGGATGACAATTCCTCAGGAATTGGTGCTTCTTAGATCTCCCAGGAAAGGGGATATGTACAAGCTTGATATGAACAATGCTTCCCCAATGGGAGAAGTATCATGCTTTCTTTCCAAAGCTGATGGTGATGAGTCAACACTATGGCATAAACGAATGTGTCATGTCAATTTTAAGACAATGAATAAATTGGCTAAAAATAACTTGGTACATGGTTTGCCTAAAAAGGAATTTTTTGCAAAGATAACTGTGTTGCTTGCCTGAAAGGGAAACAACACAGGTCTTCTCATAAATCCAAAGTTGTTAACTCTATCACCACTCCATTACACTTATTGCACATGGATCTATTTGGTCCCACAAGTATAATGAGCATTGGAAGGAAATCATATTGCCTTATGATTGTTGATGATTTTACTAGATTTACATGGGTATTCTTTTTAAGAACTAAAGATGAAACTGCTGAAACTTTAAAATCTTTTATTCTTAAAATAGAAAATCAAGTTGATCACAAGGTTAAAATAATTAGAAGTGATCAAGGGACTGAGTTTAAAAACCTAGTTCTTGACTCATTTTGTAACTCAAAAGGGATTGCTAGACAATATAGTGCTCCTAAAACTCCTCAACAAAATGGTGTTGCTGAGAGGAGAAATAAGACACTTATTGAGGCTGCTCGGACTATGTTAGCTGATTCAAAGCTGCCTCTAACATTCTGGGCAGAGGCAGTCAGCACTGCATGCTATGTGCAGAACAGAGTTCTTGTAGTAAAGCCACATGGAAAAACCCCTTATGAGTTATGGAACAAGAGGCCACCGTTCATTGGCTTTCTAAGGTCCTTTGGCAGCAGGTGTACCATACTTAACACAAAAGACAATTTGGCAAAATTTGCTGAAAAGTCAGATGATGCTATCTTTGTTCGATATTCCTCCTACTCCAAAGCCTATAGAGTTTATAATATTAAAAACCAACAATTTGAGAAATCTTCCAACATTGTAGTTAATGAGCACACTCCTTGTGTTAGGGGGAATGACCCTGATCATATCTTTGATTTAGAATTGTTTCCAAACTATTCTAAACCATCTTGTGAGAATGTTTCAGCTGGAACAGGTGTTCAAAGTAATTCTAATGAAGATCAACTGTTTGAGCTTCCGAGACCTATTCCAAGTTCTCCAAGAATTGTAGCAAATCAAGTTCCCACTATTGAAAGATCTGACAGTATAACCATTTCAAGAGATAGTGGTACTTCAACAAGGGATTCACCTGCTGATTTTCAAATCTCTTCAGGTGACCCTGCACAACACCAAGCTGATGGAAGCATATCTTGAAGGAACAGGCAACTGTTAATGATGCTTCACAGCAAAGAAATGATGATGTTTCTCCTTCATTCAACAAGTCCTCATTGAATGAGTTTGAAACAACAATTGGACCAAGTATTCAAGCTCCTGAGCAAAATATGTCCAACTTGGACTTATCTTTGCAACTGGAGGTGATTCCTAGACTCAGGATTCATAACACTCATCCAACTAAAAACATCATAGGGGAAGTCTCTGAAGGTGTGAGAACAAGAGGACAAACTCATAATGGGAATGTCTTCTTGTACTCATGCTTCTTATCCCAAATGGAACCCAAGAAGGTGGAAGATGCCTTGAAAGATAGTAGCTGGGTTGAATCAATGCTAGAGGAGCTGCTTCAATTCAAAAGACAAAAGGTTTGGAACCTATGTCCGCTACCATCTGGTCAAGTACCTATAGGCACTAAATGGGTATTCAGAAACAAAAGAGATGATAGGGGCTTGATTATCAAGAACAAGGCAAGACTGGTGGTTCAAGGATACACTCAAGATGAGGGAATCGATTACACTGATGTCTTTGCACCTGTTGCAAGACTTGAGGCAGTTAGGATCTTCCTTGCTTATGCTGCATCCAAAAATTTCACTGTCTACCAGCTTGATGTCAAGTGTGCCTTTCTATATGGGGATATAGATAGGGAAGTCTATGTATGCCAACCTCCAGGATTTGAAGACCCACAACATCCAAACTATGTGTGCAAGTTGGATAAAGCTCTATATCGGTTGCACCAAGCACCTAGGCTGTGGTATGAGACATTGTCTCATTTTCTCTTGAAGAATGGTTACACTAGAGGTACCATTGATAAGACTCTTTTCATAAGAAAATCTGGGAAAGACATCTTGCTCGTTCAAGTCTACATTGATGATATCATATTTGGTTCATCAAATGACCAAATATGCAAAGACTTTGAGAGCATTATGAAGAAGAAGTTCGAGATGAGTTCCATGGGAAAAATGGACTTTTTCCTTGGAATTCAGGTAAATCAATTGAAGGAAGGGTTCTTCATCAATCAATCTAAGTATGTCAGTGATATTTTAGAGCGATTTGATATGAAGGATTGTAAAGCAGCAAAGAAACCTATACCCAGAAACCACAATCTCTGCCCTGATTCTGAAGGGGAGGATACTGATCAACATTAGTACAAAGCAATTATTGGTTCTCTGATGTATCTCACAGCAAGTAGACCTGATATCATGTTTGCAACTTGCATTTGTGCAAGATATCAGGCTGCTCCAAAGGTGTCTCACCTAATTGCTGCCAAGAGAATTCTCAGATACCTCAAAGGAGCACCTAAACTAGGTCTCTGATATCCAAGAAATAGTGATTTTAATCTCTATGGTTACTCTGACAGTGATTATGGTGGCTGAAACATCAACAAGAAATCAACATCAGGTGGATGTCAATTTTTTGGTGGAAGGATCATCTCATGGCAATGCAAGAAGCAATCCTGTGTCTCTACATCAACTGCTTAAGCTGAATACATTGCTGCTGCTAGTGCTGTGCTCAGCTGCTGTGGATTCAAAACCAGATGATAGACTATGGATTCAACTTCATGAGCACTCCTATCCACATTGACAACAACAGTGCTATATCCATTACTGAAAATCCAGTGAAGCACTCCAAGACAAAGCACATTGATATCAGGTATCATTTCATTAGAGATATTCATGAGAAAAATCTTATCAAACTAATCAAAGTTGATTCAAATGAAAGATATGCTGATTTGTTCACCAAAGCCTTTGATGACAAAGATTCAAATATCTCATTATAGCTATTGGGATGATAAACATTGATTAGTTAATCTCATTTGAAAACCTTTTAATGTGTAAAGTCCTATGTCAAAACAATCTAAGCCCTGTTACAAAAGATCTTTTTCAAAATTTTATCTAAGTATGAATTCTTCCGAAGAGAAATTAACCCTCGGAAGATATCTTGCATATCTTCCGAAGCAAATTTCTCCCAGGATAATTTTCTTCTCGGAAGAATGTTAAGTCTCGGAAGAAGCGATTGATTTCATATCAGATCTACTTCCGAAGCATTTAACACACTCCACCTGAAAAGCAACATATAATCTCGGAAGTAATCAATTTACCTTCGGAAGTAAATTTGCCTTTGGAAGAATATTACCTTCGGAAATGCTTTATACTCGGAAGAAAGATTTTACTGTGTAACGGAAATCTTTTGGGCCCCACACTGTAAAAAAGTAAAGATTTTGTTAATGATGTCGGATTATTTAAATGGTCTAACCTTACTTCCTATGTCACATCATCCACTGAATCCTCACATCATCTTATCTAAAACCCCCTTTAAACCGCCATTTCACCCATTTAAATACTTTCGGTTAATCACTTACATCCTTTTTATCCAAATTACTGCCCTAAAAGCTTTCTTCTTCTCCAATTTACCTTATTCCTAACTATCTTTCTGTCATCTTCTTCAATGGCACTAAACCCTCAGCACAACCAGGTCGCACTCCTTGATTCTTCAAGGGATGTTGACTTCTCAGATATCATTTCTTTCCTGACCCAATCCTCATACTATACTGCTCTGACTGTAAACCCTATAATTTATTCAAACCAAATGTCTGAATTTTGGGCAAATGGTCGGATTGAAACCCTAAATGGGGTTCGTGTTATAAGGTCGAGCATTTGTGGCCAAGAGTTGGTCATCTCTGAACAGATCATCAGGGAGCCTCTCGAGCTTCATGATGAGGGCGCTCCAACGGAATTCCCCAAAACAGATTTGGACAGTTCTTATATCCGAATGGGATACGGTGGAGATGTTAGCAGGTCAACTGTTTACAAATTCAACTTCTCCTACAAGTGGAAGTTCCTGCTGCATGTGGTTCTTCACTGCCTGTCTAATAAATCTGGGGGATGGGATCAAATCCCATATGAACTTGGGTGCTTAGTTCATGGGTTGGTACAAAGCCTCCGCTTCAACTATTCAAGATTTTTGCTGACTAACCTAATGGGAAATCTTCAAAGGGACACATTCTTCATGTATCCCAGGTTTCTCCAGCATATAATCAACTATGAGCTGGACCAGGGCAAGCTTGTCTGTGCAGCTGCTCTGACTGCTCCTCAAATGAGGCCGACCATCTTCAAGACCTTGAAGAGAGTGTCTACCAACTTCACTGGAAGAGATATCGCACTACTTCCAGGTATGATTGAGCCAATGGCTCCTGGTGACATCCCTGTTAACCCCACAGGTGATGAACCCACACCAGCAACTACCCTCACCCTGCCAAATCTACCTTCTCCACCCATTACAGTTACTATCAGAGACGTCCCAAACGAACCCTTGTTCAATCTACTCTGATTGAACAAGCCCCTCCTGTTCAATCCAAAAAGGCTAGAGTGGAACAAAGGGCTCCCACTCAGCCTGAGGTCCAACCATCCTTCATAATTGACCTCAATATGGGTCTTGAGTCTCCTCAGTCTCAGACCCATGAGCCCGAAACCCAAGCTGATAGCCCTCAGGGAGAGTCTCTATACTCCCCTGAGCAGCCACAAAGGGACAAATGCCTCTAGACATTGATCAAAGTCCCGGGTCATTAGTTTTAACTCCCTATCCTTCACTGACCTTTTGACTGGAGCTGGTGAAGAGATTATGTCTCTTAAAGGCAATAAGTTGATCCACAACACCCTTCAAGGATCAACAGAGCCTAGAGAGACCTCTTATCTCTAGCCCCCATCAGCAAAGCCTTACTGAGGTGAGTCCCACTGATATGGAGGGGACTCATGTAGATTCAGCTGCCACTACTGAAGGAGCCTCAATGGATCCTCAGGACAGTGGTAACGAACTGAGACTGAATCTACGGCAACCGTGCCCTTTGATGACTCTGAAAGAGACATCATTGTGCAAGGGAAACCAGGGCGCCAAGAAACCACATCTGGTGGTGAGGATGAACATACCAGGTATGTTACCTCATCTCCCCATGATTCTTCAAAAGAAGATGAGGGAAGTATGCAACTCACCATTCAAGACCTACTTTCTAAAGTCTCAAACCTTGAATCAAAGGTTAGGACTTTAGAGGATAGGTCTGCCACTCAGCAACTTGAGATTGAAACTCTCAAGGCCAAACTAGCTGAGAAACAGATTGAGAGGTCTGTTAGGCATGTACCAATTCAGGTCTCCTTGACCTCTTCCTCTAGCTCATCAAGCTCTCAGGATGATGCTACCAAAAAGGGGGAGAGTGTTCAGAGACAAAGTCAAAGACAGGAGGAAACCCAAAGTCAAGCTCTCACTTCTTTGAGCTCAAAGTATCCTGTGCAACAAGCTGTATTTTCCCTGAGCCTCCTCCAGTTGTTTTTCAAGTGGATCAAAGGATGCTCCAGGATCTCAATAGGTTCTTTAACAAGTTCCTATTGGAATCCCTCATAGAACAGCCCAGCCCTGATATGTCTGTGATTTACTTCGGAGCTCAAGAGCTTCAGAGGTTGAATGCACCTTCTACCACTATCGAGGAAGTTGGTCAACCTAAGGTCCAAGTGGAACCTGAGATTAACTTCGAAGGGGAAACAAGGACTGATGGCCCAGCAACCGAAACAGTTGGGACAGAAAGTGTATTTTCACAGACTTCCGAAGCACAATTCAAAGCCTCGGAAGAACAATCTCAAACTTCCGAAGCTGAGATTGCTGCTGCGGAAGGACTATTCTCACTATCCGATGATCTAATAGTCACAGATGCAATTCTGGAACTTGCATCTGAGGTTAATAGGGAGGATTTTCTCACCCAACCATTAGCTCTGACATCTGCATTGACTCCAGCTCCCATCTCTACTACCCAACCTGGATCTTCCATCCAAGAACCCCCAAAGTCTAGTACTTCCGAAGACATCAAAGGAAAGAGGAAGATGACTTCGGAAGAGCTTCAGGAGGAAGAAAGGTTGGAGAAGCTTAAAAGGAAAGGTAGGCTTCCAACTGGGAAACTGTTAGCTGCAAGTACCAAAGCAGCTGCAGCCAACCAGGAGGCAGTCAACAACCGAAGAAGAGTAGAGGTCATAGATAGACTTGTTGGTCTAGGGGCTGCAACTGAAGATGTACTCCTGCTACCATTAGAGGAGTTGATAGAGCTGGAAAAGGCAACCTTGCTGCTAAAACAGCAAAAAGAAGAGCTGCAAGGTTGGCCTTAGAAGAGGAAAGGGAGAGAAAGGAAAGAGAAGCTGATCTGCAGCTCAGGAGAGAAAGGATAACCTTCCTTCTCTACTCTCAGATTTTCTCTCTCAGAAGAGTGTCTCCACATAACACAAGATCTGATGCTTGTGGCTCTTCAACAAAGAGCAAGATCAAATGGAGGAGAAAGAGAGAAAGAGAGCTGCAAGGGAGAAGCTTGTGCAAAAGAAGAAGAAGGAAGAGGAAGCTGGACTGACCGCTGCCAAGAAGATAGGTGAGAAAGCCTGGATGAAGAGTTATCTCAAAACTCATGGCTTCTCTGGCAGGAAGGTGGGTCCCATGTCGGAAAAGACTCTCCAGCGACATGTTAGTGACATCAAGGCTGACATTCGCGCGGGGAAAAGGAAGGAGATGTATAGAAGGGGACAGGGGATGACCTTCAAAGCAACCACTCAACCCAAACTCCAAACCCAACCTCAACCTGAACCTATACCCTTATCCTTCCCAATCAAAACCGAACCAACTTCTGAACCATTCACCCCTGAACCCACACCATCACACCTACCAACCTCTTCACCTCAACCACCTAAACTACCTATCCTCCAACCCAAAACCTTAGCCAGAACCCAAAAAACTCAACCTACCCATCAACCAATCAAACCATCCCCTCAGCCTTCTAAACATCTTTCCATGGAAGAATTCAAGGCAGTCAAGACAAAGCTCATAAACTGCACTACACTGAGCGACATCTCCTGTGAGGAGGATTCAGTCAACTTGACTTATGTTGACGGATCCTCAAGTTCCCTCACAAGAGATCAATTTCTTGATCTGCCCAGAGGAACTTTGGACCAAGCTGCAAACCTCCTTGGCCTCAATTCAGACACATTGATGAGGAGGAAAGAAAAGAAGTTGAGGAGAAAGCTGGTCACTCTACTGGATACAAAGAAAGGAGACAGGGTACCAAGACAACCTCTTGCACCCAGAAAGAAGATCATCCAGTGGAGGTTCGAAGACTCTTCTCACAACTTTGTTGTTGAAAGAGAGAATGGAGAGCTCAACAGGCTGAGTGCCTCATCTCTGCTACACTTGAGCAGGTTTGACATTGCTGAGTTAGCAGAGAAGCCATTCTCCAACCCTTCAAACTCCGATATGTAGCTGCCCACATCAGAAATCATCTAGGCAACCTTCATATGGCCGAGCTTACTGCTAGAAGCAAGGTTGAAGAGGAGTTGAAACTGAGAGAGGAGGAGGAGGAATGATCAGCAACCAAAGGCAAAGCCTTTCTACAAATGGTTGAAGGTCCGGAACTTGAGTCCATAGTTAGATGGGAGTATGACTATAACTCCCGTCAACTAACTCTCTTCAGGGGACACAACAGAGGGTACATGTCATTCATAGCGATAGACTGGATCTCCTATCCACCAATGACTTGTACTAGCTTCTCAGCACTACTTCAGGGAAGAACAAAAGAGACAGACAAATACCTTTTGTCCTTGGTGCTGAAGGCTTTGAGAAGCAGAAATAAGTGAAGTTTTGGTAGCATCAGCCTAGGGGAGTTTGTTGGATCTAGAAAGGCTGTTGCAACCAAACCAAGTCACTTAGAAGATTTTGGTACGACAAACAAAGGACTTCCGAAGCTAAGTATGGAACTTCCGAAGGAAGAAGGAGCTCTTCCGAAGACTAAGTGTAAAACACACTTCCGAAGGAAAACTCCAACTTCCGAAGACAAAGAACCTACTTCTGAAGATCAAGACTTAGAGAAAAAGATCTGAAGTCAACTTCCGAAGTACAAGAAGTCCTCAAAGCCTCGGAAGCATAGAAGTCTCTTCCGAAGTATAAGTGGCGGAAGAACAAGTTCTTCCGAAGCCAGTTAACCTTCGGAAGACACTCCTATTATCCAGTGGACATAAGTATGGCCTCTCTGACACTCCGCTGCAAATCTCTGAGATACTGCATGGCGTTTTCTCAAAAGCCATGTAGTTGACCATACTTTAATCCACTGTTTACCTTTTTATGTTAGTACAGTTGCCATCTTTAGTTGGTGACAAAAGGTAAGTCATGGACATGTCATGACTACCATATCTTAGATAATACTTTATCTAAGATACCTTAACTTTAGCATTGTAGTATATGCTTTAGTCTTAGGTTTCCAGCTGGTATCAAAGTATATCCGGCTGTAGGATCTAGTGTATATAGTTTCTCATTGTAACTCTTGTTTCATGCCTGTAAGAGTCTTGTCATATCTTGAGTTGAGAAGTAATATATACAAGTGCCTTGAAAATATATTTTCTGCTTGTTCCTTTGCTACTTACTATATTATTATCAACTCTTGTAAAAGACATTACTCAATCTGATTTGAGTGTTTCCATAAGTGAGTTTGAGAGAAATACAAGTGTTTAAGTGACAAACCCGATCCTGCAATAAGACTTCGTTTGTGAATCAAGTCAATTCGGTCACTAGGTTTAGATATGCATGTATTGTTTTTCTTTTATGCTTTATGTACGCAAAAGCTTTATTTACTTATCTACTAATTCTTTAGCCGACTACATTACTTTTCACATGATTTCAGGACACACTGCTTAGTTGAACATCTTGCAATGCTTACATCTAGGATTTGGATCTAGTTAAACAAAAGACAAATGATATGTTTTATTTAATTTATGTTTGATTGTAAAACAAAACTTGACTATTTAATGATTATGAAATTTATATTTAATGTTATTCAACGCTTTAAATACCATGTGCTATGAACAATTGATTCACTTTCGTCCACCATGATTATTCCGCCATCGGTCGGGGTGTGATAATGATAGGGTTTCTTGTATGCATGAAGCACACACTCATACCTAATTGATAGTCTAGAGGGTCTGACAAACCCGTTAAAAGTTTACTCAACCTACAAGTCGGCTAAGCCGAGTCATTAGCTGTAGAGGAGCAACACACGGTGTTGGCTAAGCCTATATCTTGCCTTAATGTTACCGGTTGAACAACCCTAGAGGTTGACTGGCTTTTAGGCCGGCTAACATGTCATACAGGGTGTCTCATCCTACAACTTTACACGTGACGTGTCTATGTTGAGCCACTTCAAATATATTAGTGCCATAAGCTTTAACTAAGTTGTTAACTTGTAGGCTTGTGGTAGAAATTGATGTTTTTATCAATGAAGCAGTCGTCATGTTTGTAGCCATGGTGGTTTGTTTTGTACATCGATCTTTTTACACTAAAATATCACTTATCTTGTACTTGTAAGGATCTGAATACACACCATTTTTATGGAGGCAAACACCATATTACTATACCACTAGGCAGAGGTAACCATGGCGGCGTGATCCTCTTTGTTTTGAGTATTAACTATTCTATCATCGACACTTTCTCTAATATTTTTTCTTTTGGTTCAAATGTATATGATTTGTTCATGTCTTAGATCTAGGCTCTAATTCTTCAACTTAAACTTTCCTTCTTATTAATACCTTCTTAACTTTTGCCTAGATTTTATGTTATGTTATAAAATTGACACCACTAAGTAGTGTGTTGTTAAATCTTTAATTCAAGTATAATTTTGTTTTATATATATTTTTATTTTTTAACTTTGTTATATAATTAGTTTCTTGTGGCTACGTGAAGTGGATAGTTATGTAAAGTTGAATGCATTTAATCAAAATGTTCATTAACTTTATGTTGATGTGTTTGAGTATACTTTTTCAGTTAATCAAAATCCTCTACAGTTTTGATATTCATATAGGATGTATGATGTCTGGTTTGGCTATATGATGTATGTTTTATGTGTACGTGTTGCTAGATGCAGAAGGCGTCAGCGATTCGATGTCTATGTATGTGTATTAGTTGTTAGTGGACCCTGGACCCTGCATGGCCATGTTTGATGTATTGGTGTAATGGTTTAAACTTGACAGTTATAAAAGTCCTGCTAGGGCAAGTTTTGGCATGTAATCGAATATAAAAAGGATGATCTAGTAAGTAATTATCTAAACTCGCTACCAGTTTTATATGATAATTGATAACTGATGTGTTAGTCACATTTCAAATTCTCAACATCTGGATGTGACAATATAATGTGGCATTTCCTTTGTTATCCGATACCACATGTTGACCACAATATAATAAATTAGAATGACTCAACTTTTCTATACCCAAATCAAAAACCGGTTGTCCTCTAAGTGAGGTTCTTAAGAACTACCAGATCTAGAAACATTTTTTAAAAAACACATAAAAGTAAAAATTGTTAACAAGTAGTCAGAAAAGGTAAAAACATACATTGAAAGTAGTGAGAAGGCGTAAGCATCCTTATAGATGGCAGAAAGGCATGATTATTTATACGAACGTGAAGTAAAGGCTAGAACATGATTATTATGGTGGAACGATTGATAATTCTTACACTATGTTGTATATGAAAGTCATGAATGGAAAAGCACCACATGGTTTTTATTTGATTTAGATACCATACAATCAAACACTAATTTTCAAGACATCAATATTATAAACATGTGTGTATGCATAATGCATGACTCTTAGCAGGTTAGTATGCATAAGGCATAATACCTATTAGGTGACAAATATAAACTTCTTTAGCAATGTTTGCAAGACTAGTTTTCACACATGAACTTTAGCATTTTGGGTCCACTTTATCATTCTTTACTTTTACTATCATTATCTATGTTAATCTTTAACTATATTGCTATACTGTAACTATATTATACTTTAGCACTTATCACATGGTATTATGTAACAATTTTGTATCATTTTTAACATTTACTATACATTCATTCATATTTGCGTCTTTAATTACATATATGTGATCACTTTATATATATGGACTAAGTTTGATACATGGATACTATCATGGAAATAAGAAAAGTGTTGGGTGATACGAAGGAAAGAGGCCCAGTGCTGATGAAGAAGTTAGATACAGAGGTTTTATTTAGGCATGAAGGATCTACCTCAGTTACATTGGTGCTATTCTTAAAGTTTTCTAAGTATACTAAGTTATGGAGGCAAACCCCGTTACAAATATTCAGACTGATGGAAGGCCTTCTCATATGCGAAGACATTTTCCATAAATCCGTCAATCTATTCAAGTCTTTGGATACGTGGAAGCTCTTCCTTACTTACAAACGTAGTACCACATAGTTAAGTTTCTAGAGTATGAAGGAACAAGGTTCAGTAACAGTTTTGGAGGTTATACTATTAGGTTGGAAGGTTCTAGTGACTTAGCACCTACTGTTCGATTCTTTTCGTAACTTTTAAATCATTATGATGATACTATAACATATCAAATAGCTATCTTTCTAGCAGGGGTGAGCAAAAACCGAACCATTAACCGAAACCGAACCGTTAACCGATGAAACCGAACCGAGATTAACCGAAAACCGACAAAACCGAAAACCGAGTTAACCGAAAACCGAATTAACCAAAAATCGGTTTCGGTTTCGGACCCTTGGTTAAGCGAATTAACCGAAACCGAACCGAACAATTCATATTTTTAAATTTTTCCCACATATTTTCATGTATTTCTAGTTTTATACCTTGAATACTTTAAAATGTTATTTGTTAGAAATTTTTTTGGGTAAGATTTAAATTAAAACTATCTCTTTTATATAATTAGTTTTTAGTTCCAAACCTACTATTATATTAAGATTTTATAAAGTTTAGTTTTTTACATTTACAATGTTTGTAATAGTTAATACACTTTAATATAGTTAACGTTTCTAATCATAAAAAAATTAAACAATAATTCAATTTCTTTCTGAATTTACTCATTTACTTGTTATTTAATAAGCTTTTTTGATATTGAAATGTAGAAAGATAATAATTGTATCTTTAAAATTTATGATCACTTGATAAAACAAGGAACTGAAACTGAACCGAAGCAAAATAAAAATAAAAGTATTATGTTGGATAATTAACCGAAACCGAACCAAAAACCAAAAAATAAAAACCGAACCAAAACCGAATCTCGGTTACGGTTTCGGTTATTGGTTTTGCAATAACCGAAGGTCGGTTATCGGTTCGATGGGAGCGAAAAACCAAACCGAACCGAACCGTGCTCAGCCCTACTTTCTAGGATTAAATATGCATCATCATGCAAGAACATTAATGTATAATACTATCAAAACCCTAATTGTTAATGATAATACAAACTTCAACGTTCAAAAGCCATCACACTATATCCAGATACTATCATATATGCATACTAGCCTTAAAATATTAAAAACATGTAAAATGTAAGGATCTAGAACTCAACTTAGGCAAACTATCAAGCAAACCCTAAAAATGAAGGGTTCTTCAAATGAGATCTATCAAATACATCAAAATACAAATTTTACAAGTAAAACTATTTCTGGACAACATCTAAGCATGATTTCATGCTTAGATCTATATTTTTGGACGAAATTAAGGTATAAAAATCATATAACTTTTTTTCTTTTGAGCTTTCATTTTTAAGCTTTCACTTTCTCTCTTCTAAATAGTAAGCTCTTTCTCCGTTTGGAAAACGTAACATGCAAGGAGGAAGAGGGGGTGGTGCTTTCTATTTCTAAGAGAATTGGCTATTATTAAGAATTTTGTAACATAACCTGATATCAAAATCGGATCTAAACAACACCTTTGTGCACAAAGTCTTTCAAAAGCATAAAATGGTATATATTCAAAGACAAACATACAACAAAACCTATGAAATGAATGAGACATGTATTAATCACTCCATTAAGTAATACTTATGACCCTCTGCTAACAAACTTCTATTCACAAGCTCACACATAGATTCTATATTCATATGACAGGGAATATGAAATTGATGAGGATAAAGTATCCATATAACAATTTTTATAACAAAAAAGACAGAAATGATGATAGATATGAACATACTTGAAAAAGATACACGAAAATTCATATATTACACAAATATAAGTCATGAGTATGTATTCACTTCAAAGTAACACCCAGCTTCATAGATTAGACAATTGAATACATATTATTACTAAGTGACTATAGTTCACATAACGCAAGATTCTATATATACAATAAAACATACATTATATGGTTTATATTGTATAAGTTGACTTTAAACCCTTAAAGTGATTCTACATTAAATGTTATCACTTAAATTCACCTACCGGACATGAGTCCATGACCACTTGTGAAGCATCACCAATTCAGTCTTTAATAGAAACGGAACCGGTTTGTCATTTTTCTCTACATAAGGACCGGTTTGTGATTCTACATTAAATGTTATCACTTAAATTCACCTACCGGTTTGGAAAACAAAATGTGAATAAAATGATATAACCAATTATTCATGGACCATTGTTGTAATTTACTCTTGGTATATACTTATATATATATATATATATATATATATATATATATATATATATATATATATTTTATTTATATATATAAATTAGTTGCAAACTCAAATTCATCTCCTCCAACTCTTTGTCCTCGAAACATAAAAGTTGCAGATCTGATTATAAATTTCAATAAAATATTTTGAAGGTGATTAGAAGCCACAAGTTTGTTTTAGTGTTACAATGGCGACCAACGACGAACTAAAAGACGAGCTTCTAGAGCAAGTATATCATGAGAATTGCCTGGGTTGCAAAGTGGATCGTAATAAACGAACACAAACTGGGTTGCCCATCAAAGAGTTCATTTTTGTAGGGGTCGTGGTCTTATGTGTTGGTGAGTAACATATGTGTTTATCTTTTTCTTGTGATATTAGATTTTATAGTTTACTATATTAGTACCTCATGTATTATATGGTTTGAATAAATAAAATATTAAATATAATATTTTAAGATAATATATTGATAAAATTGTGTATGAGTTAAGACTATAAATAATTGGTTAAGAGATAACATTTCTTTTAAATTATTTTATAAATTATATATATCTCTACTACCATATAATACAATACATGTTTTTATAAGACGTGCCGGTTCCATCACCCTTCCCCCTGCGGTTTCCGATCCGCACCCCATTCAAACCCCCTGCGGCGTTTCCCCTTCAACCTCTTCAGAAGGTTTCGGTTGAGATGGGGGAAGTGTTGTTGTGTTCTGCTATGGCTTTCATAGTTATATAGCTCCTATTTTTCTTTCAACGGTTAGTTTCATTTCCTTCCTATCTTTCAACTTTTAATCTACTATTGGATTCTTACTTGATTTTAAGGTAAAATTTTGTATTTTTGTTGTTCTTTCGTAGCCACTTTGAGGTTGCCAAAGTTGGATTATGGCTTATTTAGGTGAGCTTTGAGACAGGTGGTATTGGATTGTTTAAAAAACATAAATGTGTAGTGATTTTACAATTATATGTTTTGTGTTTGGATATAAAAGATTTTTTTTACCGGCCAACAGCTGCAATGATGATCAATAATTGTTTCTTTAGTTTGTGAAATTTTTTAAGCTATTATGAATAGGAAATTATGAGTAGTTAATTTATACGTAAGCAATTGTATTGTTTTTCTCAGTGTTAAACTTATATATACAATTTTGTTATTAAGATTTTCATGTCATGGAATACATTTTTCATTGATTAATGTCATTTATACTTTGTTACAGAAGTCCAAGAGATCACCTCAAGGCAAGAAGCTTTTGAAGAGGCAAAGGGAAGGTATCCTTGCAGCATACCCTGAATACCGGTGATTTAATGATAATTTCTTTTACAGGTTCAGTTGCACTTTTGAAAGGGTGCTTTGGATGGTTGTTTCTTTTACTTCTATATAAATGGATCTGATAGTTGTAATATTTAATATTATATATGAAAAAAAAATTTCATATAGAAAGATGATGACACCACAAGTTCTGCATATGAAGTAGATTAGATCAGGTCAGAGTGGTTGAAGCTTTGCTAAACGGTCAATTTTTAATTCACACAGGCTAAATGTTTATATTTGGAAATTCAAATTATTGTGTTCATAAACCTTTTTTTTAAACCGAAAAACTTTAGTCTATTACCTAAACTTTACCCTTATTTTATTTTATGCAGGAGTAGTTCATCTCACATCAATACCATGTCCGCCTCCACCACCGAATCATCAAATCCGTTTTAGTAGCAGCATCGACACTGACATAGCTTAGGCGAGGTGCACCATAATCAGATATGATTTTTTTTGGGTCTTTGTGATTTGGAATTTTACAGTGTGTTAGGGTTTTGTTATTACATGCTTGATGAGTCGTTTTATAAATTTTGGAATTTGTTGTTGATGAATTCATTCAAAGTGGTTAGAATTTGTATTGTTTGGTTTTGATTATCACATTTAGGAGTCAAATATAGATATTCATGATCATGGAAATTTAAAGCATTAAATCAAGAAACTTGAACCCATATTCAGATGATGATAACCATGGGTTTGAATTTCATCTTCTAAGGTAGTTACATGATTATGATGATACTTTAAAAATGTTAAGCAAAAAAGTATAAAAAGATATAAATTTTGTTCCAAGAATGATAAATGCAATCGGTAATAGCTTGCATCAGAGTGTCGCAAGGTTTGTAAAGACATACAACCCATTCATGTCTACAGATGCATTATGCAAGCATTTGTAATTAGTAGTCAAATGAGTTATTTTTTATCCGTAAAATTCTCAATTTTGATTTGTTTATTTATAAACGAGTCAATCTAGCCTTTGTGTTTTCTCAAACAGGTCAAATCTAAAAAGTTAGCTGGAAGTGCAATGAGTCAATTAAATGGGTTGAAAGTTGTTCAAGGTATATTTTTATATTATTACTATAATAATATTGTTTTGTAATCTTATTAACACGTGAATTTATTTATTAATTTTTAAGAAGTAAGAACCAACCCTACCCAATTCAACCCAAACCCAACATTTTTGTACCTGTACAACTCATTATTACAATATTGTTTTTATGGGCTCACTTGGATATGTAGAAATCTTCCATGATGTACATATGTTGAAATTCTGATTGTTTCAACTAACAAAGATGTTTTGCTTACAAATATTTACGGCCAGGTCAAACAAGCTTGTCAAGTTAATTGGAAATTGTAGGTTAATCTTGCTGGGTTAAGTCCGTTTAATTTAAGTCGGATCAAGTCAGTAAGTTAATCTTGGTATGTATTAGTAGGAAATTAACAAGTTTAATCTAGTCACATGTTTTGACTTAGTATGGCATGGGTAGTTAGCAAGTTAATGTGTCTTGATCATGGGTAGTTCCGTAGTGGACTAGTTGGTAGGTTTTCCCTTGCAAGAGTCGTTATATATATATATATATATATATATATTATATATATATATATATATATAATATATATATATATATATATATATATATATATATATATATATATATATATATATATATATATATGATATATATAGGTTGGGTTCATATGAAAACCCTAAGTAATTGTGAGAACCCTTTAACCCAATCACAACCATTGAGTTAATATTAAAAATCTAGATTCCCATTGAATGGTTAAGATGACATCAAGAGCATTTGTGTCATTTTGTAATCTGACTTTTCTTTCTTGGGAATCAAACACAACCACCCACCCCAACCCAACCCACTCACACCAACAACCCTCACCACTATCACCCCACTGTCAGCCAACCCCTCTACACCCCACTGTCATCGGTGGTGGCGCCTGTGAACGAGCGAAGAGGGTATTCTCTGGTAGCGAGCGACGTCGAAGTTGGAGAGGGTGGCGCCTGTGAACGAGCGGTGGCGCCGGTGAGCCGTTGTCGAAGAGCTCGTCGCCGTAGGATGAATCGCCTTACAGCGAGCGATGTCGAAGCTGTAGAGGGTCGGACCATTTCGCCGTTGAGGGTCGGACCAACCGTTAGCAGTAACTCTAGCTCATCTTGGTCGGTTTCGAGTTGAACTTACAATGGGTTTCAAGTGGGTTCCGGTGGGACTACCAACAGTTACTCCGCTGAGTTGTCGGTTGATAGCTCACTGACATTCTCCGTTAGTGGATCTCTCGTGGGGCTAAATCGGGTCACCGACGGTCGAAATCGGGTATGTCGAAATTTTCCGGTAGGAGCTCTGCTACATATCCGACGATTAACGTGCTTCCGACCGGCAATATTTGCCACTCCGGCAGGGTACTCAAGTCGGGTATGATGGCTCACCACTATTTCAAGATCTTGAAAATGGGTTCTGGTATGATGTTTTCACTTGAATTATAAACTTTAGTGGTTGCTGCATTGTATGATTTCTTGATCTTGTAATGTTGATATAGATCTTGGTTTTCCTTGTGGGTGTTGTTGTGAAGATGTTCTTGATTGTAATCGAATGTGACAACCCTAGATTAAGAAATTTTAAACATTAAGTTTAATTACATATTCTAAGCCACACCTAGATTAATATATATATATTTTTATACATAAATGCACGTATACATGCTTCCATTTTATTCACCTAAATATATAGTTTGCTTATACATATGTGTGATACGTATGCATGGATGCATGCATGCACAAACTTTACGTGTACATGTATCCGAATACATAACCTTTGTAATACCAAATGTTATATGATATCAAATGCTACATGATCAAAATGTATCATCTATGCAACATCAAACAAAACCAAAACACAACCCAACCAAAGATTACAAACATATGTTTACAAAAAGTGAAACTTGCATCAAAAACTCAAACAAACCCTTACATTTAAACCCCAACCTAAGCACTACCTAAGACCACTAATCGGTTCATTAAGCACCCGATTAAATCAAGCAATCATGACTTTATGAGTCATGAAACCTATGAAATGCCACCTTGCACAACTAGGGACACCAACCCCTCTCTTTGCACCCGCCACCTTCTCGGCCCTTCTTGACACACCATCACACCACCACATCAAAGCCCTTGTATGCATGCCACCTTAGGAGCCTAGCACCCTAGGAACAATGATGAAACCCCATAATGATAACCGACTCCACCTCCCTTGAAACTCTCGGTTGGAACCCAATCTAAACAACAAGGTCAACCCTTAAACAATAGTTAACACATCACTATGAAATCGGTGACTCAAGAGGCTCTTGAGTCGACACCTAGCCTCCCCAAAGAACACTCACCAACATCCACAACCCGCCACCCATGCCTAGGAGATGAGTAAGCAAACCTAAAACACACCACCTCACTAACCTATGATCTAGTTTCATCATTACAAACCTTCATTAAACCCCACTCGGCCGAAGGCCATTATCCATCACCACCATCCCTACTATCTTGCATTTACTATAATCATTCTCTCCATTTGTACCTTTCGGTTATCACCCTCCAACATCACCACCGCGAGCCATCAAGACACCATCACCACCCTCTCGGTCGCCACCTTTACAACCAAATATCATCCTCAACTTCACTAAGCCACACACGCTCGGATACAAGACAGCAACATCCAAGCCTCGTGGAAGCACCAACTCTCCCGAAAGATTTTCCAGAACACCAAAACCAAGCAAGCTTAGACCATCCTCACCTCCTTCTCACACTCTCCTTCTGTCAAAATCAAGGTTTTAACCCCTAAAACCCTACTAAAATAAGTTATGAAAAACAAACATGTGTTAATACAAACACATGTGATTAACCCTTTTGATTAAACAATCATGGTTTTTATAAAAACACACAAAAATCAAACTTATTTCTCAGACAAAAAGAAAGATTTTTAAAAAATCTGAAATAAGTAAAACAAATCTTAAAAATCAAAGTTTTAGCAAGAAATTATCAACAAAGGGTTAAAATCTAGTTATGGTTTGTTAAATCAATTTTGTATATAAAATAACTGTGATTGTGGAAACAAACATTAAAAACATACTTAGAATATTAGGGAATTAAACTCTGCAAAATTTGGTACCATTCCTATGAATTAATTAATTTATGTGTTATTTAAGGATAAAAAGAGAAAAATTATATTAAAAGAACTGATCCTAGTAAAGTTATAGAAAAATTATGTACTGACTATAAAGAATTATAGAACCCACTGAAAAAATTTCGTGACCTAACTCAAAACATTTTCTGAAATATTAATTTTTAACTATTCTGTTAAACAAAAATCGGGAAAAATACTTAAAGTATGAAATAAATTATGGAAAATTTATAGAAAATATAAGAATAAAAATGGAACAGTTTGTATAAAAATTGGAATTTTTGGACATGATCTGGTATTTTTAGCAAAATATAGATAAAATAGGAAAAATTATAAAAATAGCTCTGCTATAGTTTAGAGCATGAGAAAATTCTGAAAACCTTATGAATTATGATTAGTAACCTGCTGAAATTTGGCAAATTTTAGAGGCCCGAAGGTATTTCTAAAGAATTAAGTGAATAATGTAAAAATAATAAAATTAGCCTGGAAATAATTTGAATGTAAAATTTTAGTATATTTACCTAACATCATAATACATCTACTGTAAAAATTTCGGAATTTATACTAAAACATGATTTATAAAATAAATTCTTCAATCTGAGGTGCTAAAAATGTTAAAGAAATATACATTCTCTAAATTATGAATATTTTTCTTGTATAGGTTATCATTTGGAGAAAAGGTGAGTTTCATGGCCCATTTTTGTTTTATAAAAGTTTTGGGGAAAAAGCATACTATTTGATGCATTATTTATGAAAATTATGCCACAACCATTAATTCGGATGTGGAACCGTTAGATAATATTGGTAGCGCTACTAGGAAAATATTTCCTGCACCAATAAGATGAGTATTGTGTTGCTATATTATCTGATTTATGAAATATGTTATGACAGATATGAATGATCTGGTTATTGTGTAAGGTTTGGTTGTGTATAATGCATCTATGTTATATGATAAACCTGTGAAGCTCACCAACTTTATGTTGATTATTTTGAGTATGCTTTTTCAGGAATTCACCATGACTAACAGCTTAATGTTCTCCTTTGATGTTTATAATGGATGGGGAGAAGTTGTGGGGAAAGTTTGTGTGAACCTGACAGTAAATCTGTATGATCTCAGTGTGTCGGTGGATGCCCATTACCATCGTCTCTGAAGATGTTACTGTTAGGCTTTTAATGTAATAGGTTTACGTTAGTTCAAATTTTGACTATGATGAATTGATGTAATCCTAACTCCTTATTAATCTTTGATATGTTGTGTGATATTATATGAACTTAATATGCCTTATCATGAAAAATATATATTTATGTGATATGTTGTGGTAATTGTTAATCAATGAGTTCTGAGCAAACAAGTCGCACCCTAAGCATTTCACGCTTCCGTCGGGATGTGACAGGTTGGTATCAGAGCCATTGGTTATAGAGAATTAGGTATCATAAAATACCTAGACTATAACCATAAGCTCATGTTTGTGAAAATATGTGTATATGTGATTTTGCATGACATGATCCCATGAATATTAAAACATTTTATTTATATAAAAATAGGTAACTAACTGTTGGGTTCAAACCATGAAAAGATTTGTTTTGCAGCTATGAGTACTGATAACAATTTTTGTGAGACTAACTCATTCGGATACTTGGATTACAATAAAGAGCTTACGCCTGAACCTAAACCTCAGCAAATCCTAGAACCTATCCCAACCAAAAGGGAAGACAATCATAAGACCAAATTTTATGTCCGTCGTGCACCTGTAATGGTAGGAGGATATACCATTAAAACTCCTAGGAAAAGGGTACGGCCTGGGAACAAATTCAAGGCTAAGAAAGATGAAGACAAGGAGATACAAGAAACTGACTCCCCCGGAAACGAAGAAAGTGAAGCTAAAAGACAAAGGATGGACAAAGATCAGAGCGCAGCCACTCAACAAACCTTTAAACAGCTCAAGAAAATTCAACAAGAAATCAGAGAATTCAGAAGGATGTGAAGGAACTAAAAGCACCTAAGGGCAACATCTTCTCAAGAATATGGAAATGGATGCAGGGAAACTAGGAACTAACTTTTAGTGTAAAAACTTTAAATAAGAACTTAAATGAAAAATATCTTTGTGTTTGAACTATCACTTGCTTATGTGTTAATTAGAATATTGTCAAGAATCTAAAATTCTTTTTAATATTTACTATAATTAACTATAGAAAAGCATGCCGCCAAGAAGAAATGCGCAACCCGTAAGGAGGACTGCAAGAGTGGGACGACCTAGAGCTAGACTGGGAGAAGAAACACCTGTTAACCCACAACCAATGAAGATGAAAGGATCTCCCGGATAGTGTCACAGCAGTTGGAAGCTGCCATACCCATACTGGTAACTCAACTTCAACAAAACCTAAACCTTGGTACCACAACTCCCGGCAATGAAATACCAGCTGATGATACCATAAGAGATCAACCAGCAGAGGAGATTATGACGGAGAAAGGCTGTTCTTACAAAGCCTTTATGTCATGTAGACCTCGAGAATTTGATGGTAAAGGTGGAGCAGTACAGGCTCTACGCTGGTTAGATGAAATGGAGTCAACTTTGGAAATCAGCAAATGTGCCAGTAACAACAGAACCCTGTTTGCTTCACACTCCTGAAAGGGGAAGCACAATCCTGGTGGAAGATGGAGATGACCACTAAAGGTAGGCACATTATGAATGAGTTGAGTTGGGAGGAATTTAGGAATTGGTTATAGAGAAATACTGTCCATATAATGAAATAGAAAATTAGAAACCCGAATTTCTAGCCTTAGAAATGAAAGGAGCAGCACATCGGGAGTATACTGACAGGTACAATGAGCTCTCGAGGTTAGTACCACATCTAGTGGCTCCGGAATCTAAGAGAATAGGAAGATATATTTGGGGACTAGTGCCACAAATAAGGGGATGGTGAAATCAGCTAGGCCCAAGACTTTTCAAGATACTGTAAGTTTATCAGGAAGTCTGACAGATGAGATGATAAGAAATGGATCACTGAGTAACCCTAGATCTGGAGAAAAGAGAAAATGGAGTGATGACAGCACAAGAGGAAGGTTTAAGGGAACCCCTCAAAAACGAATAATTAGACAGCCTCCTCAAACTACTTAGGAATGACACGGGAGAAGAAACCCCCAGACAGAAAACCAACCATGGTGTAACACGTGCCAAAGATACCATCAAGGCAATTGTGCGATGGTAATCTGTTACAACTGTAAGAAAAAGGGACATATATCCCGAGACTGCAAAAACCCTGCAAATCCGAAACCAGTTTGCTATCAATGTGGAAATGAAAATCATCGTCGGAACGAATGCCCACAGCTGAAAGGAAAGCACCGACTAATCAGAACAACCCTCGAGGGAGAGCATTCATAATGCAGGCAGAAGAAGCTCGACACGAACCAGAAGTCGTCACGGTACGTTCCTTGTAAACGATCAGTACGCTACTGTATTATTTGACACTGGAGCAACCCGTAGCTTTGTTTCAAATAAATATAGGCCACTACTTAACCTGACCACAGAAAAGCTTAAACAAAAATATATGATAGAATTAGCGAATGGTAAAATAATCGAAGCTCATGAAATCATTCCAAATTGTATCATGAATTTAGATGAAAACTATTTCAATATAGATTTGATCCCTATTGATTTAGGAGGATTGATATTGTTGTAGGAATGGATTGGTTAAGTAAGAATCAAGCTGAAATAATATGTGGTAAGAAGATGATCAAAATCCCTTTAGTTAATGAAAATAGAACACTGTGCATATACGGTGAGAAACCTAGGGGCATTATAAAAATAATTTCCTGTAAAGTGCACAAAATGCCTAAGGAAGAAATGTTTGGCTTATTTGACCATATCGTTGACACTAAGATAGACAAAGTAAGTCTGAAAGATGTCCCAATTGTCAATGAATATTCAGATGTATTCCCTGATGAATTACCTGGATTACCACCCCCACGACAAGTAGAATTCAAAATTGAATTGATGCCAGGAACAGCCCCCATTGCTAAGGCACCCTACCGTTTAGCACCTACTGAAATGAAAGAATTAATGAGCCAACTTCAGGAACTTTTGGATAAAGGATTTATACGACCTAGTGTATCACCTTGGGGAGCACCAGTTCTATTTGTTAAGAAAAAGGATGGAACATTTAGAATGTGCATAGACTATAGGGAACTCAATAAAGTAACTATAAAGAATAGGTATCCCTTACCTAGAATAGACGACCTATTTGATCAATTACAAGGATCTAGTTACTTTTCAAAAATAGACTTGAGATCAGGGTATCATCAACTAAGAATACAGGATGAAGATATACCCAAGACAGCATTCAGAACAAGGTATGGACATTATGAATTCCTGGTAATGCCATTTGGATTAACCAATGCTCCCGCCATATTCATGGATTTGATGAATAGGATATGTAAACCCTATTTAGATCAGTTTGTTATAGTCTTTATAGACGACATTTTAATCTATTCTAAGAATAAGGAGGACCATGAGCAACACTTAAGATCGACTCTAGAATTGTTAAGAAAAGAAAAATTATACGCAAAATTCTCAAAATGTGAATTTTGGAAAAGAGAAGTGCAATTCCTAGGACACATAGTCAATCAAGAAGGAATACAGGTAGACCCAGCAAAAATAGAAGCTGTTAAGAAATGGGAGGATCCCAAGACACCAACGGAAGTACGTCAGTTCCTAGGATTAGCAGGATACTACAGAAGATTCATAGAAAATTTCTCAAGAATAGCTCAGCCTTTGATTGAATTAACCCAAAAAGACAAGCCATATGTCTGGGGAGAAAAACAAAAGAATGCATTCGAACTTTTGAAAAAAAGTTATGTAGTGCACCTATTTTGTCATTACCAGAAGGGACTGATGATTTTGTAGTATATTGTGACGCGTCTCGTCAAGGATTTGGATGTGTATTAATGCAAAGAAGTAGAGTCATTGCATATGCCTCTAGACAACTTAGGGGAAGTGAGAAGAACTACACCACCCATGATTTGGAATTAGGAGCAGTCATCTTTGCACTTAAGATTTGGAGACATTACTTGTATGGGACAAAATGTACAATATACACAGATCATAAGAGTTTACAGCATATATTTGAGCAGAAAATGCTGAACATGAGACAAAGAAGATGGGTGGAATTATTGAGCGATTATGATTGTGAAATCAAATATCATCCAGGTAAAGCAAATGTAGTTGCTGATGCTTTAAGTAGAAAAGATAGAGTCAAACCGTTACGAGTGCGAGCCATGAGAATGGAACTACAATCAGATCTGTTAAGACAAATATGGGAAGCTCAACAGAAAAGTAAAATAGAAATAAGAGGACAGGAAAAGGATTTACAGGCAGATACACGTGGAATTCTAAGATTTAAAGAAAGAGCTTGGATACCTGATGATGCCATACTTAGAAAGATTATATTACAGGAAGCACATAGGTCAAGATACTCCGTACATCCAGGAAATAACAAAATGTATAAGGATCTGAAAAATCATTATTGGTGGCCGGGTATGAAGAAATCAGTTGGAGAGTTCGTAGAAAAGTGCAATACGTGTTCAAAGGTTAAGGCAGAACATCAGAAACCTTCAGGGTGTTTGCAACAACCTGAAATTCCAGAATGGAAATGGGACCAAATTACCATGGATTTTATAACTAAGTTACCAAGGACCTCAAGTGGCTATGACACAATTTGGGTTATAGTAGATAGGTTGACCAAATCAGCACACTTCCTGCCAATCAGAGAAGATTACAAAATAGAGAAATTGGCAAGAATTTACATAAGAGAAATCGTATCCAGACATGGAATACCAATCTCCATTATATCTGATAGGGACAGTAGATTCATATCAAGATTTTGGCAGACCTTACAAAAAGCTTTAGGAACCCAAATAAATCTTAGCACAGCCTTCCACCCACAAACCGATGGACAGAGTGAAAGGACAATACAAACGTTAGAAGATATGTTACGTGCTTGTACATTGGATTTTGGTGGTAACTGGGATATGCATCTACCTTTGATAGAATTTTCATATAATAATAGCTATCATTCTAGCATTAAAGCTGCACCATTTGAAGCTTTGTATGGAAGGAAATGCAGATCACCCTTATGTTGGAATGAAATAGGAGATAGACAACTTATAGGTCCTGATTTAATTCAAGAGACATCTGACAAGATTAAAGAAATCAAGAATAGATTAAAGACAGCCCGAGATCGGCAGAAAAGTTATGCAGATAAAAGAAGAAAGCCGTTGGAATTCCAAATTGGAGATAAGGTCTATTTAAAGATATCACCTACCAAGGGAATCTTTCGATTTGGAAAGAGAAATAAGTTGAACCCAAGGTATATTGGACCATTTGAAGTTATAGACAAAATTGGTTCTGTTGCGTACAAGCTAGATTTACCCGAAGAATTAAGTAAAATACACAACACGTTCCATGTGTCCAATCTGAAGAAATGTTTAACAGATGAAACATTAAAAGTACCAGTTCAAGAAATAAAGATAGACGAGAAGCTTCATTTTACAGAAGAACCAATAGCCATATTAGATAAAGAAATTAAAAGGCTAAGGAGAAGCAAGATCCCCATAGTGAAAGTTAAGTGGAACGCTAAGAGAGGACCAGAGTATACATGAGAAAGAGAAGATGAAATCAGAAGAAAATACCCCCACCTATTTTAAGCCACTGGTCAGATAAGTTCATTACTATTCAAATAAATTTCGGGACGAAATTATTTTTACGGGGGAAGAATGTGACAACCCTAGATTAAGAAATTTTAAACATTAAGTTTAATTACATATTCTAAGCCACACCTAGATTAATATATATATATTTTTATACATAAATGCACGTATACATGCTTCCATTTTATTCACCTAAATATATAGTTTGCTTATACATATGTGTGATACGTATGCATGGATGCATGCATGCACAAACTTTACGTGTACATGTATCCGAATACATAACCTTTGTAATACCAAATGTTATATGATATCAAATGCTACATGATCAAAATGTATCATCTATGCAACATCAAACAAAACCAAAACACAACCCAACCAAAGATTACAAACATATGTTTACAAAAAGTGAAACTTGCATCAAAAACTCAAACAAACCCCTTACATTTAAACCCCAACCTAAGCACTACCTAAGACCACTAATCGGTTCATTAAGCACCCGATTAAATCAAGCAATCATGACTTTATGAGTCATGAAACCTATGAAATGCCACCTTGCACAACTAGGGACACCAACCCCTCTCTTTGCACCGCCACCTTCTCGGCCCTTCTTGACACACCATCACACCACCACATCAAAGCCCTTGTATGCATGCCACCTTAGGAGCCTAGCACCCTAGGAACAATGATGAAACCCCATAATGATAACCGACTCCACCTCCCTTGAAACTCTCGGTTGGAACCCAATCTAAACAACAAGGTCAACCCTTAAACAATAGTTAACACATCACTATGAAATCGGTGACTCAAGAGGCTCTTGAGTCGACACCTAGCCTCCCCAAAGAACACTCACCAACATCCACAACCCGCCACCCATGCCTAGGAGATGAGTAAGCAAACCTAAAACACACCACCTCACTAACCTATGATCTAGTTTCATCATTACAAACCTTCATTAAAACCCCACTCGGCCGAAGGCCATTATCCATCACCACCATCCCTACTATCTTGCATTTACTATAATCATTCTCTCCATTTGTACCTTTCGGTTATCACCCTCCAACATCACCACCGCGAGCCATCAAGACACCATCACCACCCTCTCGGTCGCCACCTTTACAACCAAATATCATCCTCAACTTCACTAAGCCACACACGCTCGGATACAAGACAGCAACATCCAAGCCTCGTGGAAGCACCAACTCCCGAAAGATTTTCCAGAACACCAAAACCAAGCAAGCTTAGACCATCCTCACCTCCTTCTCACACTCTCCTTCTGTCAAAATCAAGGTTTTAACCCCTAAAACCCTACTAAAATAAGTTATGAAAAACAAACATGTGTTAATACAAACACATGTGATTAACCCTTTTGATTAAACAATCATGGTTTTTATAAAAACACACAAAAATCAAACTTATTTCTCAGACAAAAAGAAAGATTTTTAAAAAAATCTGAAATAAGTAAAACAAATCTTAAAAATCAAAGTTTTAGCAAGAAATTATCAACAAAAGGGTTAAAATCTAGTTATGGTTTGTTAAATCAATTTTGTATATAAAATAACTGTGATTGTGGAAACAAACATTAAAAACATACTTAGAATATTAGGGAATTAAACTCTGCAAAATTTGGTACCATTCCTATGAATTAATTAATTTATGTGCAATATTTAAGGATAAAAAGAGAAAAATTATATTAAAAGAACTGATCCTAGTAAAGTTATAGAAAAATTATGTACTGACTATAAAGAATTATAGAACCCACTGAAAAAATTTCGTGACCTAACTCAAAACATTTTCTGAAATATTAATTTTTAACTATTCTGTTAAACAAAAATCGGGAAAAATACTTAAAGTATAAAATAAATTATGGAAAATTTATAAAAAATATAAGAATAAAAATGGAACAGTTTGTATAAAAATTGGAATTTTTGGACATGATCTGGTATTTTTAGCAAAATATAGATAAAATAGGAAAAATTATAAAAATAGCTCTGCTATAGTTTAGAGCATGAGAAAATTCTGAAAAACCTTATGAATTATGATTAGTAACCTGCTGAAATTTGGCAAATTTTAGAGGCCCGAAGGTATTTCTAAAGAATTAAGTGAATAATGTAAAAATAATAAGAATTAGCCTGGAAATAATTTGAATGTAAAATTTTAGTATATTTACCTAACATCATAATACATCTACTGTAAAAATTTCGGAATTTATACTAAAACATGATTTATAAAATAAATTCTTCAATCTGAGGTGCTAAAAATGTTAAAGAAATATACATTCTCTAAATTATGAATATTTTTCTTGTATAGGTTATCATTTGGAGAAAAGGTGAGTTTCATGGCCCATTTTTGTTTTATAAAAGTTTTGGGGAAAAAGCATACTATTTGATGCATTATTTATGAAAATTATGCCACAACCATTAATTCGGATGTGGAACCGTTAGATAATATTGGTAGCGCTACTAGGAAAATATTTCCTGCACCAATAAGATGAGTATTGTGTTGCTATATTATCTGATTTATGAAATATGTTATGACAGATATGAATGATCTGGTTATTGTGTAAGGTTTGGTTGTGTATAATGCATCTATGTTATATGATAAACCTGTGAAGCTCACCAACTTTATGTTGATTATTTTGAGTATGCTTTTTCAGGAATTCACCATGACTAACAGCTTAATGTTCTCCTTTGATGTTTATAATGGATGGGGAGAAGTTGTGGGGAAAGTTTGTGTGAACCTGACAGTAAATCTGTATGATCTCAGTGTGTCGGTGGATGCCCATTACCATCGTCTCTGAAGATGTTACTGTTAGGCTTTTAATGTAATAGGTTTACGTTAGTTCAAATTTTGACTATGATGAATTGATGTAATCCTAACTCCTTATTAATCTTTGATATGTTGTGTGATATTATATGAACTTAATATGCCTTATCATGAAAAATATATATTTATGTGATATGTTGTGGTAATTGTTAATCAATGAGTTCTGAGCAAACAAGTCGCACCCTAAGCATTTCACGCTTCCGTCGGGATGTGACATCGAAGATCCGATTACAGTTCACAAAAGTGGTATAGCATATTTTTTTAACATATGCTAGTTGTGTAGCATTTGATTACTAGTTGTGCCATTAATTTTTTTTTACAAAATCTGTACTAAACCATTTTACATCGAAGTTATAGATTGGTTTACATTAGTTTACATTGGTTTACAATAGGTTACATTGGTTTACAGTCTGTTTTTCCTGACAGTTTTGCTATAAGTTACAGCAGTATAACAGTGTAACTTGATGTAACTGTGTACGAGTAATACTTTTTTTGATTTACATTGGTTAATATTTTGGGTTGTTTCGTTCCAGATGTAGTGCTAAATCATTAGGACTTGGTGTAACGTCATATGGTTTACATTTAAAAAACGTTTGTTTTACATTGGTTAATGATTCGTTTGTGTTTAAAGATCGCTTTACATTAGTTATATTGGTTTACATTAGTTTACATTTGTTTATATTAATGTAATGTCGTTTGGTTGTTGTAATGATTATGCTAGTTTTAGTTGGAGTGGTGTAATATCATGTATTTAACAGTGTAACTAGATTTTTTTGTTACAACTTTGCTAAAGATTACATTAGTATAACATGATGTAATGTCGTTTGGTTGTTCGGTTGTCGTAATGAGAATGTTATTGTTAGTTGGAGTGGTGTAACACACGGTTGTAAAAGTTTGGTATAGTAGTGCAAGATTATATGATATATTGTTGTTTGCAAGATAACATGGGAATTAACATTGTAATATGATGTAACTACGTACGGTCCATATGGATGAAACTTTTTTTTGCAATACTATAGTAGAATTAAAGAGAAAAATATGATAAGTTTAATGGTGAAGTTTTTATAAAAAAATTACAATTTATAAAAAAGTTATAAGTGTTTAAATAAAAAGGGGGTAAAGCTTTTAAATATAAAAAAAAGATATAGGGGGATATAGGGAGGACACTTGTCATGTTGTTGTTAAATCTGAATTTGATGGATTTGTTAAATCACATTTATGCCCTTTTCTATTAAAAAAAGAGAAGAGACACTTAGCATCATCTCATGGCACAAGAGTTTCATCAAGGGTCCACATTTGGTTAAAGAGTTCTTACAATAGCCATAGGTTCTCAATATAACTTCACCCTATATATATATATATATATATATATATATATATATATATATATATATATATATAATAATATATAATATATATATATATAATATATATATATATATATATATATATATATATATATATATATATATATAGGGGAGGGATCAAATGAGAACTCCCTTTTTTTATGAGAACTCTAGGAACCAATGTGAACCATTAGTTTTCAATGGCAAAAAGTAAAAACACAGAAGTGTTTCTCTCGTTTCCCTCTACCATTAAAAAAATAAAAAAAATTATAAAAAAAAAAAAAAATCTCGTTTTTTTACGAACGTCATTTTACACATATGTAATTCTTGGAAGTACACATGTGTAAAACAGAATTTACACATATGTAATGACTAATTTACACATGTGTAAATAACGGGTGGACGAATTTTTTTAAAAAATATATCAATATGGTAGGCGTTGGAAAGATAAAAAATAATGAAATTAATGGTGAAATTTTTATGAAAAAATAATGTCATGAAAAAAAGTTATGAACGTTTTAAAAAAAAGGTGAAAGTGGCATGTGACTTGCATGTGACTAAAATGTGTGGTTGATGTTGGTTCATAGAGTTCTCACTAAAAATGGTGGTTCTCAAGATAATCCTACCATATATATATATATATATATATATATATATATATATATATATATATATATATATATATATATATATATATATATATATATATATATATATATATATATATATATATATATATATATATATATATGTTCCAAGTAATGAATAGAATAGGACAGTTAAAAGAAGTGAACAAAACCCTACTATTCGTGTGTCTTGTGTGTTCAATTTAGGGTACCTAATTCTCTATAACCAATGGCTCTGATACCAACCTGTCACATCCCGGCGGAAGCGTGAAATGCTTAGGGTGTGACCTGTTTGCTCAGAACTCATTGATATACAATTTTTACCAGATATCACATAAACATATATTTCATGATAAGACATATTAAATATATATATAATAACACATAACATAACAAGATTATTAATATAGAAGTTAGGATTACATCAATTCATGATAGTCAAAATTTGAACTAACATAACCCTATTACATTAACATCCTAACAGCAACATCTTCAGAGACGATGGAAGTGTGCATCCACCGAAACACTGAGATCATATAAGTTCACTGTCAGGTTAACACAAACTTTTCCCACAACCTCTCCCCAGCCATTATAAACATCAAAGGAGAACATTAAGCTGTTAGTCATGGTGAATTCCTGAAAAAGCATACCCAAAACAGTCAACATAAAGTTAGTGAGCTTCACAGGTTTATCAAACATGTAATATTGATGCATTACATACAACCAAACCTTACATAGCAATCAGATCATTCATATCTGTCATAACACATTTCATAAATCAGATAATATAGCACCACAATACTCATCCCATTGGTGCAGGAAATATTTTCCTAAGTAGCGCTACCAATATTATCTAACGGTTCCACATCCGAATTAATGGTTGTAACATAAATTTCAAAAAATAATGCATCAAATAGTATGCTTTTTCCCCAAAACTTTATAAAACAAAATGGGCCATGAAACTCACATTTACTCCAAATGGTAACCTATAAAAAAAAAAAATATTTATAGTTTAGAAAATGTATTTTTCTTTAACATTTTTAGTACCTCAGATTGAAGAATTTATTTCATAAGTTAGATTTTAGTATAAATTCCGAAATTTTCACAGTAGATGTATCTTAGTGTTAGATAAAATATACTAAAATTTCATATTTAAATTATTTTCAGGCTAATTCTTATTATTTTTACATTATTCAAATAATTCTTTAGAAATACCTTCGGACCTCTAAAATTAGTCAAATTTTGTCAGATTAGTAATTATAATTCGTATTGTTTCTCAAAATTTTTTTATGTTTTAAATCATAGCAGAGTCATTTTTTATAATTTTTCCTATTTTACCCTTATTTGCTAAAAATAACAGAACATGCTTAAAAATTCTAATTTTTACACAGACTATTCTATTTCTATTCTTATATTTTCTATAAATTTCCCATAATTTATTTCATAATTTAAGTATTTTTCCCGATTTTTAGTTGTCAGAATAGTTAAAAATTAATATTTCAGATAATATTTTGAGTTAGGTCACGAGATTTTTCCAGTGAATTTTATAATTTTTAATAGTCAGTATATAATTTTTCTATACTTTTAATAGGGTCGGTTCTTTTAATATATTTTTTCTCTTTATATCCTTAAATATTGCATATAAATTAACTAACTTATAGGAATGGTACCAAATTTTGCAGAGTTCTATTTCCTAATATTCTAAATATATTTTTAGTATTTGTTCCCACAATCACAGTTACTTAATATGCAGAATTAATTTAACAAACTATAACTAGATTTTTAACCCTTTTGTTGATAATTTCTTGCTAAAACTTTGATTTTTAAGATTTGTTTTATTTTTCCAGATTCTTAAAACCTTTCTTTTTGTTCTGAAAAATAGTTTTGATTTTATGTATGTTTCTATAAGAACTTTGTTTTAACCAAAAGGGTTAATCACATGTGCTTTATTTAACACATGTTTAGTTTCCATAATCTTAATCAAGCAAGGTTTTAGGAGTTAGAACCTTGATTTTGACAGAAGGAGAGTGTGAGAAGAAGGTGAGGATGGACTAAGCTTGCTTGGTTTTGGTGTTCTTGATAGTCTTTCGGGAGATGATGCTTCCACGAGGCTTGGATGTTGCTGTCGTGTGTCCGAAAGTGTGTGACCGAGTGAAGTTGATGATGGTATTTGCTTGGAGAGGTGGTGACCGAGAGGATTGTGATGATGACTTGTGGCTTATGGTGGTGATGTTTGAAGGTGGTAACCGAGAGACAAAGTGGAGGGTGGTGGTGTTAGCCGAGAGTTTGAGATAGTAGGGATGGTGGTGATCGATGGTGTGTGGTGTCCGTGAAGTGGGGGAGTAGGCATAGAGGTTGAGAGGCTACCGAATGAAGATGGGTTCTTGGTTGTGGTTCGATGGTGTGGGTTTCCCATTCGGCCAAGACCTCCTAATAGTGGAGGTGTAATTATGAAGTCTAGTCCTTAGGGTGTGAGGTGGAGTTATAGGTCTAGTGAGTCGGTCATTAGGGGGGGGGGGCTAGGTGGCGGTTTGGGGTTGAACTTGGTGGCATGGTGAGTCTAGGTGTCATTCAAAGAGAGGGGTGAGTCAATGATCATTAAGGGATGTTTATGGTGTAAATCGGGTGCTTAAGGATGAAGGCCGGGTTCTTAAGGGTGTTAACCGAGTGGTTCTTGATCTTTAATGGTTCTTTGGTTTAAGGTTTAGGTGTAGGGAATTTGTTTATGTTTGTTTTGATGTCAAATTTCTTTTGATGTTAACTTATGTTTGTGGTGTTTGGTTGGATTATATTTTGGTTTACTTAGTGTTTGTTTGGTGTTTTGAGTTTCTTGTTCATGTAATGTTAGGTATCAAAAGGTTATGAATATGGATTCATGTGCACGTAATTTCTTGTTTATGCATGCAAGCATGCAAATGATCAATACTTATGTTCATGTGATGTGCACATGTTTCTTAGCAAAAGATGGTAATGCACACGTAGAAGGGTATGCATGCGACCATGCATACGTATACATATATATATATAAGTGAACAACATACTTGTATAAGCAAAATGAAAGCATGCATACGTGTATGTATGTATAAAAATATATATATATTAACCTAGGTGTGGCTTTAGAATATTTGAATGAACTTAGTGTATAAAATTTCTAAATCTAGGGTTGTCACACTTGTGTGTTCAATTTAGGGCCTGAACCCACAATTAGTATTAGAGTAAGGTTAAGAAACGAGGGTTGAGTTGAGAACCACGTCCCAAGAGGAGGAGGAGCCCTTGGTTGCAAGCTAAGAACGAGAGAAAAAGCAGGCTATTAGGTCAAAGATCAAAGAAAGCAAGTGACACAAAAAAAGAAAGGAAAAATTATTTTACGACGGAGAAAGGGGGACAAGAGGATACATTTGGCAGCTGTCACTTGGGTGAATTCGTAAGAAGAACTAAAGCAAGTAGGAGGTGGTAAATACAATACGGAAGCAAGGAGGAAAGTACGTGAAAAAGTGTACTGTCAATCTAAAAAAATAAAAATAAAGAAAGCAAGCAAGCAAGCAGATGGCAAGAAACACCTAGAGAGAATACAACAAGAGCAAGATACAAGAACTGTGTGTTCTTAAAGCAAGCAACAAGAAACCAGACCTATGTGGTTCGTATAGCAACAACATGATCTGAGTCATGTGTGGTTCAGAGCGAGTAGCAAGAGCAAGTGGCAAGATTGAATCTTTAAGGTTCGGAGAGCAAGAAAAAGCAAGAGCAAGACACAAGAAAGAATAAGCAAGAAAGGAATTAAGAACGAGAAAGAAGCAAGAACGATCAAGGTGTTGTTCAGTTGGGGAAGGCAGAAAGAGAAGCAAGATCAACATCGTGATTAAGTGGATGGATGTACGTAGGTTAATATTGATGGGTCTAAGTCAGCTTAATTCAAATCTGCTCAAGATAATAAGTTAGTCTGGGTATGTAGTAGTAGGAAGTTAACAACTTTAATTTAGGCACATGTTTGTATGTTTTAGCAGGACACGGGTAGTAGCTAGCGAGTTGGTAGTTTTTCCATTGTAAGAATCTTTATATACATATGTGTGTTTCTATATACGGTAGTTTTCGCTATACCTTTATGGCCTAGAATTAAATTCTTGATTTTATGCGGTAAGCAAAAGCCTACAAAAGCCTATTGTGTGTGTGTGTTCTGTGTGCTCGATTCGGGGACTGAACCAACAGAAATTACAAGGATTGATTTTATGCAATACTAAGGATCATTGTATCATCTAGTGTATTAGTTTTTTACAGAATATTAGGATGGAGAATCAGTCTTGTAGATCAATTTTAGCACATTACTAACTGCAGTAATTATTTACAAACTCATGAGTGTAAGAAGCTATGAACCATGAGAAGTGCTTTTTTGTGACCGACAAAGATTGTATAAGAAAAGAAGTTATCAGTAACCAGAGCATCGTGAATGCAAGAAATTGAAACATCAATCTGATGTATCAAAGTCTTTAGGTGAACTTTTTAACAAATGAAAGAAGAGACATGATTTCATCCACAACTTTTGATTGGTTGATCAAATTTATCTCGTTTATTCGCAAAGTAGTCATGGCATATACTCTAGATTATATGATTGTAGATTAGTTAATGCAATGCTGGAACCAAGATATTCCTACTACTTCACAGTAACTGAAAACTGCGTTTGAAATCTCACTGATGCAAAACTTAAATGATCAGCCATGATATTTGATGTTATATGACCTATGATTACAAACAACATGGAATTTAGTCACAACATTTTTTCTATTTAAACATTATTTAATAAGAATGAAGCTTCTAACTTGAAAGACATCATATTCGTTGCGCAGCAATGTGAAGGATTGATAAATTAGAGGTATATAAATGCTTGATGTATACAAAACACAACTTGATATTTTGGAAAGAAATGAAAGTATAAAAGATTGATTGATTCTTCTCATTCAATACAAAGGTTATAAATATATAATAAATCCTAACAAACTCTTATCTATCTACAGAAAAGATTAAATACAAAAAATATAATTATATTACAAAATATATCTAGCTAGTATCTAGAATAAGAAACTGTTCGTCATTCAAACTTTGCAACGCAACAAAACTAACAGCAATTTTGTTTTAGAGGTATATTATATAAGTGTATGCATATTAACTGATATGAAAAATGTTAGAAGTAACCTTTTATTTTGGAGGTATATTAAGTGTAAGCATAATAACCTTTTACTTTGGAGGTATATTAAGTGTAAGCATAATAACCTTTTACTTTGGAGGTAAATTAAGTGTAAGCATAATAACAACTTCAGTGTCGTATACATACAAAACCTGTGGGACTATATTAAATTACCCCATGTGTAACAAACATCAAAAGATGCAAGTCCACAGCCCTGAACATTGCTTTTTCAATAAATCAAAAATACTAATATGGTACAATGGTTGTTTTGTTGGCGATTGACAAGAACGAAACCACAAGTCGGTGGTAATTAATCGAATGGGACCCTAACAAGCCGTTAGATCCTACAATCAGTGCCGGAACCAGGAATTTTTTTCAATAGGGTCACTATTTTTCATGTCTTTCGTTTTGTTAGAAGATAATATAAAATTTTTTGAGTTGTCGGGTCAAGTCGGGTCGGGTCGGTTTGGAATATAATTAAATTGCATAGAAAATGTTAACAAAAATAAAATATTAAAAAAAAACAAATAAAACTTACATTTTATAGTTGTACTCTACGCGTCTTCATTTTTTGAAACCGTTACATTACATCTTCAATCGACACCTTTGCAAAGAGCTCCTTTTCAATGTAACAAATACACGAGTCGTTCATATATTCATCACCCATGCGATTGCGCAAATCCGTCTTCACATGCTTCATTGAAGAAAAACATCTCTCAACACTTGCCGTTGCAACGGGTAAGACAAGTGATAACTTCAACATATGATAAACTAAAGGATAATCAATATGTCTCCTTGTCTCCACCATTTTTTTTACAAGAGCAGATATATCATTAACGTCGGCAAACCTTGTATCTTCTTTGATGCTTCTAATGTATATCCCAAGTTCATATTTAAGCTTGTCTTTTTCTTCATAATCAAAATCATATGGATACATTTCCGCCAACCTTAGTATTTTTGGAATATCGAAGTAACAAAAATTGTTAGATGGGCTCAAAGAACTCATACAAGTAAGTAGTTCCGTGGTCACCTCGTTAAAACGGTTACTAAGCTCTTGGATTTGCATATCTAAAACCGTATTAAAGTTATCAAACTCGTAATAATGTCTATTGGTGATGTTAGTCTTTCTTCTTCGATATTTCGGGTCAATGTAATCTTCTCCCATATCAACCACCTCAATGTCATGCTTTTGAAAAAATGATGTGACATCTTCTAAAAGGGAATTAAAACCATCAAGTCTATACGTTTGTAGTTCTTCTTTTGTCGCTTTAATCATTCCGATTGCATTTAATATGTCTTGATCCTTTCTTTGAAGAGCTACACATAATATATTAGTAATCCCCAATATGTGTTTCATCAAATGTAAATAATACACAAAATCAAAAGTTTTCATATATATTTGGATTCCGCGTGCTTGTTTTTGGCTAGCATTAACAACTCCTGAATTTTCAATATGTTCAAGCACGTCAATAATAATTGGATATAATTCGAGCAAACGAACAAGTGTCTTATGGTGAGAACTCCAACGTGTGTCTCCGGCTCTTGCAAGTGAGATCTCTTGATTCTTCCCACTTCCACTTTCAACTTCTAAACAACCTATTTGTTCTTTCACTCTTTCCTTTTGACTCTCTCGAATCATATCCATTCGTTTGCAAGATGCACAAACCACATTTGTCAAAGTTGACACTTCATCAAAAAATTTATAAATCTCCACATGTTTGTTTGCAAGGGCGACAACAACTAATTGGAGTTGGTGGGCAAAACAATGTACGAAATAAGCCGATGAGTTTTCCTTTAAAATTAGTGCTTTCAAACCATTAAACTCACCGGACATATTGCTTGCACCATCATATCCTTGGCCTCTAACTCTAGTCAAGCTTAAATTGTATCTAGCAAATAGTTCATCAATAGCCGACTTAAGAGACAATGAAGTTGTTTCCATGACATGAACAAGACCAATAAATCTTTCTTTAACAAGTCCTAATTTATCAACAAATCTTAAAACCACAGCCATTTGTTCCTTTTTAGATACATCTCTCGACTCATCAACTAATATAGCAAAAACATCATCATCAAGTTCTTCAAAAATCCGCTTTAATACCTCTTGTGCAAAACAACTACAAATTTCTTTTTGTATCCGTGGAGATGTCATTTGACTATTTCCTGGAGCATTCCCTAAGATCACTTTACCAATTTCTTCATTTAATTGCCCAAACAACTTTAAAAACTCAATAAAGTGTCCTCTATAAAGTGAAGTCTCAGACTCATCGTGAGCACGAAAAGACAACCCACCATTTAATAACGCCTTTGCAAGAAGAACAGAAGTACTTAATCGGATTCTATACTCTCTTTTTTGCTTGTCATTTTGTTTTTCAAAGGCAACATGTATTGATTGTTCTTGTTTAAGCAAGTTCTCACCTTTTTTATATGCTTTGTTGTGAAGACTATTAACATCACCAACATGTTTGGTAAATCTTTCAGTTTTGTTCCAACCATTAAAACCTTCATTCACAAATGCATCTTTTTGACCAATTTCCTTAAACAAATAACAAAACAAACAATATGCTCTATCCGTTTTCACACTATATTCTAGCCAGTTTCCGTATTGTTTAAACCACTCGGGACGAAATCGTCTAGATTTTCCACTAAAATCTCGTTGTGGAAACTCATGCCCAATAGGTTGACATGGACCTCTAAGCAAGTAAGCTCTTCTAATTTCATCTTTTTGATTAGGGTGATATGATGAGATTGGCTTTCGTTCAGAAGGATCCCATGGAAGATCATCTAAATCAATTCTTGCCGGAATACTATTACTAGATGAAGAAGCAACATTTGATGGTTTTCTTTTCACAACAAAGCGATCCATATTCCTAAAATGTTCAATGCATCACACATATAACATATTATGAATTGTCATGAACTAAATTACTAATATTATGAAATATTGAAATACCCAAATTATATCAAACAAAATATAGATTTTAGACTTCTAAACACCTAAATTAACAAAAAAAATTAAATTCTAGATTTCTAAATTCTAATTACACAAATTAACAAACAAATTAACTATAAGAAGTTAAATCTAAGTGTCTAACAATGAAAACGTTAAAGATTTTGAAATTTGAATAAACAAGAAAACTAACCTTTTCAATGGTGAAAAGGTGAACCACGATTCCACGAAGGCAGCAGCGAATAGCAACTGGCAGGCGGGCAGCAGCAGCAAGTCGAACTGTCGAAATGGAAGGGGAGCAGGCGAGGCGGCGACTCGGCGAGCAGCAGGTCGAAAATCGAAATGGCCTCTTGGAGCAGCAGGTCGAACTTGGAACAATGGAAGGGGAGCAGCAGGGATTGTTGAATGTCGAATGGGATGGGGGAAAAAGAATGGGGTTAGGGTTTTGTTATTAAGATAAGGTTAATTTAGTAAATTTACATAAATAAAAAGGAAAAAAAAACTGCTGCAAGCTTGCAGCTTGCAGGTTTCGAACCTACGACCACCAGGTAGGAAAGACGCGCGCATGGTACAGACTACCAGTGAACTAGTGATTATTTTTGTGTTATGTTTTGAACTTTAATATATTAATGGGTTCACCTCCTGTAAAACTATGGGTTCACCAACAAATTCGGTATTTTACGTTACACTACGAGTTCAAAATTCAATGGGGTCACTTGACCCCGTTCACTAAGGCGTAGGTCCGCCCCTGCCTACAATCTAGCATTTCAAGTTGTATTCAATTAGGTTAGAGTTATTAGCCCATGTAAATAAAATTTTAAACCGAGTCATGGTTCACAAGTGTGATAAAGTTTTTAAGTTAGGAGCTGTATGGTAATTTCTGAATAATTAAGTGTTGAACAAAAAAGATGTCTGAACCATTGATTGATAAACCATTAAGAGGTCTGGACCATTAAGAGCTTGTATATCGTTTAATCATTCAAAGACAAATGTCTGACCAATTCAGATAAGAGGTCTTAATCATTTAGCATTAGACCTCTTAATCATTCAACATTAGTATAATGTTTAACCATTCAAAGACAAATGTTTGAACCATTAAGACATGTGCTAGTGAAACAAACAGTCTGAACCATTAAGTGCTGAATCATTCAGACATCTGAATCATTAAGAGGCTGATCAAATACAGGCAAATAGCCTCTTAGTTTTCTTGGTTACAATAAAAGTATTTGGGAGTTATCCGATTCACGTTTTCATATTTACTTATTCTGGACTTGATGTTTTGCATCAGTGGTTAAAAAAGTTTAATGGTTACTTTACAATTTAAAAAATGATATCTAATCCTCTATATTATTGCAAACTTTTGACAAAAACCTAACATGAAGCTGATATCAGTAAAAGATCAAACAAAACACTTAAAAATGATAATAGTAACAGTAAAATAATTACCTGAGGCCAGATGGTCTCCAAGGACGTAGAACCCCGGTTCTCGATCATAAAGAATTTCGGTATTTTAATCGAAATCGAACCTAAAACTGATATCAACAAATCATAGAAATTAGCATGAAAGAATGAGAAATTAAAATCAAGTTTTTTTGCTGTTGTACTTTTCATGCATGCAGATAATAATTAAAATCTTTTGTAATTAAACAATTGACCGAACATATATATATATATATATATATATATATATATATATATATATATATATATATATATATATATATATATATATATATATATATATATATATAAATTTGCATACTTTGGAGCTCATGATGAGGATGATCGGTGCAGTTAGGGCAGAACCAATGGCCCATAGGCACACAAGCAACAATTGACTTGAGACAAACCATGTGGTACCCTCGGTCACATTTGTCACACAACAGGAGCTGCTCGTCCCTATCGCCCGAGCCACATTCGACGCACACGACTTCGTTCGTGTAGTTAAATTCTTCTACCACCACCACGTGTTGGGTAACTTCCATAATCTCTTTAATGGACCTGTACTTCTGCGGCCAACATCCTCGTCGTCATTGTTGCTTATCAGCAGGTCGTGAAGAGTTAAAGCCATAGCCATTGGGGATTGTTGATGAGCAGCGATATAATGCACATTGAGTTAAAATGGTGAAATTTGGGGGATGAAAGATGGTTGATTTTCATACGGAGATGAGAATCATATCTTATTTTACTATTCTTACTATTATAATCTATAATCTATAGTATCCAATAAAACATGTTTTTTTACCACTTGTTCTTCTAGTAACCCACTCTTTTGCCATTTGTTCTTCTTTTAGCCATTCACACATTAATTTTCCTTTCAAAATGGTATTATAGTAATTTAAATATTCATACAAATTTCTCTCATATTAAAAATGAATTTTATTAATTGTTATATTTCTCTCTCTTATCTAGATTTTTTTTAAATCAAACTATCTTTTTAAAATTAGATTTTATTAAGGTAATTAGAAATCACATCTTTTAATTAAAATCTAAATAATAAAAAACTAAAATTTTATATAATATAAAATTTCTAAAACATTAAACCTTTTTAAACAAAATATTTTAAATCGTTTTGTTTTTTAAGAAAATTATAAATAGGTGAAATTTTTTAAAGATAGTATTATTTAAACAACCAGAATAATTATAAACCAGAGTTACTAAAAAACAAGATTTTTAAAAATATTTATAATTTTTTTAAAAATAAATGTTTAAAAAATAAAACTATTTAGATAAGAGAGTTAAAAGTAGCATAATTGTTTTATTTCTTCAATTGTTACATATATTATATTTTATATTTAAATATTATACTGTAACTCTTGTTGTTATTACTTACTATAATCCGTTTAATTAATGGGTTTTTAGCCTATCTATCTATTTATAAAAATACTAAAATAAGTGTAAAACAATTGTAAGCATCATTATACTTATTTTCTCATTTCTCTGTATTATTAATAATAACACTATACTAATAATATTACTCATATAATTTTCAAATTAAAAAATGTATATTTAATAAATTAAAAACCTATTTTATATTAAAAACACACTTTTTAAAAACACAAATTTTATAAAATATAGAATACAACAAACTATTTTTTTAAATCATTTTTCTTAAAACAAAATATTTAAAAATCATAATTTTTCTATAAAAAATGTTTAGGAAAAATAAATTATTTTTTATTTACTTAAAGTAGCTATTTATATGTAATTATAATCATATTTATCTTCAAGCATGATTTTATAATACATAATTTTTTACTAATTATTTTATATTTTATTTATTAAATCCGTGTAATACAAGAGAACTAACCTAGTATTATAATATAAAAATATTTTTTGTACCACATGTCATTTTTCAAAACTATCTTTAGCCATATCACATGTTTTGAATTAGTTTACATTATTTTCTAAAATATCTACATATTAATTCAAATAATAAATGAAAATATGTTTCCTTCTTTATCTTCAAATCATAACTAATAAATTGATTCTATTTTCTTTTCTAAAAACTCATATTCCAAATTAATTACTAATCATGATATTTCGTCAAACTTTTTGGTTTTCATTTATTTGTATATTCTTGAATTTCAAATTATTACATTTGATTTCATTTATAAATTTATTAGTTTTCCAACTTTTTGGTAAATTTTAAACAATAACTCGGAAATCATATTAAAAAGATGAAAGCTTGTTATTTATTTTTTATATTTTTAACAAAGAAAATTCTACTTTTGTGAATTTCATATTTTAATTCTTACCTTGAAAGAGTCTGGTCTTTTAATAAATTATTCAATACTCTATCTCTTTATTTCTATATAATAAAATGGTATCTACTTAACTTTGCTTCATTTTATTTTATGTGTATCTTGATATAGTCAAATAAGATAATCATACTAAACAACCTTGATGTTAAAGCTTAAAACCTTACATTAAGGTTTGTATAATACGATTCTAAATGCAATAAAGTAACTAAAACTCCAATGAAACCTATTATGTTAAAATGATAGTTGTTGATGAATAGATTTTTTTTATTTCCATCAAATATACTTTTTAGCAATTCCATAACTTTTTATTTTTTATTAGTCATTACTTATAAATATCTTTAATAGTACCCTTGTGCATGCAACTTACTTGAGTAGGTTTTTTTAAAACAATGATTGTGTTTATGCATGTTAACATCCCACATAAGATTTATATATAATACCCTTGTGCATGCAACTTACTTGAGTAGGTTTTTTTAAAACAATGATTGTGTTTATGCATGTTAACATGTAAGGCCCCGTTCCCGGGACGCCTACAGTTGGTCATTCATCGCACATAAAACATATAATTACATTACATTAAGAAAACATTGTAGCGGAAACATTCAAAAATGACATCACGTTTCATTATAATTACTTTTGCCAAATAATACATCATTATCCGGTTACAAAATTCTTGTTTGCATTACATCACAAAAGCTATATAATTGGATGCCATCCCAAAAGAGCCGAGTAGCCTCGCCGTGCCATCCTCAGCAATCATTCACCTGCCAACTGGAAAACGTAATAAAAGTCAGCGTTGCTGAGTGAGTTCTAGTTTTATAAAATAAACATACTTTACTTTCATTGAAAACCGTTCCTTTTATCATGCGATCATTCAATATACATATACACAGATAATATCATTATTATCTTTCATCATCATTCATTATCTTCCGTTATTTTCGTTCATTCTGTCTTCCGAGTCTTTTGCGACAACATAGTCGCTCACCTCAATGGCAATCTTAATGATTGCACGCTATCCGAGTCTTTTGCACCCCTAGGGTTGCTCACCCCAATTGCCCATCACGATAGCAAGCTATCCGAGTCTTTTGCAACAACAAGGTTGCTCACCCCAAGGCAACATCACGATAGCACTTACTCGAGTCTTTTGCAACGACAAGGTTGCTCACCTCATAGGCAATCTAAATGATTGCACTTCATCCGAGTCTTTTGCAACACAAAGTCGCTCACCCCAATATATGTGCTTGCAAGCCTTTCTTTCGTTCATTCATCATTCATTAATGCATGCATTCTTACTTCATGTTCCTCTTTCATTATCTTTCGCTTTACATTGCATAATACTTCATTCATTCATTCATTAGCATGACATGTAAAGCCACAAGAAAGATAAGCATACATCATAATAAGGAACATTCATACACATTCATCATCATCATACAGTGCAACATCATACATTCATAATATGCATAAACATGCAATATCATCATCATCATGCCCTACATGCTCTCTAAGGCCATAACCATCCTCTTACATGCTCTTACGGGTTACCTTACGTCCAAACTTACATCTGCACCTTTCCCTGAAGGCCAGAAGTCAAACTACATATTTCTTTGAGTGCAACAGCCCTATTCGGGCGTATGGACACCCTTCAGTCGCATGGCCTCCATGCGACTGAACATCATGCGACTGGACTCATGCGGATGGTCACCTATGCGAATGAACATCCAATCGTGCGTATGGACCTTGTGCGAATGGGATTACTGCGAATGGGCACCTATGCGACTAACCTCATGCGAATGGACTCATGCGACTAAGCATCTATGCGACTGAACCCTCAGTCGTACAACCCTCATGCGACTGGACTCCCAGTCGTGCGACTGAAACCTTAGTCGTGCGATTGAACCTTCAATCGTGCGAATGAACCCCAATCGTGTGAATGACCCTCAATCGCCCTCATTCGGCCGTATGGCCTTCATTCGGTCGCCTAGCCCTAGTTGATGCAGAATGGAGTTCATCCCGAACCCAATCTGCCATTTTCGGCCTCCAAGCTCATCCAAACCCATTCTAAGCCTAAATCAACCCTCCTGGACCTTAGGAATGCATACCATAACACCATACAAGCACACACAAGCCCGAAATCATACTCTAAACACATCATACACATCACACCCAAATGGGTCAAACACACACATACATAAAAACGGGTTTTGAACATTTTCCAGCCCCAAAATCAGTTGAAAACAAGTAAAAGTGGGGTCCTAGAACTCACACAATCGAGCACAAAGACAAGAGCTTCGATTTGGCTTGCTACTCGACGAATTTGGACACCCGGATCACCCGAAACACCACTTTTTCTTCTTTTTCTCTTCTTTTCTCTCTTCCCCCTCTTGAACCCGAAATGTGTGAAGTGTGGGGAGAGTGGGCTGCCCTCTCCCTACACATATCACCACATTCCCCAACTTTTCTTCGTTGGCGAGTTTGGTCCCTCGACTTTGGACTTTATTTCTTTTCTTTCTTCGCCGGCTTCAAAATAATAAATTTCCGGGTGTTACAAGTCCACCCCCCTTAAATAGGTTTCGTCCCCGAAACCTGTTATTCCTCAAACAAACGTGGATAATGCTGTCTCATTTCTTCCTCCGTCTCCCACGTTGACTCGGATCCCTTCCTGTGCTTCCACTGTACACGCACTAGAGGAACCACTTTATTCCTTAGCCTTTTCTCCTTTCGGTCGATGATTGCCACTGGTTGCTCCACATAATTGAGCCGTTCATCCACTTCGATATCTTCCAATGGGACAATCATATCTTCATCTGCTAAGCACTTCCTTAGATGAGATACATGGAATGTCGGGTGAATTCCACTTAACTCATCCGGTAACTCTAGTCTATAGGCCACCTCTCCTACTCGAGCAATGATTCGGAAAGGGCCTATATACCTCGGGCTCAACTTGCCCCGCTTTCGGAAACGAATGATACCCTTCCAAGGTGAGACCTTCAACATAACCCGGTCACCCACCTGGAACTCAATCGGTCTGCGTCGTTTATCAGCATACGACTTATGTCTGTCTTTGGCTGCCTTCATGAAGGCTTTGATCTTCTCAAGCTTCTCAGTCGTAGCCTCGATTACCTCGACGCTCCCCAATTCCTTCTGACCAATATCACCCCAACAAACGGGTGTTCTGCATCTCCTACCGTATAGCATCTCATATGGAGGCATGCCAATGCTGGCGTGATAGCTGTTGTTATATGAGAATTCGGCTAACGGTAGGTGGTCATCCCAACTTCCACCAAAATCGATCACACATGCCCGAAGAATGTCTTCCAGCGTCTGAATGGTCCTTTCTGACTAACCATCAGTCTGGGGATGATATGCCGTGCTAATATGTAACCTCGTCCTCATAGCATCATGGAACTTCTTCCAAAATTTAGATGTAAACCGGGTGTCGCGATCCGACACAATAGACACCGGTACACCATGACGAGTCACAATCTCCTTGATGAACAGATCAGCCAACCTCTCAGATGAATATGTCTCGCGGATCGGTAGGAAGTGAGCACTCTTCGTCAAACGATCAACTATCACCCATATGGCATCATACCCTTTCGGGGTACACGACAGCTTTGTAATGAAATCCATGGTGATGTGCTCCCACTTCCATTCCAGTATATCCAAAGGTTGTATCTTCCCATACGGCTTTTGGTGCTCGGCCTTCACCTGTAAGCAAGTAAGGCACTTACTCACATACTCCACCACATCGCGCTTCATACCCGGCCACCAATAATCTTTCTTCATATCATGGTACATTTTCGTGGCACCAGGATGAATGGAGTACCGAGTCTTGTGAGCTTCATCCATTATCTTCACCCTAGATCCCCAAAACGAGGAATCCACACACAATCGAATCGGGTTCTAACACCGAGCGTGTTTTCACCCAACTCTCCAACCAGACCACTCATTCTTTCAGAGTTAAGATGATCTTCTTTCAGTGCCTCATCTTGAAACTCTTTAACCTGCTTCATTACGTCAGAGGTCATGATCAACTGATAGGCTTTCACGAATCGGCTCGGGTCTCTCCTTCCGACTAAGGGCATCAGCCACCACGTTGGCCTTGCCCGGATGGTAGTGGATCTCACAATCATAATCCTTTATAAGTTCCAACCACCGTCTCTGCCTCATGTTCAAATCCTTCTGCTCAAAGAAGTACTTCAGACTCTTGTGGTCAGTGAATATGGTGCACTTCGTCCCGTAGAGGTAGTGCCTCCAAATTTTTAATGCAAAGACCACGGCTGCTAGCTCCAAGTCATGAGTAGGATAATTGACCTCATGAACCTTCAACTGTCAGGATGCATAGGCTATAACCTTTCCTCTCTGCATTAACACACACCCCAATCCCGAGTAAGAAGCATCGGAATAAACCACCAGATCTTCGCTTCCATCGGGTAACGACAGAACAGGAGCTTGAGTCAATCTCGCCTTCAATTCTTCAAATGCCTTCTCTTGAGCTTGACCCCATACGAACTTCACATCCTTTCGGGTCAACTTAGTCAGTGGAGAAGCAATCTTAGAGAAGTCTTGGATGAATCTTCTATAGTAGCCCGCCAAACCCAAGAAGCTACGAATCTCGGATGGCGTCTTTGGTGACTTCCATTGCATAACCGCCTCCACTTTCGCCGGGTCCACCATTATCCCGTCGGGATTCACCACGTGACCCAAGAACTGAACTTCGCGCAACCAGAACGCGCACTTGGAGAATTTTGCATACAGCTTCTCCCTCCTCAGCGTCTCTAGAACCTCCCGAATGTGTCCGGCATGCTCTGCTTCACTCCTCGAGTAAATCAGGATATCATCAATAAACACAATCACTGATTTATCCAACATAGGCCGACATACACGGTTCATCAAATCCATAAAAGCAGTTGGCGCGTTGGTCAAGCCAAAGGACATGACAAGAAACTCGTAGTGACCATAGCGCGTACGGAAAGCTGTTTTAGGAATATCCTGCTCCTTCACCTTCAACTGATGGTAACCAGATCGAAGATCTATCCTTGAAAACCAACTGGCACCCTAAAGCTGATCAAACAAATCATCTATCCTCGGTAATGGGTATCGGTTCTTCACTATCAACTTATTCAGCTCGCGGTAGTCGATGCACATCCTCATACTACCGTCCTTCTTCTTTACAAACAGGACCGGAGCACCCCAAGGAGAGATGCTTGGTCTAATGAACCCCTTATCGAGCAGCTATTGCAGCTGCTCCATCAATTCTTTCTTCTCGATTGGAGCCAACCGATACGGTGCCTTGGCGACAGGTTGGGCACCCGGTATCAGATCAATCTGATACTCAATCTCTCTGTCAGGTGGCACTCCTGATAAATCTTCTGAAAACACATCTGGAAAGTCACACACCACCAGTACATTGGCTAGTTGTGGTGTTGGCGTATCCACATCCTTCACATAGGCCAAGTAGGCACTACATCCACGCCTCATACACTTCCCCGCCACCGCCATCGAGATCACTTTCGGAATCGTAGTAACCCGATCACCATAAACTGTCACTGAACTACCGTCAGGCGCCGACAACCGAATCATCTTCTTGCGACACACAATGTTCGCCTCGAAGTCCGCTAACCAATCCATCCCAAGAACCAAGTCAAAACCACCTAAGGTCATCACGAACGGTCTAACAGGAAACTTATGACCCTCGAGTTCCACATCACAATTCTCTATCATCTCAGAAATCCTGGTAGACTTACCTATGGCAGTTTCTACATCAAAGGGCGCATCAACACGTCTACTACTAACAGGCAGCTTAGCACAGAAAGCAGCAGAAATAAAACTCCTACTCGCACCAGAATCAAATAACACAGAAGCTAAAGTTTGGTTCACCAGAAACGTACCGGACACGACATCAGGGTCCGTTCTAGCTTCCTCCTGTGTCATGGTAAATGCTCTGGCGCTCGCCCTCGGTCCATCACCTCCCGTCCTCTTTGCCCCTGAACTCTCAGCCCTCGGCTTCTTACAATCCTTGAGCATGTGACCCTCTTCACCACAGTTAAAGCATCGGACCGCACGACAGTCCTTTGCCATGTGCCCCGCCTTTCCACACCTGAAGCACAAGTTCGACCCAAACCTGCACTCCCCGCTATGCTCCCGTCCACATTTACCACACCTTCTCGATCCCGCACCTGACATAACCACACGGCGATCATCCACCCGTGCCTTCTTATTACCCATCGAGGCATTGCCCCGACCAACTCTCTTCCCCTGCCAGCCTCGTTCACCACCACTCTTTCTGCCACCATCAGTCACCACCACCGTTCTTTCATCATACAATCTTCCCGCTAAATCCACCGCCGACCTAAACGTGCTCGGCCGGGCGGCGATCATGTGCCTGCGAATATCCGCCGGCAAACCCTGTATATACCTCTTGATCTTTCGGGACAGGGGCGTCACTTGATCCGGCACCAGACGTGCCATCTCGTTGAACTTCGTGGTGTACTGTTGGTGTGTCATGGTTCCCGCCTCCAGTTGCAGAAACTCCCTTTCAACCTTATCCATTTCCCGATGAGGACAAAAGTCCTCGATCACCATCTTCTTCAGTTCGGGCCACCTCATTCTCCCGATTGCCCGATTACCCTCTGCTTGGACAATGTTGTCCCACCAGCATAGTGCCGAGTCCACAAAGGAGTGGGTGGCAAACTTGACTTTCTGATCTTCTCGGCACTCGTTGATGTCGAGAACAGCCTCCATTTCTCTCACCCATCGGTGAGCAGCAGCAGCATTACCATTACCATCAAAAGTAGGGGGCTTGCATCGCATAAACACCCCGTAGTTATAGCCTCGTGCGACCTCTCGCACAGGCTCCTCTTCCTCTTCCTCCTCATTATCGGAGAAAATCGTTTCAGGCTCCGGTTGCTCCCCCGAGGCCCGGTTTCTCTCCTTTCGTTCCCCCTCCTTCACAGCTTTGATGACTTCGGTTACCACAGACGGTAAGATTGTCTGCATGACCTGATGTACTTCCTCCACAACAGCCTCCTTTACCGAGGCCCTTAAGTTCGCACTCTCATCCCCAGCTTCTGGATGAGGAGTCTCAGGTTCTGCAGGAACCTCTTTCTCAGCTCTAGGCCTTCCTCTCTTAGGGCGTGGTTCAGCAACAGGGCCATCACGGCCTCCACCCCTAGAAGCTCTAGAAGATCTACCACCAGCCATTCTCTATCACACTGAAAGATTCAAACACCAACACGGTCATTCAAGGAAACAACTGAGTTTATGTCAAGTATAGTAAGTCCCTAATTACAGTGGCCAGTTGTTATTAGCCACTTACTATACTCTTCATACCCCAAGTATTACCTGTCCTGACTACATCAGTATTCAAATCTACATACAACACATAACATATACCATGCGCACATAAACTGGTTAACTTTAAGAAAATACCTGATGGCACGCAGCTATTCAGTTTGGCATCCCATTCCCCTTTCGTCCCATTCTCAGTTTAACTTAAGGTTTATTTTGAAAATTTACCCATTTCACTTAAACTTTGGCTATGATACCAACTTGTAAGGCCCCGTTCCCGGGACGCCTACAGTTGGTCATTCATCGCACATAAAACATATAATTACATTGCATTAAGAAAACATTGCAGCGGAAACATTCAAAAATGACATCACGTTTCATTATAATTACTTTTGCCAAATAATACATCATTATCCGGTTACAAAATTCTTGTTTGCATTACATCACAAAAGCTATATAATTGGATGCCATCCCAAAAGAGCCGAGTAGCCTCGCCGTGCCATCCTCAGCAATCATTCACCTGCCAACTGGAAAACGTAATAAAAGTCAGCGTTGCTGAGTGAGTTCTAGTTTTATAAAATAAACATACTTTACTTTCATTGAAAACCGTTCCTTTTATCATGCGATCATTCAATATACATAAACACAGATAATATCATTATTATCTTTCATCATCATTCATTATCTTCCGTTATTTTCTTTCATTCTGTCTTCCGAGTCTTTTGCGACAACATAGTCGCTCACCTCAATGGCAATCTTAATGATTGCACGCTATCCGAGTCTTTTGCACCCCTAGGGTTGCTTACCCCAATTGCCCATCACGATAGCAAGCTATCCGAGTCTTTTGCAACAACAAGGTTGCTCACCCCAAGGCAACATCACGATAGCACTTACTCGAGTCTTTTGCAACGACAAGGTTGCTCACCTCATAGGCAATCTAAATGATTGCACTTCATCCGAGTCTTTTGCAACACAAAGTCGCTCACCCCAATATATATGCTTGCAAGCCTTTCTTTCGTTCATTCATCATTCATTAATACATGCATTCTTACTTCATGTTCCTCTTTCATTATCTTTCGCGTTACATTGCATAATACTTCATTCATTCATTCATTAGCATGACATGTAAAGTCACAAGAAAGATAAGCATACATCATAATAAGGAACATTCATACACATTCATCATCATCATACAGGGCAACATCATACATTCATAATATGCATAAACATGCAACATCATCATCATCATGCCCTACATGCTCTCTAAGGCCATAACCATCCTCTTACATGCTCTTACGGGTTACCTTACGTCCAAACTTACATCTGCACCTTTCCCCGAAGGCCAGAAGTCAAACTACACATTTCTTCGAGTGCAACAGCCCTATTCGGGCGTATGGACACCCTTCAGTCGCATGGCCTCCATGCGACTGAACATCATGCAACTGGACTCATGCTGATGGTCACCTATGCGAATGAACATCCAATCGTGCGTATGGACCTTGTGCGAATGGGATTACTGCGAATGGGCACCTATGCGACTAACCTCATGCGACTAAGCATCTATGCGACTGAACCCTCAGTCGTACAACCCTCATGCGACTGGACTCCCAGTCGTGCGACTGAAACCTTAGTCGTGCGATTGAACCTTTAATCGTGCGAATGAACCCCAATCGTGCGAATGACCGTCAATCGCCCTCATTCGACCGTATGGCCTTCATTCGGTCGCCTAGCCCTAGCTGATGCAGAATGGAGTTCATCCCGAACCCAATCTGCCATTTTCGGCCTCCAAGCTCATCCAAACCCATTCTAAGCCTAAATCAACCCTCCTGGACCTTAGGAATGCATACCATAACACCATACAAGCACACACAAGCCCGAAATCATACTCTAAACACATCATACACATCACACCCAAATGGGTCAAACACACACATACATAAAAACGGGTTTTGAACATTTTCCAGCCCCAAAATCAGTTGAAAACAAGTAAAAGTAGGGTCCTAGAACTCACACAATCGAGCACAAAGACAAGAGCTTCGATTTGGCTTGCTACTCGACGAATTTGGACACCCGAATCACCCGAAACACCACTTTTTCTTCTTTTTCTCTTCTTTTCTCTCTTCCCCCTCTTGAACCCGAAATGTGTGAAGTGTGGGGAGAGTGGGCTGCCCTCTCCCTACACATATCACCACATTCCCCAACTTTTCTTTGTTGGCGAGTTTGGTCCCTCGACTTTGGACTTTATTTCTTTTCTTTCTTCGCAGGCTTCAAAATAATAAATTTCCGGGTGTTACATAACAGCCCACATAAGATTGTGTTTACACCTTGTCGCCTCGGTGCGCTTCTCGCTTTTTGCAATCAAGTTACTAGTAGAATAATAATGTTCCATGCAATAAAGTATTCAACAATTTGTCAAATATTTTAATATAAAATATTAATTTAAGTCTATAACTTTTATCTCAATTTTGATAAGTTTAACTCTTTTTTTTCTTCTTCACCCATGTATCACACATGTTTATAAGCTAGTTATATCATATGTGATTACGAAGGTGGTAATTACCTTAATTAAGGATGACGTGGCGAAAGGTGATTGGGTGGGCTAACGTGCACAGACTCATATGCGATGATCCACCGATCATAAAGATGGGTAGCTTGCTTTGATCGGTTGTTTGGGTGGTGGATGGTGAGAGATTAATTTTTGAGAGTTAAAATTAATTCTTTCTTTTTATTGCTATTATTACTACCCTTATTTTCATTTTTTGTTCTTTATAATCTTTTTATTCTCCTCTATGTTTTAAAAAAGCAATAGGGAGAAACAGTGCCCAGGGTCATTTGAGGGATTTCTTTTTATGTTTGTTTGGGGTGCTTCTTCTTTTCATAGATGGACAAATATGCTGGCGGAAATTTGTAGAGAGAGAAATGGGGTTTTCAGTGTTAATGGTGCTGGAGGTGGTGGTCGTTCCGGCTCGGCTACCGTTTCCCCACCTCCCATGTGCCATCTCGCATTTGTTTTCCCTTTTCAGCCTCATGGCTGCCTCTATTTGCTTTGTTTGTTTGTACAAAGAGAAAGCGGTGCCGCCCTACAGGATACGGTGGTGTTTTTTGGGGTTTTCTCGCTAGATCTTGTGTTGTTGCTGGTTCCTCGACCACTGGCTGTAGATGGAGAGAAATAACTGGCAGTGGTATGTCATCGCAGCCAAATGCCGGCTGTCGGCGCCAATGTCGTCGGCCTATGCTTTGTACACATATGATTGTGTTGGCCGGGTGTTACTTTTTACTATATGTGCATCTTTGTGTTTAGATCTATGTTCTTTCTGATTTTCACATGGCTTTGGCTGGTGGTTGTGTGTCGCCATCGCCGCCGGTGGCATTTGAGTTGACAGGCGGCGGTGCTCCGGTGGTTGTTGTTGTTGTTGTTGTTTTAATTTATCGCGTGTTTTGCGTGGAAGTTGTTGGTCGGTGATGATGGTAAAGACAACCCTCATCCTTTGTAGTTCTGTGAAGGAGGTTCATATGTCGGTAATATAGTTTGATGATGATGAGGACTGTATCAGAGACCCATGTCCCTGTGTTTGCCTGTCACACCCCGACCGACGGCGGAATCATCGGGGCGGGCGAACGGGAGACGATTGCTCATAGTACATGGAACTAATTAAGTTGAAATAATATTAAATATCATTATTCATTAAACATTACAAGACAAATAAGTAATTACAAAACAATCAAGATACAACCAATAACGTAAGACTTTCAATTTAAACTAGGTCCAAGTCCTATATGAGCACAAGAAGATCTTCAAGTAAGAAACCTGAAACATGTTAAAAATAAAGGGTCAACTATAAAGTTGGTGAGTTCCCATGGTTTAAACACACGCATACATATATATATGTAAAAAGGGTTACAAGTAGCATTTCATGTCCATGGTTAGGAGTTAGTAAGCTTATAGAACACATACAGTTACAACCAAACCTCGACTTGATTACAAGTATATAAGATTGGCTAAGTGTACTTGGTTCCCATGATGAACAAGCATACGTCATCAGGAGTCGGCAATACATCGACTTTAGCACCAAATAGGCTTGTCAGGCCCAAAGATCTAAGACGTCGCCAGGCTAGCAATAGTTAATGATTGTAAACAAAATATGTATCTCATATAAGACTTACAAAAACACAAATAACCATGACAAAAAGGTAAAGATGAATTGCATGTGAATTTACAAGTATCAAGATGTTTACAAGTGTAAGTTGATAAAGTTAACATGTTTCACCCCAAAAGATGTGAAATAAAGTAAAATGGGCATGAAGAACTCACATGGAAAACTCACAAGTATAGTGATGGTTGTAGAGTACATAAGAAAGCTTGGATGTCAAGAGTCAAAGGTGATGTCCTAAATAATAAAAAAAACAATAACTTGAGGTTGGAATTCATTACAAGAAGTTAGGACGTTTAGAGAATGCTAAAAAAGCGAAAGGTAGATTGAAAAAGGATTATTGCATCAATATTAGATTCTGGACAGAATGCTTGGTATGTGTATGAACAAGTTTTAAAAATAGCAAATGGTTTCATAAAATTATAAAAATTTATACTTGACTAGTTCAAAGTCTCCCGGACAACTTTCATTCAGAAACATTTTTATGAAAACATATTTAGATAGGTCAAACAAGCATCACAAGACAGAAGGTGCTGAAATGCACACTTATCTTGTGAAGGCTATTTTTGAGTCGTCCGATTGAGTTTGAAGACGTATAAACTGTCGTTGAAAAGGTAATTCAATGAACTTAACATTGGAGTCTGATTTTACCCAAATTTAGTTTGTTATGATCAAGTTATGGTCGGTTAAAGTAAGACTATATTCTGCCAGAATTGTTGTAAGGCACTTATGTGCACTTTTAAAATTGTTAATACATGAAACGGGTTAGAACAATTTATTATGTCATTATATGTATATTAGTCTTCATTTGAGTTATAAAAATATTATAAGACTTTATCATAGCCATCATTTAGAACAATAATCTTGCGGAATAACCGAGTGCGGCGGCATAGCCGTCCATATGCAAACGGGATTCTTTGTTTATGTTAGTGTGTTGTTAGCTTGATTTAGGAATGTTAGTGATTGTTATAAGATTAGTGATTATTAAAATATTAATGATCAAATGATAATGATTAAAATAAAAAGAGATTTGGTAGAAGAAAGAATAATAGTAAGAACATAAGGTCATGAGAACAATTGGATGTTAGGATGATTAAAATGTATAATATAAAAGAAATAAAGGATTACCTTAGTATTAAGAATTCTTGAAATTTCTTGTAAAATAAAATTATTCAAATTCATCATAACCAATGGATGAAAGAAAGATATGAGAGTGAGGTTTTTAGAGAATGAGCAAATGAAAAGTGAGGCCTAAGCCTTGCTTTTATACTTGAGGTTAGGAGGAGGTTATGAATGGTGTTAATGGTGATTTATAAGTCTTTTAAAAGGGGGTTATGATTAGAATTTGAAATAAATATAAAATTAAATAATTTAAATAAATAAAAGAATAATTATAATTTAAAATTTAAATTCTTGAAGACTCTAATTTTAACAAATTTTTTATAAAATTTTTATAGACTTTATAAAACCAATTTGAATAATCAATCAAATTATTTATTTGTTAATCTTTATAACTTTTATAAAACTTGTAAACTTTATAATTTGATTATTTATTTTCAATATTTAAAATTTATAATTACTTATAAAACTTTATAAGTTTAATAAAATTCATTTTATAACTTTATAAGTTTTAATAAGTCTTTTCCATTTAGTTATTTGTTGTAGCATGATTAATAAACTTTATAATTTTATGAAAAAGAATTATTTATAAATCAACAAGTTATTATAAGTTGTTTAAATGATAAATTGAATAAATCAATTTAAACTACACGTCTAATCTATATAATTTATTAATATAAATAAAATAAGTTAAATAAAGAAATTCATATCGTAAGAAAGTTCAATTTTAGTTCAGGTTCGGGTTTATAACTTGAAAATGGCGGATGTTACAGTCTCGCCTACTTTAAGAAATTTTGTCCCGAAATTTAATCACGAGAAGATTGATTTCCAAGATATGAGGAGACTTGAATTTCATTTCGTGTTTGCAAGTGAACTTTTGGGAACGTTTAAATTCAATAAGTTTGGTTATGGTGTTTTGCTACGCTTAAGTTTGTTCGATTTCATAATTCATGATTTCGTGTGTTTCTTGATAAAGTGTACAAGATCATTAAGTTAAATATTTAATTAATAAACTTTTGTATTTCAGACGGTTCAAGACGATTAGAAAGGTTTCGACACAACACCATGTTTTTGGATCGACACAAGACTAAGCTTAACGAACATGAGTAATGTGTTCAAAACACTTTTTGGATGAGATATGAATTTCATAGAAGCTTCTCAAGTAAGTAACTTTAACAGGGTTCTTAGATGATCGATTCGTATTTACTTATGTCATTGAGGTTTCAAAGGTTCATTAGCGTAACGTTGATACAAGAATCGGGTTTGTTAAGTTCAAAGATTTAATTTAGAACGAGAGCATCATTGTAATGAGTTTTCAGGATAAGTGTGGTTTTGAGGGGAAGACGTTTAGAAAGATTTTTAAGGGTCATTATGAAAAATGGGATAATGAGTTTTAAGATTCAAAGGAAACAAAATCAATGATGAAACGAATCAAAATAACAAAATGATTCGAGTGTAACGTTCGGTTCACAAACCAAAAACATTACATTGACTTATCAAAGTATTAAGTCGACTACAACTTTAATGAAGACATGCGTACCTATAAGCGGACACTCATCCCAAGGGTTCCAAGGTATGGTAAACGGATCCATCGGTTGATTTGGATTTATATGAATACCTTTCCTAGACAGAACACCTCGAGATACAGGCATCCCACTCTTCCAGCATTACATGTTTCAAGTTATAGGACATAGACTTTGACGAGACTTGAAAACCACGAATAACGATTCAAAAGCACATTTTGAAAACCATTTGACTCAGGCATATAATGCCTTAGAATATGATTTAAGGTTCGTGTATACATTGATAAGATTCAAGGTATAAGCATAAGCACATAAGGCATATAATCACATAATCAAGTATAAACACATAAGGCATATAAAATCCTATCTAAGCATATAAAATACATGAGAGGACTCATGTGTAAGGGTACTTAGTTATAGTCTAGGTCATTCCATTTCTAATAACCTAATTCCCTATAACCATGGCTCTGATACCAATCTGTCACACCCCGACCGACGGCGGAATAATCGGGGCGGACGAATGGGAGACGATTGCTCATAGCACATAGAACTAATTAAGTTGAAATAATATTAAATATCATTATTCATTAAACATTACAAGACAAATAAGTAATTACAAAACAATCAAGATACAACCAATAACGTAAGACTTTCAATTTAAACTAGGTCCAAGTCCTATATGAGCATAAGAAGATCTTCAAGTAAGAAACCTGAAACATGTTAAAAATAAAGGGTCAACTATAAAGTTGGTGAGTTCCCATGGTTTAAACACACGCATACATATATATATGTAAAAAGGGTTACAAGTAGCATTTCATGTCCATGGTTACGAGTTAGTAAGCTTATAGAACACATACAGTTACAACCAAACCTCGACTTGATTACAAGTATATAAGATTGGCTAAGTGTACTTGGTTCCCATGATGAACAAGCATACGTCATCAGGAGTCGGCAATACATCGACTTTAGCACCAAATAGGCTTGTCAGGCCCAAAGATCTAAGACGTCGCCAGGCTAGCAATAGTTAATGATTGTAAACAAAATATGTATCTCATATAAGACTTACAAAAACACAAATAACCATGACAAAAAGGTAAAGATGAATTGCATGTGAATTTACAAGTATCAAGATGTTTACAAGTGTAAGTTGATAAAGTTAACATGTTTCACCCCAAAAGATGTGAAATAAAGTAAAATGGGCATGAAGAACTCACATGGAAAACTCACAAGTATAGTGATGGTTGTAGAGTACATAAGAAAGCTTGGATGTCAAGAGTCAAAGGTGATGTCCTAAATGATAAAAAAACAATAACTTGAGGTTGGAATTCATTACAAGAAGTTAGGACGTTTAGAGAATGCTAAAAAAGCGAAAGGTAGATTGAAAAAGGATTATTGCATCAATATTAGATTCTGGACAGAATGCTTGGTATGTGTATGAACAAGTTTTAAAAATAGCAAATGGTTTCATAAAATTATAAAAATTTATACTTGACTAGTTCAAAGTCTCCCGGACAACTTTCATTCAGAAACATTATATGAAAACATCTTTAGATAGGTCAAACAAGCATCACAAGACAGAAGGTGCTGAAATGCACACTTATCTTGTGAAGGCTATTGTTGAGTCGTCCAATTGAGTTTAAAGACGTATAAACTGTCGTTGAAAAGGTAATTCAATGAACTTAACATTGGAGTCTGATTTTACCCAAATTTAGTTTGTTATGATCAAGTTATGGTCGGTTAAAGTAAGACTATATTCTGCCAGAATTGTAGTAAGGCACTTATGTGCACTTTTAAAATTGTTAATACATGAAACGGGTTAGAACAATTTATTATGTCATTATATGGTATATTAGTCTTCATTTGAGTTATAAAAATATTCTAAGACTTTGGCATAGCCATCATTTAGAACAATAATCTTGCGGAATAACCGAATGCGGCGGCATAGCCGTCCATATGCAAACGGGATTCTTTGTTTATGTTAGTGTGTTGTTAGCTTGATTTAGGAATGTTAGTGATTGTTATAAGATTAGTGATTATTAAAATATTAATGATCAAATGATAATGATTAAAATAAAAAGAGATTTGGTAGAAGAAAGAATAATAGTAAGAACATAAGGTCATGAGAACAATTGGATGTTAGGATGATTAAAATGTATAATATAAAAGAAATAAAGGATTACCTTAGTATTAAGAATTCTTGAAATTTCTTGTAAAATAAAATTATTCAAATTCATCATAACCAACGGATGAAAGAAAGATATGAGAGTGAGGTTTTTAGAGAATGAGCAAATGAAAAGTGAGGCCTAAGCCTTGCTTTTATACTTGAGGTTAGGAGGAGGTTGTGAATGGTGTTAATGGTGATTTATAAGTCTTTTAAAAGGTGGTTATGATTGGAATTTGAAATAAATATAAAATTAAATAATTTAAATAAATAAAAGAATAATTATAATTTAAAATTTAAATTCTTGAAGACTCTAATTTTAACAAATTTTTTATAAAATTTTTATAGACTTTATAAAACCAATTTGAATAATCAATCAAATTATTTATTTGTTAATCTTTATAACTTTTATAAAACTTGTAAACTTTATAATTTGATTATTTATTTTCAATATTTAAAATTCATAATTACTTATAAAACTTTATAAGTTTAATAAAATTCATTTTATAACTTTATAAGTTTTAATAAGTCTTTTCCATTTAGTTATTTGTTGTAGCATGATTAATAAACTTTATAATTTTATGAAAAAGAATTATTTATAAATCAACAAGTTATTATAAGTTGTTTAAATGATAAATTGAATGATTCAATTTAAACTACACGTCTAATCTATATAATTTATTAATATAAATAAAATAAGTTAAATAAAGAAATTCATATTGTAAGAAAGTTCAATTTTAGTTCAGGTTCGGGTTTATAACTTGAAAATGACGGATGTTATATTGCCTTTAAGATTATGTCGTGATACTACTCTCTAAAACATGAGCGGATGCTTATTTGAAGTCAGTAATAATGAATCTGTGTTTATCTGAGACGTATACATGTTGTATGGTGTTTTATATTTTGTATTTAGTAAAGTGTCGGGCTGTGATGATTAACCAAAAAATGGTATCAGGTTGCTTTGTCGTGGCTATCCTTTATGGTTAGCAGCCGTAACCGAAATCCTGTTCTGAGCCCCATTCGTCATACATGTAACACACGTGGTTGGAAACCACTAGTTGTTTCCTTTATAAATTTGCTTAGAGATGTTTTATTTAATGTTTTATTTAACGTATAAGTTTAGCAAAATTCAAAATGGAAACACGGACTCACATCAAATCTAAGATATGTATATTGTAGGTTTTATTCAACTCTAGTATGAAATTAGCTTAATTAAGGCTGGTTCTAATTAAGAAAAATACCCATTCGACTAACTCGTGAGTAATAAAGTTACTTTATTTCTTTGGATTAGCATTAGACTTTGACGAAACATTAGTGACAACGTGATTTTCCATTGGTGATCTGTTGTTGATTGCCTAAGGATTCTTTTCTACGTGATATTTTTTTATATTTTAAGTGTTAATCAACCTTAATAGGTAAAATTAGATTACTACACGACACATTTGTTCAAAACAAGTTAATTTAGTCGTATTGATTCTAATAGGTGGATCTTTATAGTGTTAATCTTTTGTCATGTGTTGGTGGATTGTTTTGGCCGCACAGAATCACGCTAACTCAATTCAGTCCTACTAATTCTTTTATGTGGATGCCTTATTGTGTTAGGCTTTGATGGGCCATTGGTCGATATTTGTTTTAACTAAAAAACCACGACGACCAAATTTAGTCGTGGTAATACTTGTATGTGGATACTATAATGTGTTAGACTTTACCGGACATGTCACGTGTCGATGTCCTGTTTAAGCTACACAAATAGATTAAATTATATTTCTAGATATTTCAAACAAATTACATTAAACTTTTAGATATTACACATGCCCTAATCTCCATATGTGTGCCTGTTCGCATGCCTATGGCTTAGCACTAGCAACACTTAGGATGCATTCCTTTATCTTTATATGTGATCCATGAGTCCTAGTAGCTAGACATAGCACATAGTGCCCACATGGGGAACTACGGGTCTCCCTCTACATTTTAAGACCACTAATTCCAACTCAGTCAGTTATATCTAAATTTCAGGGCCACTAGTTTCAAAATACCTACTAACAATGATGTTCCATATTATGAAATATTGGGAGCTTGCCATTTTAGAGTTGAATTGAATATACTTAAGGTCTATCAAATTATTTTTCTTTCCATTAGAGAGAGCGTGTTATGGGTATTTATAGGAAGTTTACCGACGAACTATCAACATGAAAACATTAATAAGGTCGGGCGAAAATCCAATCCATAATATTACCCTCAAAATTAGCTTGGGGTACCGACAAATATTCTGTTAGCAACCAGTTCCCTCCTAAAATATTATTTCATCCAAACATTTCTATTAATAATATATCAGTAACTATTAGCTTAATAAAGACAATCTACTTCATTAGTAATATGTCGATAATTACTGACAAATTACCAACCATGTAACTTTATTTGTAAATTAAAGTATAGTGTTTAGTCTGTGATATTTCATATATAACGCTTATTTCTTTAGCAGTGTAAATACACAATTTAAGAATTTTGATGCCGTTTTGTTACGAGTTTACAAATTAAAGTGTCGTGTTTGGTATAGTTGGAAGTGATAGAACTAGTGGATGCAAATGGAAAGAGATTGCAAAATATATTAGCTTTTGTTAAAGAGTTGGATTGAAAACAAATTAAAAAAGATTAGTTCATAGCTAGAATATATGGTATTTAGGACTGTCTTTCATGTAATAAATCAATCATTAGAAAGCTAATTGTGATTGAAAAGACGCTTATAATATCCTTCTAGGGTATCCAATTAATTTTATGACCAAAAACAGTTTGTTATTTGTAATGATGTTAGATTACATACTATACACATGATCAACTGTGAAGTATAAAAGCCAAAACAAGTGTTCTTCTGAAGTTTGGGTATATTTCTGAAGCTTAACATAGTTCTTCCAAAGCTTAGTTGATATCTTCCGAAGGTTATGTTTACTTCGAAAGGGATTTGATGTTTCCTTCAGATATCTTCCAAAGGGTATCTTTCGAAGGGTTATTTCCGTTCGGAAGTAATAGTATAGGGTCTTTGTTGTAACTTCTCAATAGTTGTTGAGTATGGTAGTTATAGTTAGTTAAACACTATAAATAGGGACTTGTTATAATCGGTGAGGGGATCCGAACAATTCCATAATCACACTTGAATAATAAATCATTGGTTTACGAATTCATTCTTTCTTGTATCATTTTTATTGTATTGTTTAAATTCCGTGTTCATATTCTCAATTAGTTTTAACAATTGGTATCAAAGCCTGGTTAGTGGCTCAATTGAGGATCAAGATTCAATTAAAGATCGATCAGCGGCAACGATGGTGTCAACAAAGTTCGAGGTTGAGAAATTCGACGGGAAAAATGACTTTGGGTTATGGCGATTGAAGATGAGGGCATTGCTCGTTCACCAACGAGTGGTAGATGCCTTGGCCGGAGAAACCAAGTTGCCGGATACGTTGTCAGACAAGGAGAAAAAGGAGATGCTAGAACAAGCACACAGTTCAATCATCTTGAACTTGGGGGATCGAGTACTCAGAGAAGTATCGAAGGAGACGTCGGCTGCAGGGGTCTGGTCAAAATTGGAAAGTTTGAACATGACGAAGTCTCTTGCGAACAGGTTGTATCTCAAGAAACGGTTGTACACATTCCAAATGGCACCTGGGAAGTCAACTGAAGATCATACTGATAAATTCAACAAATTGGTGTTAGATCTTGAGAACATCGAAGTTGTGTTAGAGGATGAATACCGAGCAATCATATTCTTGACATCTTTGCCATCGTCTTATGAGCACTTTGTGGATACATTGATGTATGGTAGGGACACTCTTACCATGGAAGAACTGCTGGCAGCTCTCAATTCAAAAAAATTAAAGAAGAGAACTGATTATAAGTAAGATGGTGGAGAGGGCTTGGTAGTCAAGGGTAGATTTGAACAAAGGAACTTCAAGCCAAGAAGTGTCTGAAAGTCAAGATCCAAGTTTAAGAGGAGGTGTTATGTGTGTGGATCAGAAAAGCACTTCAAAAAAGATTGTCCTGACTGGAAAAAAAAAGAAGGGTGAATCAAGTGGTTCAAAATCTCATTCAGGACATAATATTCAAGATGACTCTTCTGATGGGTATGAGAGTGCAGATGTGTTGGTTGTTACAAGCAGTGTAAAAGAGGATGAGTGGGTGATGGATTCAGGGTGTTCATACCATATGACACCTGTGAATGAGTTCTTTAAAGATCTGAAGTGTGAAGATCTTGGATGAGTGAAGCTTGGGGATGATAGACCTTGCAAGATTGTGGGTCATGGTGTAGTGACTCTGAAGATGAAGAATGGAATGGAAGTAGATCTTCATGATGTAAGGTATATTCCTAGTCTTAAAAGAAGTTTGTTGTCTTTAGGGCTGTTGGAGAGTTCTAGTTACCATATTAGTCTTAGAGATGGTAAGGCTAAGGTGATTAAGGGATCAATGGTGGTATTGTCTGGTAGTAGAAGGGATAATAATATCTATCTACTAGATAGTGTTGGTGTAGTAGAATCCCAGGCGGCAACTGCCTCAAGTGATTGTAGTTCAAAAGCCATGTTGTGGCATAAGAGGCTTTGTCATATTAGTCATCAAGGACTGGTGGAGTTGCAGAAGCAACAGGTTATGACTGAGCTGAAAGTTGTGATTTTGGTTTTTGTGAAACTTGTATTCTTGGTAAACATAAGAGGGTAAAGTTTACAAGGGCTAAACATATCACAACTGGGATATTGGATTACATCATTCAGATTTATGGGGTCCTGCTAAGGTTGATTCTTTGGGTGGTGCTAGATACTTTATGACCTTGATTGATGATTTTTCAAGAAGAGTTTAGGTGGTTATCTTGAAGAATAAGAGTGATGCTTTGAGCAAGTTCAAGGAATGAAAAGTCCTTGTGGAAACTCAAACTGAAAGAAAGGTCAAGAAGCTAAGAACGGATAATGGGTTGGAGTTCTGCAATCATGAGTTTAATCAGTATTGTAAGACTCGTGGTATTGCAAGACATAGAACTATGCAAGGTAATCCACCGCATAATGGTTTGGCTGAAAGGATGAATACGACTTTGCTTGAAAAAGTAAGGTGTATGTTGGCTAGTTCAGGGTTACCTAAGATGTTCTGGGCTGAAGCTGTAACAACTACAGCTTATTTGGTCAATAGATCTCCATTAGCAGCATTAGATATGAAGACACCTATGGAGGAATGGTCAGGTAGAAAGAATGACTATGGGGGACTAAAGGTGTTTGGATCTTTGGCTTATGCTCATGTCAGCCAAGGGAAGTTGGAACCTAGGGCCTGCAAGTGTGTATTTCTAGGCTACCCTGAGGGTGTAAAAGGGTATAGGTTGCGGAGGTTAGATGGTGGCAGACCTAGGGTGATAGTGAGCAGAGATGTGGTTTTCCAAGAGGATGTTTTGTATAAAGACATTGAGGGGAAAAGGTGTTTAGAAGTTGAAGAGCAGAGTGGGGTTTAGATTGAGGTGGAGCAACAAGATGTTAATGATAAAGGTGTTGATCATGGTACCTCTGATAGCCAGGGAGATGGTATGGATGATTACCAGCTAGCTAGGGATAGATAGAGGAGACAAGTGGTACCTCCACTTAGGTATAGAGAGGGGATTGATTTGTCAGCATTAGCCTTTGTTGCTGCGGAAGAAGAAAGCATTTATGAACCATTATCATACTCTGAAGCAATTTCTATGAAAGAAAGCTCTAAATGGTGCAACGCTATGGAGGAAGAGATGGAATCTCTTTATAAGAATGGTACATGAGAGCTAGTTGATAAACCTGAGCACAAGCATGTGTCATGTAAGTGGTTGTTCAAACTGAAAGATTGGATTTCTGAAGGTGAACCTCCTAGGTACAAGGCTAGATTAGTAGCTAAGGGGTTTACACAGAAGCCAGGGGTGGATTATAATGAGATATTCTCACCAGTGATGAAACATTCATCTATCAAGGTTATGTTGTCATTGACTGCTTCTATGGATATGGAGTTACATCAGTTGGATGTGAAAACTGCGTTTTTGCATGGGAAGTTAGATGAAACCATCTATATGAAGCAGCCGGATGGGTTTGAGGTTAAGGGGCAGGAAGATAAAGTTTGCCTACTTAAGAAGTCTTTGTATGGGCTAAAGCAATAGGCAGGCAGTGTGTATAAAAGGTTTGATGAACATATGGTGACTAATGGGTTTAACAAGAGTAGCTATGATAGTTGTGTGTACTTTAAGGAATACAATGTAAACAAATTTGTGTATTTGTTGCTGTATGTTGATGACATGTTGGTGGCTTGCCCTGACATGGAAGAAGTTGAAGCTACTAAGAAGATGTTGATGTCAGAATTTGAGATGAAAGATCAGGGTGAAGCTAAGAAGAAATTGGGCATGGAGATCAAGAGAGATAGGGAACACAAGGTGTTGAAGTTGTCTCAAAAGTCTTACTTAGAGAATGTACTAAGTAACTATAGGATGGATGATGTGAAGCCAGTAACTGTTCCTATAAGTGCTCATATAAACTGTCAAGCTCTGATTGTCCTAAGTCAGATGCTAAAGTTAGATATATGAAGAAGTACTATGTAATGTTGTTCTCAAAAGTCTTACTTAGAGAATGTAATAAGTAACTATAGGATGGATGATGTGAACGCCGTAACTGTTCCTATAATGCTCATATTAAACTGTCAAGCTCTGATTGTCCTAAGTCAGATGCTAAAGTTAGATATATGAAGAAAGTACCTTATGCTAATGTTGTTAGGAGCTTGATGTACTTGATGGTTTGTACAAAGCCGGATATTGGGTATGCTGTGAGTTTAGTCAGGAGGTATTTGTCAAATCCTGGTAAAGCTCATTGGGTTGCTGTGAAATGGATCTTGAGGTATCTCAAGGGTACTAAGCACTATGGTTTAGTGTTTGGGTGTCATGGACATGGGGAGAATGAGAGGATTGTTGGTTATGTTGATTCAGATTTTGCCAAGGACCTAGATAGAGGTAGATCTATTACAGGGTATGCATTTCAAGTGCTGGGTAACTTAGTAAGTTGGAAAGCTCAGTTGCAGCATGTAGTGGCATTATCTACAACAGAGGCTGAGTACATAGCATTGACTGAGGGAGTTAAGGAAGCTATGTGGTTGCATGGTTTTGTTTCTGAGTTGGGTATCAAAGTTGCAGACTCAGTGGTGTATTATGATAACCAAGGTGCAGTCCAATTGTCAAAGAATAGCATGTTTCATGAGAGAACAAAGCACAGTAATGTGAAGTTACACTTCATAAGGGATGTGGTGAATGCTGGGAAGGTGAAAGTGGAAGGTATGTCTACTTTGAGAATCCAGCGGATGTGTTTACGAAGTCTCTACCTGGTATGAAGTTCAAGTTTTGCTTGGATGCATTGGGAGTTTGTTAAAATCTTGTTTTGGATTTTAAAGTGGAGATTGTAAAGTATAAAAGCCAAAACAAGTGTTCTTCCGAAGTTTGGGTATACTTCCGAAGCTTAACATAGTTCTTTCGAAGCTTAGTTGATATCTTCCGAAGGTTATGTTTGCTTCGGAAGGGATTTGATGTTTCCTTCAGATATCTTCCGAAGGGTTATTTCCGTTCGGAAGTAATAGTATAGGGTCCTTGTTGTAACTTCTCAATAGTTGTTGAGTATGGTAGTTATAGTTAGTTAAACACTATAAATAGGGTCTTGTTGTAATCGGTGAGGGGATCCGAAGAATTCCATAATCACACTTGAATAATAAATCATTGGTTTACGAATTCATTCTTTCTTGTATCATCTTTATTGTATTGTTTAAATTCCGTGTTCATATTCTCAGTTTGTTTTAACATCAACAAATTAAGATGTTAGTTTGGCCAACATAAATTTTCTCAAATGTAATGGTTAGATCTTCATTTTCTGATTAACTTATGATTCAAATGTAGATATTATTAGACCCATGTTATTATGAGGTCTCACCGTTTGATTTACATATCACAAAAATAGCACTTTTTTAATAAAGTAAGCAACATAATAAAAGTCAATAGATAACTGGTTTATTTGCGATGCTACATTCAACTGGCTAAACCTGGTTCCTATCAAAGTTAATTTCTTTGTTTGGGGGGTAACTCTGGAAAGGATCCCCTCTCTTGTTGTTCTTGCTAAAAGAAACATTGGTGTTCCCTCTACTGTTTGCTCTGGTTGCAATACACACTTGGAATCGACCGAACGTATGTTGGTGATATGTGATAAAGCAAAAATTATTTGGAGAATGGTCCAGTCTTGGTGTAGGATATCAATCTCAACAGTCAACTCGATTAGAGAATCGGTTGATTTTACATTTAAGATGAATGGTGGCAAACAAACATAACCGGAGGTTGAGCAAGATGATGACCGGAGGTTGAGGAAGATGATGCCGGAGGATGAGGAAGATGATGACCGGAGTGGTGGCGGTGAAACCGTGGTCGCCGGAGGTTTAGCAGTGGTTCTCGCGGGTAAGGAAGGTGTGGTGTGGAGGGAAAGAGGGGGAAAAGGAGGGCAATCCCGATTTTATTGGGTCTGCACCCTTTAGCGGCGACAAGTCGCCGCTAAAGGTTTCGCCGCTAATGGTGTTGCGTACGATTGAACTAGGGCCGTCAGATCTGGCGCACGTTCAACGGACAGATCTAAGTTTTGAAACCCCAGACGGATCGTGGGCTAATAGCGGCGACTGTCGCCGCTAATGGTGTCACCGCTAATGACTGTCGCCGCTATTAGTGGCTGTGGCAACCTTTCTTGTAGTGCCGGAAGCCGGAGTTGATTTTTGATGACATTATCGCTACTTCTTTCACTTGGTTGGGTGGAGTAACTGGTGTAATTTTAAATGTTTCTTTGTTTTTGTAAAAATTTTGTACTCTAGATTTTGCTATTTTTTCTCCTTTGACGCAAGTTGCTTTTCCAGGCAAAAAAAACAGTTTATTTAATCATACAATTATATACTTTAACTAAATCATTAACTATCAATATTAGGATGCTAGTCTTAGAAGTAGGTCAGGTGCTCTTAAATTCATGTCAAGTCATCATCTTTATTATTATTTACATGTCAAATTAATATGCATACATACTTTAACTTTAGCAAAATAATTTTTAGCATAACATACTCCGATCCACTTTAGCAAATCATAACTATACACATCGTCATACTTTAAGTGTATCTGTCACTTAAACTGTATTTCTTTAGCAATACTTTATGATACTTTAGCATTATAGAGTTAAGAAAATAAAGACTCGATATATACTAAAAGTGGAAACTAAGGCAAAAGCGAGATCTTTTGGTAAAGTGAAAAATGTGTCTTGGGTTGTTGAATGCGAAAACTTACTAAAAGTTATTGTTGTGCGAGAACTTAAAGAATGTGAGAACTTGGAGGATGTAAATAACTGTGGTTTGTGAGAACTTTGTTTGTCGGGTAAATATAGGTAATTTTTTATGTGAAGTCTGTAAGTAATGATGATGGAAATTAAGAATGCATCACTAATTTGGGTTTCGGAGCATGATAACAATATAGGTCGGAATGATAAGAATACTACTTGAGAGTATTGGTCGAAATCAGTTTTCTTCACGTGCTTCGAAACCCATGTCATGGTGCATGCTTGATTGCCATCATCACTACCTTCAATAATCTCAAGTTTCTTACTGGTGTTCATCACTCGTGGCACCATCGTCCTGTTGTGAGATAGTCCGACATCATCCCAGTAGAAGTATCCCACTATTTCGACGCATAGTCTAGCCACAAAAGCATTTGATTTTTGTTTCATTTTTTGATGAATATCATATGAATGAGAGAGAGGATCGTACAACAGAGATATGAGAGGATGAGAGAATCCTAGTCAACAAAGAAATTAAATAACAAGAGAAAAAAAACTTAAGATCGAAAATAAATGATGCTGAAATTACCTAATTAACATTTTAAATACAAATTAAAAATATTAAATAAAGTACTATAACTGGTTATATAAGAGGAGTTTTCTTGGTTTACTTTTAACTTTACACACACAAGCGTGTATTTTGGAACCTCAAAACTAATAGTTTCCAACACCTAAGAATAAAAAATGGACACCAATCAATATTTGTATCCAGACAACGTCATGATTTTAATTTGGGCTCAAGCTTGAAGATAAAAAAACAAATGTACATTTGGTCGCAAGACTATTTTTAAGCATGTCACAATGCAGTCTGCATAAACAAAAACTATGAAGAGTTCTTGTAATTAGTTCCTTTCATGTCCACCTAAAATTCAAATTATGACCTAATATAGGAAATATATGAAACTAACCAACTGCCTTAATAGAAAATTATTATTTACAACAAAACCTATGTGATGCCTTAATGTCATAAAATGTATAAAAAAAGTACTTTAGAGGCTGATGGTATAACAACATACCAACCCGAACAACATATTTTGGGAGTTGGTACAAAATGTGCATATACATAAACTAAACAAAATACTGAGTTGGGTACAAGTGTTCATAACTGTTGTAATCATAATATAACTTTTCACCTTTTGTGATGTCTCTAGTCGCAACCAAGAGGTTGCGGCTTAATCCTTCTACGTTATATCTCACACACTTCACGTTCTTTTTCTTTCGAGATTCGCTGAAATAGATTATATTGATTTAAAAAACAGTTGTTATATACAGAAGAAAGATATTCAACTAGCAAAAATGAGTAATTGTTATTAACAAAATGCAAAAAATACTACTTTAATTTACAAGAACTACACATTTTGTTTATTTTTTTAAATGTAATTGGAAAAAGAAGTTTCACTATTAGAACTCACCTGTATAGATATTTCTCAAAATCATTGACTCATAATTTTCTTTCACATTTTCATTATTGTTGATTTGCATACACTTAATAAAGTCAATTTATATATATTTAAAAGGCTTACCGTATGTGGTTGTTTATTCCACTAATGAAACGGGCAATGTTTGCTCGTTTATCCGGACAGATCACCAGACTTTTATTTGGATCCGCTGCTAGAAGTAGGGTCATCATGCTATCAGAGTCATCCTTCTCTCGATTTTTGATGTAATCTACATCCCCTACGTACTCAGCGATTAATGTCATCTCTTTAATGGGACCATCAGCTTCAATGGTATATCTGTAGCATAACTTTTTTATTAAAAGTGTTGACATACTATATAAGACTATTCTCCACGGATCCCATTCCTATGATGCGTTTAGAAATAAAGATACAATGGAAGTTAAGTTACTTACCCTTGACGGTCATCATAGACGATGAGTAAAGGAGGGTATTCACCTCTCTTTGCCATGGCTTTGCATGTATTATAGGTGTCTATGTCTCTCTTCGAAAGAACCTAAAAGAAAATCAAAAGAAGATGAGACATACTATACCATAAAAACAAAAATTACGACTATAAAGCTCTAAAGTGGCCTGATTATTCTATTTAGATTTTTACACCAAAAGAAGTGATAAAACTAAATATGAGTAATGGGAACCAAAGCTAACCTGCATTCCACCATTCTCCAAAACGGCTCGATTTGCTGATTCTGGAGCCATACCAGGAGGGTAAGTGAGTTCATCGCTGAACTCCAAGTTGAGCGATATTAGAGCAGAGGCTAGAGATGTCATTTGCTGCATCCTTTGAACAACATCTTTGCTTGGAATATATGGTAATAGTCTGCGGCTCTTCTTATGATGCACAAGGGTACTTGTTCGCCTCTTTCGTTTCCTAGATTCTAATAATTCAAGAAATACACATAAAGAGTCAGAAGAAACAGAATCTTGAATCTTGAATATACAATATAATAGAAAATGGTATTTTAGTTATATCAAATACATCATGTAAGGCTCATTGAATAAATAAAAGGAAGGATACTCTTCCTTATCTGTGTGTTCATTGTGTGCATAATTCATAAAACGGTCTTCTTGTCTGTATGTGTATAATCAGTAATTGCACTTGGTACTAACACGTTCTTGTTTTCCTTGAATTACTTAATAAATTAGTAGTAGATGTTTGTACACAGACATGTATAGAAACTTAATAGTCATCATTTGAGCAATTATTTTGTTGTTGTAGAGCATTTATTGGAAAACTATAACCTAGTGCTTGCATTGCACACAAGTGACCTTGAGCCTCCTAAAGCCTAGCTTGTAATGCACGCGAATGACCTTGAACCTCCTGGCCTTCTAATCTAGTATATAATAGATCATGAATCAATGAGAATACAAAATTTGCAACATATGCTCTACACCAGTGACATCAGTCTCTTGTTAGTCATCCAACTCTTCACTAATTTTCCTAACATGGAGTACATATGCCCCCAAGAAACACCCATACAGCCCTAAACATGCTGACATAAAATAACAACATTTTTGTTGTTAATTAACTGCATAAGAATATCTTCCTCTTCATATTTAGTAATAAGATCGAAATTTCAACTTGGTATCACAAGTTTGTTATTTGCAATCACTCAGATTGTATTCATGGATACACATAGTTAGTGATATTGTGCACTAGATTAACCTGATTACAACATAATGGCGCATTTGCAGTTTCTTAGACGGGTAACACAGATCATTGGTAGGGATGAGTAAGCATGTAACAGAAGCATCTTTAACATGATCAGAGTTTTTTAAGGCCAAAATTAAATCTAGTTTTTTTTCCTAACATGAAACAACTGGATTCACATATCAAGCAATAAGGAGCAAAAATAAAAGTAAACAAGTTAGGAAGCAAACGCACATAAGTTCCATCTGCGACCTTCGATGAAGATCATGAAAATGGAACTCATCTTTTTCTGGGAAATGAGGTTAAGCTTCTTTCATTTTTTGTGAATTTCTAATAGAGTGTTAAATGCATATATCCTTGAATTGTAATCCAATTTCAACCTCAACCCCCACAATGTAATCATTCTTTTTCTGTAGCTCCTTGCTAATAATTATAAAATTGCTTTAACAGGTAGCGCACAGCAAAAGAAGTGGAACACTTATGACCAAAGCTTCATTCGCGATAACAGTTGACAGATAGGGAGGCAAAACTTGGAGTTAACTATACACTGGGAAATTAGATAAAATTTATAGCTAGTTAATACATTATTATACTTATAGTGATCTATTAGATACCAGGCATAATTAAATCAATAAGGAAGAATTCATTGAAATGATGTACAACATTTCAAAAATAGTATTATACGTTTTTTCTCTGAGTCCTTATATGTGCGTTTGATTTGGAACCAACAATAGTATTAGAGCACGGTCGAGGAACGAGATCTAGTTTGATAGTTGTGTATCGAGAAAGCAGGCAATTTGATTAAAACCAAAGAAAACCGACAACGAAAGAAAAGGAAGGAAAAAGGAACTAATTTGCGACGAAGCAAAAGGAGAAAAAGAGGATAAATTTGGCAGCCGCCGCTTGGGTGACTTCATAAGAGGAATCGAAGTAACTGGGAAGTGGTGAATATATACATTATGGAAGCAAGGAGGCAAGTACGTCAAAAAAGGAATCTACCATCGATTTAGAAAAAAAATAAAAAGAAAGCAAGCAAGCAAGAAGATGTCAAGTAACACCAAGCAAGAATATAGCAGGAAGCCAAACGCAAGAAGCAGGATCGATCAAGACCAGTGTGGTTTAATTGGGCAAGACAGCAAGAGAAGCAATATTAACATCAAGATTAAGGGGGTAACAAAAAATTGTTGCAAAACAAAAATACTAGGCTTGCAACACCAATAATCTGATATATCAAAGTCTGTAGGTGTATTTTTCAACAAATGGAAGAAGGGACATGATTTCATCCACAACCTTTGATGGGTTTGATCTTGGTCCCTAAAAAAGCATTTTTGTTTCTATTTCTCCAAACTCCCCAAAATCATGCATGCAACCATCACAAAATGAACTGCTAGCTTTCTAGACGAAGAAGAAAATTTCATGTTATTTACTAAGTGTATTAGAGATAGTAGAAAAGGGAGAGTAAACTTATGGTGAAACAACTCAATAGGATTAGCTAGCTTACATGATAATGATGATCAACCTGCGTAGAAAGTTGCTAACTTTTAATTAATGCAACGTTATTACCGTTTGGATAAAACTAAATGTATACTTTTAGCGCAAGCGAATTTAATATATTCTCATCCCAGCTCAGAACACTATATTGGATACTATAAATAGATAGAGAGCACATTCTCTTAATGTCTGATTCGGGAATCCTTTCCTTTGCGAGGGAAAGCTAGTAGAGTTTCAAAATTCCGAACCATTTTATTTATCACTTTTATTCGCAAACTAGCCATTGTACTTGCTAGAATAGTCTCTAGATATGATTGTAGGTCAATTATTACAGTATAATGGAACCAAGATAATGTTTTCCTTCAACTTCGCAGTAAGTGAAAACTACGGTTTGAAATCTCATTTATGCAAAACTTAAGTGATCAGCAATAATAATTTCAAGTTATGAGACCTATGATTACAAACAAGGAACATAGTTGTGCAGCAATTTGGTTTGAATTAAGGGTATAAATATAACTACGGTTTGAATAATAATAACTTAAGTGAAAACTACGGTTGAATTAAGCATCTGACCTAAAAGATATCATATTCGTTGTGCAACAATGTGAGGTATAGATGACATGATTAGAGTGTATAATTGTTTGATGTATACAAAACATAACTTCATCTTTTGGAAAGAAATGAAAGTATTGAAGATTGAGTTACTCTTCTCATATAATACAAAGGGTATAAATATAAAATAAATCGAAACAAACTCTTATATATCTACAGAAAACATAAATAGTTGAAATATAAATATATTACAAAATATATCTATTCTACAGAATAGGAAACTGTTTATCATTTAGAATATGCAGCTCAACTAAACAGCAAATTTCTTTTAGAGGTATACTAAGTGTAGGCATACTATTTGGCATGAAGAATGTTAGAAGTAACCTTTTGTTTTAGAGGTATATTAAGTGTAAGCATACTAATAACTTACTCAAAGTGTCTTTTACATACAGAACCAGTGGAACTAGCTAAAACCCTATGTGAAACAAACAACAGAAGATATATGTAAGTCCACAGCCCTCAACATTGCTTTCTGAATAAATCACAAATACTAATATGGTACAATTAATGGTTATTTTTTTGGCAATTTCCTAGAACGAAACCACAAGTCGGTGGTAATCGAGTGATACCCTAACAAGTTGGTTAAATCCTACAATTTAGCATTTCGAATTGTATTCAAATTGTAATTAAATTTATTAGCCGCCATATAAAAAACGAGTCAAGGCTCACAATTGTAATCGAGTTTTTGAGTTAGTTTTCTTAGTTATAATAAAAGTATCTGAGAGTTGTCAATTCGCGTTTTCATTTTCACTGGTTCGGGACTTGAAGGTTTGCATCAATGGTTAAAAAAACAAGAAATGCAATCTTGTAACCAAAAGGTAATCAAGATCAATGGTTACTCATTTACAATTAATCATGGATGAAGTATAATCCACTTTCGACAACTTTTGACAAAAATCTAAAAACTTAAGTGGTTAACTCTAACAAGCACCTTGAATTGAGAACCTTAATTAACAGATAATTATACAATCTCAACAAAAGATCAAACAAAACACTCAAAAATGATAATAACAACAGTAAAATAATATACCCTGAGGCGCGATCATCTCCGAGGACGTAGAACCCCCGTTCTCGATCATAAAGAATCCGGGTATTTTAATTGAGATCGGACCTGTAACTAATATCAAAAAATCAAAGAAATTAGCATGATAAAATGAGATAATGAAACCCTTTTGTTATTATACACTTCATGCATGCAGATGATAAACTCTTTTGCAATTAAACAACTGATAAAATATATAAAGCTGCATACTTTGGAGCTGATGAGGTGGATAATCGGTGCAATTAGGGCAGTACCAATGACCCATAGGCACTCGAGCGACAATCGGCCTGAGACAAACCATGTGATACCCTCGGCCACATTTGTCACACAAAAGGAGCTGTTCCTCCCTATCCCCCGAGCCACATTCGACGCACATGACTTGGTTCATGTAGTCGTCTTCTTCTACCACCACCGCGTGTTCAGCAACTTCCATAATCTCCTTAATCGACCTGTACTTCTGTGGTCGACGTCCTCGTCCTCGTCGTCGTTGTTGTTTATCAGCAGATCGGTGAAGAGTTAAAGCCAAAGCCATGGGTGATTGTTGATCAGCAGTGAGCATAGTGCAGATTGAGTTGAAATGGTGAAATTTTGGGGATGAAAGAGGGTTGATATTCATACGGAGTGTAATATATGAGAATGATATTATATCATATGTGGTTACGAAGGTGGTAATTATTACCTTTGGGGTGACGTGGCGGAAGGTGATTGGATGGGCTAACGTGCGCAGGCTCAAATGAGATGATCCACCGATTCACAAAGAAGGGTTGCTTGCTTTGATCGGTGGTTTGATGATGGATGATTCATGAGAGTTTGATTTTTGAATGTTGAAATTAAGTCTTTTCTATATATTACTATTATTAGTTATTACCACCCTTATTTCATTTTTTTTGTCTTTAATCTTTTTTATTGTTTCCTTTATAAATTTGATTAGGGGTGTTTTATTTAACGGATGAGTTTAGCAAAATTCAAAATGAAAACAGGGATTCCCATCAAATCTAAGATATATTGTAGGTTTTATTCAATGCTTGTATGATTAACTTGGTTAAGGTCGGTTTTAAATTTTAAAAATAACTATTCAGTAATAAAGTTACTTTATTTTGTTGGACTCTAACGAAAGATTAGCGACAACTTGATATTCAATAAGCAATCCGTCAATGATTTCCTAAAGATTCTTGTGACAATATATTTTTTTACTTCAAGTGTTAATCAATCTTAATACGTTACATTAGATTACAACACGACATATTTGTTCAAAACAAGTCAATTTAGTCGTATTGAATCTTCAACGTGGATTTCTACGTTGTCCGCTTTGATAGGACTTACTATGTGATGCCTGATGGTGTATTGTTTTGCTTACACAAACCCCTACAGGGTCGTAATAATTCAAATTAGTTCTACTAATTCTTATATGTCTGTTAGGTTGGGCTCTACCATTCATTGGTGGATTGTTTTAACGGACTATACAAAACCACATAGGTTGTAATAACTCAAATGTGTCCTACTAAGCCTTATATGTGTAATGTGGATACTTTACTTTATCTTTGAGTTTATTTAAGTACAAAGCACCTTTAGCCGTTGAGCATGCACTAAATGCAAAGCTCATGCCGGGTGAGCATACACAAGATACGGCTCTTATTAGGGGTAAGCATGCACAAACCAAGGCTCCTATCAGATGAGTATGCACAAGATGTCAAGATATGACTACTATTAGGTGAGAATACGGGAAATACGAACTTATTTGGCATCCTTTATCATTTTGGACACACTTTATTGTTCTTTACTTTCGTTGTCGATATTATGTTGTTCTTTAGCTCTTTATCGGTATTTAACTGTATTTCACTTCAACGCTTTAGCATAAAACAGTATTGACCACTTTAATTCCGTATACTTTACATTTAGTTGTATATTCTTTCAAATTTTATGTCTTTAATTACATATATGGAAGCTCGTTTAGATATGAGAACTATAAATCTGATATGAGAACCATCATGAAATTAGACTAAGTATGGAGAGATGCGGATAAATAGATCGAATGGGGATGAACAATCAGGGTTTCTGTCTAAGTAGCCTGAGAGGCGAATGAGTAAAAAGATGCAGCTGAATTATCATATTCGCGTGAACTAACAACATGTATATTTCTAAGTATCTAAGATGTGATAAGCAATTTATATATGGATGAGTAAAATCACATGTGAAAAAGTAAACTTAGTTGTGGATAGGTTATCTGTCAATTCTAAGTAATAGGATGCGATGAGCAATCACATATAATGCGTAACTTTGATGCAGAGCTATGTTTCTAAAAATTATCTAAGTGTTGCCATGAGGTAAATCATATAAAGATGAACAACTATGATGTGAGTGACAAGGTCATATTTGGATGACTAGAGTCACATGGCCATGACTAAAATCACTGTTTTTGCTATTGTATCATTTACAAATGGCATATTCCAACTATATATAGCCACTTTATTATATCAATAACTATTTTTAGGTTTTAACGTACACTCATCATGCATGGACATTCATACATAAAACAATATAAACCCTAATCGTGTAAAATGTAAACTTTTACATTAAAGCTATCCAACTTTATCAAAAATATTATCGCGTATGCATATTAGTCATAAAACATTAAAAACGTGTGAATTTATGGAGATCTGAAATTCACATTGATTGAAGCTATGAACAAACCTACAATGGAGATCTTTCATGTAGAGATCCATACGGACACCAAGATTCAAACTCTACCACTTAGATCTTACATATAAGATGTACTATCATAACTCTTGATCTTGTATGTAAATGAGATTTGAAGCATAAAACCTTACCTTTTTTTATTTTTTCACTTTCTCTCTCTAGAACAGACTCTTTCGTGTTTCTCTTTCTAGAATGATGCAAAAATGAATAAATGAAAGAGTGGAGGCTTTTTTTCTTAAATAGCAAGGAAATTATATATAATTAAAACCTTATGTTGGTGTGTGCACGAAAGTCTTAGGGTTCTTAAAGAGACCATAAAACTATTAGTATTTGCAAAAAGAGCCCTACCCATCACATATATGATGTTATAGAGAGAGAATCAGAGAAAACAGAGTAAAAGAATAGGCGTCGGCCATTTCCTCCGGCTGGATCCCTCTGTACGAAAAAGAAAGGTCAATTGGTAGAGCTGAACATTTGTGAATAATAGTACTTGCACAATATTGTTTCTAGGGTTTTTGTGAGATTCACCATATTTACTCAAACTCATTGAAGTCGTAAGTGTTTCGAACTAGGTTTTTGAACTTTGAATGAATTTGAAAATAAAAACTGAGGGAACTATTGATGTATGAATTGATATGGGTTTTTGGTTTGACCTTCGAAGTGATTTACAGATGAATGTTTGGGGGAATTAAAGTTTGCCCTAACCCGATTATGACCTATGGTTCAATTCGGTTATTGACTCCGGTTTTCCAAGTAGTTTTGTTGTTGACCCGTTTCTTCATGTTCAGGTAATTTTTACACAAATTTAATGATTTTGATTTTCGAAATTGGCCTTTTGTTAATTCTGGTTTTAGGGTTCTTCTTAATGATTTATGAAGAATTTAGGTAGAAAATTGCAACTCTTGGTCAAACTGATTAACCACATCTTTACTAATATTGAATGATATATTGATAACTACCACCAAAACAAATAAGAACACTTATTAATAAACCATCTAAAGGTACCAAATATAACACAAGAAAGTATAAGTTATATATTCACCTATACAGTCAGATATTGCACAATCATCTTAGCTTCATCACTTTTTACCATAAAAAATAAATTATATTAAGAACTCTTCATGATTACCATACTATCAAAGAATGTCCAGTAAAGAGTTATGATTACATGCTTAAAAAGGATCGGATGGACCCTGTAGCTTCTTTTTTTTTCTAATCATAGCAAATCTTTAAAACCATGGAACATGATATTAATACTTCTCTACTTCTTATGCCAAAAGAATGATTGAAATATGCTCACATGATAGTTTGTTGTTGAGATGGTATGTGAACCTCTTTTGTGATATTTGAGGATTCTATGATGGTTGTAGCAATTTACACTCTGAAATTGCTTTATCATGGTTTTTAATTATGATTTTTGGTTTCTAATTTTTAATCCTTTATGTATTCACCAAATTTGTTAAAGGCGCCTTAGTTTGTAACAATATGATGGAGATAATACTTGTGGTGAGTTCAACTATTGTTTTACCTATTCTGTCATTTGTGACTACAAGTTCTTGTGTTCTTGCATTTATTTTTTAACTCTCACCATTGTTTTATATTTAATGATCGCTCTACCCATGATGATCTCTTGAGTTTTTTATGCATTTTTGGTGTATTCGTACAACCAGAAAACCATGAAGATTGATGAATTTGTATTTAATTTAGTATAGTCACAATCAAGATATGAAGATTGAGTGTAAAATGATTATCTACGTATTCATGAGATGGATTATGGTCATAAAAATGTTATCTATTATCAAGACACACTCAACAAGGTTCTAAAGGATTCAACCAAGATTATTCATTCTTTTTTAGGTTTCATTCTCAGCTGAATCCGTTCTATCTATTAAGGATATATCTACAAATCAAAGGGATGATTGACTTTTCATAATTATTGGGATTGTTCCTCGGTTTGTCCAGCTCATAAGATTTATATTTCCATCTATTTCACCTTAATTGTTGCACTCTCCTCAATTGTAATAGCCTATATATTTCATGTAAATCAACTCAGAAGATACACAAGAATTATTCAAAACAATACCATTATATGGTATCAGAGCATCCTTGCTCCAACGAGTTACCGATCCTCTTTTCTTCTTGAAACCCAGTTTCTGTTTCGTAACCCATCCTCACCGTCTCCATGGCAACCTCCAAAACCATTGTCCACATCACGGCCACCAGCCATCTGTCGATTAAACTCACTGCCATGAACTTTCCAGTGTGGCGTAAACATGTCCAATCGACCCTCATCGGCCTCAATCTTGATGACTTTATCAACAGCAATAGCATACCACCATCAAAGATGATTTCCAAAAAAGACCTCACAAAGCCGAACCCTTCATACACCACATGGTATCGACAAGACCAAATAATATTTAGCGCTATACTTGGAAGTTGCATCAATGCCATTCAGCCCATAATTTCATCACCCTCTACTGCGAAAGAAGCCTGGGATCGACTCAGTTCAGGTTATGCAAGCCAATCTTGATCCCAAATAATATCACTCAAATCTAAACTTGCTAAGAACCCCAAAGGGAACCGAACCATCACTGAATTTCTTAATGATATGCGGTCAATGGCGGATGAGTTAGCACTCGTCCAGAGCCCTATCGATGAAGAGGATTTATTGGTACATATCCTCACCTAACTTGGGGATGAATATAAGTCGATCGTTGCTGCTATCAAGGTTCGGGAAAACCCGATATCCTATCCAGAATTATTCGACAAATTAGTCGATTTTGAACGGTCTCTAAAAGAAGCTGAAGTCACTGTTGCTCCTCTTATCGCCACTGCCAATTACTCACAACGACAACTGGCTCGATTCAACCCTAAATCCACATCAGACTCTCACCATTGACCCAACTCAAATGGTCAATTCAATTCTGGAAAGTCCTCGCGTAATCTATGCGAGCCTTCCTCTCAATTTTTGGTCTCATGCCTTTCAAATGGCAGTATATCTCGTAAATCGCCTTCCCACTCCACTCCTTGACTTAAAAACTCCCTTTGATCACATGTATGGTCGGGCTCCAAACTACTCTAAACTCAAGTCATTTGGATGTCTTTGTTACCCTTGGCTCCGCCCATACTCCTCTTTTAAATTACAACCTCGTTCTACTACTTGCATTTTCTTGGGATACTCATCAACCAAATCAGCCTATAAATGTCTCCACCTTGAAACAAGACGTCTATACCATTCGCGTCATGTTGAGTTTGTAGAAAATCATTTTCCATCCAAAGTCTCCTCATCCCAACCTATTAATCTACCTGTTATTAATGAATTTTTCTACACTACTCCATTAACTCAAACACATTAACAACATCCACGTCACCCATTCCCTCTAAAAATTCCCATGCAATCTCACCTTCACTATCCATGCAACCTTCTATTGAAACAAATCCAACCCCACCTTTTGAACCTCATAACCTTTTTACCCCTCAATCACCTTCACACTCATCACCCCATCCCATTGTTAACCACGATGACACACCACAGTCACGCACTCTTACCTTTTCACCACTCTCATCCTCACAGACAATGCCTCCTAATTCGCCATCCTCTCGCTCTCCTTCATCATCTTTATCATAATCTACCGCCACTCCGCATGTCACTTCCCCGCCTCCATTACCACCTCGCCAACGAAAACCAAACCCCAAATAATTCAATGCTAAGTTTGTGAACACCACCACACTCCACCTTATTTGACAGCACTAGAACCAACCTCCCATACCCAAGCCTCTAAAGACCCACTTTGGAGGAAAGCCATGGACGATGAGTATAATTCCTTACTTCACAACCACACATGGGAACTTGTACCATCTGACTCTCACACTCCTATTGGTTATAAATGGATTTTTCTTAATAAAATGAAACTCGGACGGAACAATAGTAAAACACAAGGCACATCTTGTTGTCAAGGGCTTCCTTCAACAATATGGGAAAGACTATTTTAACACATTTAGCCCCGTAACAAAACCTGTAACAATTCGTATCATTCTTTCCATTGCTCTCACACAAAATTGGCCATTACGCCAATTGGATGTTAAAAATACATTCTTGCACGGTACCTTGCAAGAGGATGTTTTCATGGTTCAACCACCAGGTTATGTACATCCACAATATCCAAATCATATTTGCAAGCTTCAAAAATCCCTCTATGGTCTTAAACAAGCCCCGTGGACATGATATCTCGCTCTCACATCATTTCTACTCGACTTTGGTTATCGAAAGTCACTAGCCGGTGCTTCTTTATTTATCTACAACCATGTCGGGATTACTTGCTATTTTTTACTGTATGTTGATGACATTGTGTTGACCAGCAACAAGTCGGGTTTCCTTGAAAAATTTGTGACCATAATTTCTTCTAGGTTCTCAGTCAAAGACCTTGGCAAACTTAATCACTTTCTACGGGTTGATATTATTCCCACCAAAGATGGTTTATTTCTTTCATAGCACCATCATATTCATGACATCTTAACACAATTTAAAATGGATGGTGCTAAAGATGTAAGTACCCCCCTTAAGTGCTTCTGAAACTTTAGCCCAGGTGGATAGTGATATCAAAGCAAACCCAACACCATTTCTCAAACTAGTGGGGTCTTTCCAATACCATGCCTTTACGAGACCCGACATCTCATTTTTTGTTAATAAGCTCTCTCAGTATATGCATTCACCATCATAGGTTCATTGGCAAGCTCTCAAACGGTTGCTTCGCTACTTAAAGGGCACCTCTACCATGGCCTTTTCCTCAATCGGAACTCAACCTTGAATCTTAGTGCCTTTTCTGACTCCTATTGGGGTGGCGGATCAAGTGGCGGTCGGTCAACAAAGTCCTACATTCTCTATCTCGGACCAAACATTATATCGATCGGCATGCCAAAAGTTAGTTTCTCGTCCCTCAACTGAAGCTGAATACAAAGCCTTGGCTAATGACGCAGCAGAATTATCATGGGTTAAAGCCTACTAACGGAACTCGAATTATCGGTTACGGGTCCACTAACACTTCATTGTGATAACACAGGAGCTACCTATCTTTGTGCCAATCCAGTTTATCACTCAGGCATGAAACACTTAGCTTTGGATTATCATTTTGTTCGTGAACAAGTCTTAGCCGGGAAATTAAAAGTTCTTCACATCAACTCCACCGACCAACTTGCTGATATACTAACTAAACCATTGGCACGTGCACCTTTTCTTTGATTACGGTCCAAGATTGGAGTCTCCATCTTGCGGGGGCTATTAAGGATATATCTAGCTACAAATCAAAGGGATGATTGACTTTTCACAATTATTGGGATTGTCCTCTGTTTGTCCAGCTCATGAGATTTATATTTCCATCTATTTCACCTTAGTTATTGCACTCTCCTCAATTGTAATAGCCTATATATTTCGTGTATATCAAAACAGAAGATACACAAGAATTATTCAAAACAATACCATTATACTATCTTCTTTCATTTTCGGTAGCTTTTAGTCAATTTAATGCGATCATGTTATGTTGGGTGTTTAACCACATTACAATTGTTATGTTCTTGCAATATCGATTAATTGGTTGATGTATCAAGTTCTACAATGATGAAGCAATCATATGTTTTTTTATTATTTGGTGAAGGATCATGGAAAGAAAAATGGAGCATTTGGTGGAATGTTTGATGGGCATGGAAGGAGTGATCAAACTTCAAATAGTGAGTATATGAGAAACAATTACCACCATGGCAAAGGGTAAAATAGTAAATGAATATGATTAAATCTGAAATTGGAAAGAAGTGTGTTTTAGTGCCTTCAAAGTCATGGATAAAGATGCTTATTAAGGGATGCATGTGTTGAAAACTCTAATGTTTTGTTGAGGTTTACTATTCTTCAGGTGTGAATTTCTTTATTATTTTTTTTATTTTTTGCTTTTTGATTGTACTTATGAAACTGAAACTTAGTGCTCTAAATCAAGGTCTTTGTTTGTGTTTGTGTTTATGTTTACTAATGTTTAAACATTATTTTCTAAAAAGTTTTGTAACATTGACTCTTTTGTTATTTAACAGAGGTTTTTTTACCTGCAGCATGCAACATATGGATCACAATTCCATAGAAAACCCAGACCCAAAGAGACCGCGGCAACACGCGGTATCAATATCTAGTTAGGACTAAATCCCTCTTATTTAATTTGGTTCCTTTAAATTTTGCTATTTTATCCCCGGTACATTAAAACTTAGCTGTAGTTATAAGAATTTGGGTCATTATAAATATAAAAAGAGTGGATATCATGCTTAGACAACAAGAAAAGTGGAGAACAAGTCTTTTTCTCGGTATCAAGATACAGTATGGATTGTATTTATAAACTTTTTTTCTGTTAAGAATATACCATTCAAAGAAATAAATTTTGAGCTAACATAATAACAAGATAATGGTAAATAACCAAGTAAAAATCATAAATCATAAGTCTTCAACTAAAGACATATGATGCTTTGCTAAACCATCAGTGACTGTTTGGAATATTTGTAATCAAGAAATTAGTCAATTAAAGTTAGATTAGAAAAGTCAAAATTAGAAAAGTCAAACTTGTAATTAGTCAGAATTAAAGGGTTAACTATGTTAGTTTAGTTAGTCGTTAACCGCCAAATTATGGGTATAAATACCCCTGTACATCGACATTTGTAAGTGGAATAACAATGTGTATTGTGTTCTTGTGTTCCACCGAGTCACTGCACATGAATGTGCATACTCTTATCTGTTGTTCATCCATATGATTGATCCTAATCTACGATCCGAAGGGGCCTCAACAGTGACGATACCAACTGTATATAATCATCAAAGTAATTTTGTACGAACTCAAAAAAAGAGTGAGGACTTGGTAATCAAGGAATACACTAAAGGACCATAAACATACAAAATAGTTACTATAAGACAACCAGAAGGAATACACCAAAGGACCATCGACATAAAAAAAACTTAGCATAAGACAACCACACTACACAATGTTGTTAATGAGGTGGACTTATTTTTCTTTTATGTTATGTATATATAGATGTATATATATGTACTTGCAATAATATATGGTGAGTTTGATTGTAGAACACAACTATTACAAGAGCAAATATAAATAGTTACTTTTTATCAATTATTTGTATTTTTAAGATTTTCCACTTGTTACATGAAAATTACTGTGTTTATGTATATAAAAATTCATCAAGCTAATTTTTTTATATGTTTATAAAAGTTTAACCCTATAATGATGCATGTATAGGTTACGTGTAGGAACAAGATTTATTTCTACTTTTGTTACGCATAGGACATACTAATATGTTGGATCGGTAATTAATACAAGAACTTCTGTAAATCAACAAATAATAGATGCGGAATCTCTATTATTTGTTACAATACAACAAACAAACTAATACTTGTAATATAAATTGAACAATTGAAATTCTTTCAAAGTATGCTTCACTTAATATGTTACATAAATTACAAGCTTGTAATAACAAAATCAAATGGATGAAAACAACATTAACGATACAAGTATATGGTATATATAATAAGAAAGTTGAACACTAGAAATAATCATAATTGTCAGGTTTAGGATCAATAGCAAGCTACAACCATTGATCTACATATTATGGGATACCACGAATGTATATTTCTATTGGTTACGGAAATTATAATAAACAGACAAAGAAATAAGTGGAGCGTTAGTAGTTGTAGTATCATGGTTGCACCACTACTCTCACTAACATCCTTGTTCAAAAAGCATTGTGTATTAGCATATACAACTACTAATCAATAGATGCAGTGTATCTTATACATATTATTCGGAAAATATAGTATTCAGTAGAGAGACTTGATTTTAGCACTCGGATTGTTTTAGCAAGAGCCAATTTGTTCTCTTGATTAACTTTTTTAGGTAGCTTCATCTTGAATATCCTAACAGAATAAACATGCATTTTTATCATTTTCTTTTATTTTAAAACTTTGAAGATTGACAAATGAATTTTTCATATTATTCTTCATGCTATCACAATATTATTGTCTAGCATAGAATTCTCTCATTTGTAAACTTTTTATACACTACAAAACTAGTTACCTTCATTAGCGACAATACACGTTGAAAATCTATAGGTGATACTCCATCAGAAATCAGGGTGTGAGTAATTTGATTTATGACTAATTATCGATGGACATATGGATGAATTACTAACGGATCAATATTTGTTACCATGATATTTTAACTGACGGATTATGGTGTTAATTTAAGTATACTTAGACTTCAATTTAAGTGAGTAAATGTCAATTTGAGAACAATTTTTTTAATTTCTAAAAGAACTTGTGAAGATGAACATCAAACCAAGGATAAATGATTTAGATTTAAAATATGAAATTAGCTCTACATAATACATACATATAAACTCACATTTGGATTGAGCACATTGGTAAGAAAAATACATAGGAGCATATTCGAAAGAGCTATTGAACCTACGGTTCTTTTATCTCAACATCCTAAGTCATTGGTTCTAAAAAGTTACAACCCAGCTATAATAGATGAAAATTTAAAGATCATTTATAGCCCTACAACTGCCAAAAAAAGATCTATTGCAATCATTTGATTATTAAGTGAAAACCCGGTTCAAAACCCTAGAAAGTGTTTGGTATCTAGGGATGAAAGGTGGAATGAAGTAAACGATTAAAAGTGAATGAAATATAACATGTAGTTGGCAAATGGAATGGGATGGATCATTACACAAGTAATCTCATTCCCTCTAATAACACCAAATCCATTCCGTTTGTCACACCCCAACCTTGACGGCGGAAACGTCGAGATGTGAGGGTTAAGATTGTTCACAGCCACATAACGCTATATTTAAATTGCAAATATTATTATCATAAGTATTAAAATGAAATACAACCATAAGTCACAAAAAGAAATAAGTTCAACATAACTCAAACATAACATAATGTTTTTGTTTATTTAACTAGGTCCAAATCCTAGTTTTATTGCAAGCTTCAAATGTCCACTTTAAACTTGGGGATTTCCTGAAACATGATGAAAATAAAGAGTCAACTAAAAATAGTTGGTGAGTTTCCAAGTTTTCATACATAATAAGATTACAAGTAGCAATTCATGTCATGGATTATAAGCTAGTAAGGTTATAGAACACATATCGTTACAACCAAACCTCGACTTGATTACAAGTATATAAGATTGGCTAAGTGTATTTGGTTCCCTAGTGCACAAGCGTACGGCCCCTAGGAGTCGGCAATACCTCGACTTTAGCACCAAATAGGCTTGTCAGGCCCAAAGATCTAAGACGTCGCCAGGCTAGCAATAGTTAATGATTGTAAACAAACTATGTATCTCATATAAACACTTACAAAACACAAATAACCATGACCAAAAATAAGTAGAATTGCATGTGCATTACAAGTCTCAAATGTTTAAACGTGTATGTAATATAAGCATCATGTTTCACCCCAAATAAGTGTGAAATTATAAAAAGGGGACAAGGAAAACTCACATGCTCAATAAGTATAAGAATGATGATTAAATAAGAAATAATAATAACGTTCCAACGCAATCCTTCACGAGGTACCTAAATATGTATATATTTACAAGTTTTAAGTTAATAATAAGGTTATCGATTTAATTTGAACTAGGGTACTAGAATTTGGGGATTTAGAATTAAATAAGATTAGTGAACTCCTTACTATTTATAAATTTTTTTTTAAAGGAATTAAATCCTTTATAATAATTTGTGAAATTTGATTATAAAATATATACATAAACGTTTTTAGTTCTATAATTATCATGATTAATCCATCATTATAAAATATATAGTGACTAAATAATAAACAAGTAATTTAAACTATTATTTACAATCTATTTTTTTTTATAAAAATAAACTAAGCATTAATATATGTTTGATAATATGAAAAAAAATGTTAAAGTATTTATAATAATAAATTTACAGAAAAAATAATTTGAATGATTATAAAAATATTTGAAGTTTGTAAAAAAATCATTTTATGTTTATTAACAATTTTCATAATTAAAATGAGGCTGAAAAGCCTTTTAAAAAAAATGTGCAGGTCACGGGGTTCGAACCCGTGACCTTAGACATGACATGCAAGTGTGGAACCATTAGGCTGGGTAGCCTATGCCAGTTAAGGCTTGGTTTCTATTTCTTATAACATCTAAAAGCCTTAAATCCCCAATTCCACATAAACCCTAGTTTAGATTCAAACCAAATTGATCAACCAAACGATGATGATAACCAAATTAACCATGGGGCTTTTGCTCCCCATGATTAATCGAGCATTTCCATGTGTGTAACTTACCCGTTTAGATTCGAATTGAAGATGATCCTAATCGAAGACGAAGTCTCGGTCGTAGTATCCAATGGATGAGCAATCCTCAATGAAAACCCAATTAAGCTTGCAGTTAGCTTCGAATATGGTTCTTGATGAAATGCCCTCGATCAATCGAAGTTAATAACGCTCAGAAGGTAGGTTTCGATTGGCTTGCAGGTTCACGGCACAGGGAGAATCGAATGTGAGTTTTGTGTTGTTTCCAGGTGAAATTGAGGATTGATTTCGATTAGGAATAGGTATATGATCGTTCATGTTCGATTAATTAGATTATTATTGAGATTTAATGCTTGAACGGGTACGAACTTAAAGCTTCGGTTACTTCGAATTAGAAAGCTTTTGTAACCGGTTTTAATCATGATTCAAGTGATTAATTGTGTTCGATTCGAGTCTAGGAACGTTTGGCATGGTTTTGGGGTTGAAAACGAAGGAAATTGAGGCGTTTTGGGGCCTCGCCGGACTTGGCCGGAGGCCGGCCGGCGAGTCGCCGGAAAAACGGGGGAAAATGGGCGGTGGGTTGGGTTGTTTTTAATTAATTACAGAAATGGTCCCTGTAGTTTTCCAATTTAGCAATTTATGCATAAAACCCCTATTTAAAGTTTGTAAAATGACACTAAGACCCCTAAACTTTAATCTAACTTGTTAAGTGTTAATTGTTCAAGAATCCTTATTATTGTTATTATTATTATTATTATTATTATTATTATTATTATTATTATTATTATTATTATTACTATTATTATTATTATTATTATTATTATTATTGTTATTATGGTTGATAATATTATTATTATCACTATTATTTTTATGATTATTAATATGATTAACATTGTTAATATTATTATTGTTATAATCATTATTATTTCATTAACTTATAAACTTAAAATTAAACAAGAAGTCATAAAAAGTCCACCACGTTTCATAATTAGCATAAATAACCATATAAGAATTAACACAGTTAACCTTAAATTAACAGAAAAATATGAGATGTTACAGTCTCCCCAACTTAAAAGAATTTCGTCCCGAAATTAAAAGAAATGAAACTATGCAAATAAGAACGGGTATTTCTTCTTCATGTGCTCCTCACGTTCCCAAGTAAATTCGGCGCCACGTTTATTTTCCCAACGAACCTTGACGATTGGGGTTGTTGTGGTTCTAGTCTTCTTCATAATGCGATCCATGATTTCAACAGGTTTCTCAACAAAATGTAATGACTCGTCAATCTGAATGTCTTCCAAAGGAACATACAGACTTTCGTCGGCCAAACACTTTCTCAAATTTGAGACGTGGAACACAGGATGAACTCCACTAAGGTCGGAAGGTAGTTCCAGTTTATAAGCCACTTTCCCAATCCTTTTCAGGATTTTGAAAGGCCCTACAAATCTTGGAGCCAGTTTGCCCTTCTTTCCAAAGCGAACCACACCTTTCCACGGTGAAACCTTAAGAAGAACCATCTCCCCAACTTGGAATTCCAATGGCTTACGTCGCTTGTCAGCATAACTCTTTTGTTGACTTCTCGCCACTTCAAGGTTCTTGCGAATGATAGAAACTTTATCGGTCGTCTCTTGTATAAGTTCAGGACCAGTGATGAAGTTTTCACCAATGTCGGTCCAACAGATCGGTGAACGACATTTACGACCATAAAGTGCTTCGAACGGTGCCATCTTGATACTCGAGTGGTAACTATTGTTATACGAAAATTCCGCGAGCGGTAGATGCGTATCCCAATCGCCCCCAAAGTCAAGAACACAAAGGCGTAGCAAATCCTCCAAGGTTTGGATCGTTCGCTCGGTTTGACCATCAGTTTGAGGATGGTAAGCCGTGCTTAGATCTAGTTGCGTACCCAAGAGTTCTTGCATAGACGACCAAAAGTGTGAAGTGAAAAGAGCATCTCGGTCGGATATGATGTGCAGAGGTACCCCATGACGACTTACAATCTCATCAACGTATATACGAGCTAACTTTGATGTCTTGTAAGTGTCACGTATGGGTATAAAATGTGCCGACTTGGTCAATCGGTCAACGATCACCCATATGCTATCATGTCCTCGAGAGGTTCGGGGTAGCTTTGTTATGAAGTCCATGGATATGTGTTCCCACTTCCACATAGGGATCTCGGGTTGCTCAAGTAATCCACTTGGACGTTGATGTTCGGCTTTAACCTTCGTACACGTGAGACACTTAGCTACATAAGTCGCTATGTCTTTCTTCATTCCAGGCCACCAATATTGACCACGTAGGTCCATATACATCTTATCGGAGCCAGGATGAATAGAATAACGAGTTTGATGGGCTTCGTTCATGATGAAGGTACGGAGGTTATCGCGATTTGGAACCCAAATTCGATTTGCGAAGTACATCAATCCATTGGGTTTCGTTTCCAATTGAGTTAGAAGATTATGCTCCAATTCATCCTTCATTCTTCCTTCTCGTTGTACCATTTGTTGAGCCTCCAGGATACTAGACTCGATGTCACTATCTATCCTCAGGTTTTGTAGCAATACGGTGGTCTCGTTGACATCAAGTCGGATCTCAGTATCGAACTCACCCAAAGTGTCAAACCATTGACGTCGATCGCGAATTTCTTGGAATGAGATCATCTTGTTGTGAATCTTTCGACTTAATGCATCGGCTACAACGTTTGCTTTACCAGGATGGTAACGAATGTCACAATCGTAATCACTAATCAACTCCACCCAACGACGTTGTCTCATATTGAGATCTTTTTGATTGAAAACATGTTGAAGGCTTTTGTGATCGGTGTAGACTATACATTGCGTACCATACAGGTAGTGCCTCCAAATCTTCAAGGCAAAAACAACAGCACCAAGCTCAAGATCGTGTGTTGTGTAATTCACCTCGTGAACCTTCAATTGTCTCGATGCATATGCTATGACCTTCCCTCGTTGCATGAGAACACAACCAAGGCCTTGTTTAGATGCATCACAATACACGGTGAAATCGTCGTTTCCATCGGGTAGGGTCAAGATAGGAGCATTGCACAACTTGTGCTTTAACGCTTCAAAAGCTTCTTCTTGCTCGGGACCCCACTCGAATGGTTTATTCTTTTGTGTCAAAGTAGTGAGCGGTTTCGCGATCCTCGAGAAGTTGGCAATGAATCGCCGATAATAACCAGCAAGACCAAGAAAAGAACGAACTTCGGTAGGAGTTGTAGGAACACACCAATTCTTCACAGCTTCCACCTTTGCAGGATCAACGTGAATTCCTTGGCTATTCACCACGTGTCCTAGAAATTGAACTTCCTCGAGCCAGAAATCACACTTCGAGAACTTCGCGTACAATTGCTCTTTCTTTAACAACTCAAGAACCAATCTCAAATGCAGTTCATGATCGGTGTTGGACTTTGAATAGATAAGTATGTCATCAATGAAGACGATCACAAACTTGTCTAGATAAGGCTTGCATACTCGGTTCATGAGATCCATGAAGACAGCAGGAGCATTGGTTAAACCAAAAGGCATCACCATAAACTCATAGTGCCCATATCGAGTACGGAACGCGGTCTTTGGGATATCATCATCATGGACTCGCAATTGATGATAACCAGATCGTAAGTCGATCTTTGAGAAAATAGCAGCTCCTTGAAGTTGGTCAAACAAATCATCGATACGAGGAAGAGGATAACGGTTCTTGATGGTAAGCTTGTTAAGCTCACGATAATCGATGCACATACGAAACGTTCCATCTTTCTTCTTCACGAATAGTACAGGTGCACCCCAAGGCGAAGAGCTAGGACGGATGAAACCCTTTTCGGATAACTCTTGAAGTTGACTAGAGAGTTCTTGCATTTCCGATGGTGCAAGTCGATAGGGTGACTTAGCCACGGGGTTTGCTCCCGGTATCAAGTCAATTTTAAACTCGACTTCACGCACGGGAGGTAAACCACTAAGGTCATCGGGAAATACTTCAGGAAAGTCTCGTACAATAGGGACATCCTTAAGTTCTTTCCCTTTGACTTTCGTGTTAACCACGTAAGCCAAGAAGGCCATATACTTCTTGCTTAAGCACTTTCGGGCTTGAGTGCAAGACATGAGTTTAAGCCCTTTGGAAGATTTTTCACCGAACACTTTCAAAGTATCTCCAGAGGGTAACGGTATACGAATGCACTTCTCGAAACAAATGATCTCGGCATGGTGTTTGGCTAACCAATCCATACAAATGATGACGTCAAAGCTTCCAAGTTTCATAGGGATAAGATCGATAAGAAAATCATGCGTGTCAAGACTTAAGATGCAATTACGAATAACGACATCAACGGTGATCGGTTCTCCATCGGCAACTTCAACGGTAAGAGGTCTTCCTAGTTTCGTATGTGGCTTAGCAAGTATGGGTTCAAACTCTAACGAAACAAAACTCTTATCGGCTCCAGAATCAAATAGGACATAGGCATAAGTTTTATTAATAAGGAACATACCTGTTCAATTTTAAAGGTATTTAACGACATCGGTAACACATGAAAAGAATTAGGTCACAAAAGTTAAAGGTAAGTGAACATACCATTCACCACATCGTTGTTTGCTTGTGCTTGATTTGCGTTGATGTTGTGTGACATCCGTCACTTTAAGGTCCGTCAATTGACGTGTTCGACCGTCATCTATTCTATATTTGGTCATTCCTCATCATTATTTGACTCATTATGTGGATATCATGTATGCAATATTATCGTTGTGTGTGCATTCATTAAAAACCGTGTGTGAACCTTAAAAAGACCTTTAAAACTTTCATTTTTGAAAACGTTAAATATATCATTTTATAAATATAATAAATGTTTTAATATAACCATTTCTTAAGTCATGACAACATTAAATGAACTTTTACAATTAATATAAAAACCTAACGAAGTCGTTTTTCAACCGAACAAAATTTGGGAAAACTCGGGGGTTAAGTGCAGGGACTAAACTTGTAATTTTGGAAACTTGGGCTGGGTATAAATACCCCTTTTTCCAGCCCTAGTCCCCCATTTCATCATCTTCTTCATCTTCATCTCCTCTTCACACACTAAATCACCATCTTAGCACCAAATCCGACCCGAGAGGTCTCGTTTTCTTCGTCTTGACACCGTCTACAGCTTAGACTACCCCTCCTTAGCAGGTAGTTGTCTTTGGTTGTCCATTTTAGAGCCTTTTCACGGCTGTCCAAACTAGGGTTTCGGGTGTTCGGGTTCAACCCGAACACACAAGGTCGTATGGGTGCGTGTGAGGTCTCTTTGCTTGTGTTTTATGCTTGTGTATGTTTGTTGGGTGTTTCTGGAGGTCCTTGTGGTGTGAAACCCGTGTTTAGAGCGGCTCGGGGGCTGCTCCTCCCGACCACAGTCGCGATTCTGCAGATCAGGCGACTGGGTCATCCATGCGATTGAGCCGTGCGACTGAGTGGGTCGTGCGACTGGATCATGCGTCTGAGTCAATCGCACGACGGAGTTGTGCGACTAGGCATGTCGTGCGACTGAGTTGTGCGACTGAGTGTGTGTATGCGATTGAGTCATGCGTGCGATTGAGTGTCTGCGAATGAGTCATGCGATTGAGTGTTTGTGTGCGATTGAGTCAGGTGACCGACTGAGTGTGTGCGAATGAATGTGATTCGCACGACTGGGGTCCAATCGCACGAATGAAGGTTCAGTCGTACGAAAGTAGCTAATTCGCACGATTGAAGGTTGATTCGTGCGTATGGAAGTTGAGTCGTGCGATTGGTTGTTGTGTGGTACGACTGAAGGCCAATCATACGAATGAAGGCTCAATCGTACGAATGAAGCTGATTCGCACGATTGAGGGTTGATTCGCACGAATGGAGGATGAGTCGTGCGTCTGGCCTTGTATACGACTGAAATTGTTGTGTTTGACCCTTTGTGCGTGGCGTGAGTATGTCGTGTGGTGTCGAGGTAACACTAACACAATAATGCCATTGTTTGGCCACAAAGATTAATGTCAACGCGAGAAAGGGCACAGAAACTATTTTGAGCAAATTTAACTAACGCTTTACGAACGACTAAATTGACTTATAACTATTGACACTTATTCAATATTCTTTCGATTAACAACGATACTTTTACTTAAACATCATCGTTAGTGGCAATAATGTCTTGTACTTGGATCTACATAGGGTCTAGTACGTGTGTCAGTCTGTGTGTGTTGTGCGTGACCCATCCGATACGACCCGAACCGACCCATCATTATTGCGCGCTTATACACATATCATATCATTAATGCTATACAATAACTGTCAATAGGTGTTTGACTGTTTATTTGCATTCAACATTTGGGATTACATCGCTCATACATACTTACCACTTAACAAGTGAGTTTCGTGGCCCCTTTTTACGCTTATACAATATTTCAATCATTTACAAATTGGGGGAAAAGTATGCTTATACAATTTTTATGCTGTACAACTTACATACATTTTACATACAAGGAATCAACGTGATACTGTGTTGCAAGTACTATTTGATACATGCTTGGGTCTGCTGTGTGGTTCTATCTTTGCAACTATTTAATTCCAGTGTGGGAACCGACGGTTAGGTATTGGTAGTACTACTGGGTTGACACCCCCACCCTCGTTCGATGGTATACTAGTTGGTACCATCAGTGGCCAGGAACGGGCCCTTGGGTGAATATATGCCGACAATTTCTTTGTGTACGTCGCTAGGTTTGGTTGCAAAGCTCATGTCATGTGATATTTACTTGTGTAATAACTGTATTCACGGTATTCCGACGCGCTTATATATTACAGCATCAATTACATTTTATTACATAAACCTGCGAGCTCACCAACAATTTTGTTGACCGTTTTAAGCATATCTTTTCAGGTGATCGTGCAAGTCCAGGAATCTAGGTGTGCTGCCTTAGTGGAGACCCTAGGATGCATTTTTGGGACTTAGCTCATGTTTTGTTAAACAATCTTTTTGAACAATGTTATCGCATGTAAACAATTATCAACATTTGAAACTTGTTCCCGGGTTGTGGGAATTAACATTTACATTATCGTGTTAGGTGATTATGTGTTATCGTTATCATGTTGCTTATGGCTATGTGTCGTGAACATTGACTAAACACGACACAAGTCCCCTTGTTGTCGGGTGTCGTCATGACACGCATGTCATCATTTATTTATATTGCTCTCTATCGCTTACCATGTGTTATGACGATCCCGGTCTCGTTACATTCCCGTGTTTCCGCTTTTAGCGGGGGTGTGACAGATTGGTATCAGAGCCATTGGTTATAGAGAATTAGGCAATACGCTTGACCTAGACTATAACCTAGGAACCTTCATGTAGATTTGCATGCTAGGACTCTGTATGCATATTATATCTCGTGTATGTGTTCCTCGCTGCTTGACTTGTTCATCTATTTGTTATGTGATCTTTCTACCCTATGAGAGAGCCCTTGTGCTCACTCTTTTATGGGGATGCTTCTATTGGATCTTCCGTTCCCTCTGCGCGCCGAGTTAGTTTATCAGATCCGGGTATTGAACCCGAAGAGATCATCACAGATCATGTTATTGTGCTTGACCTTGGACATTGAGATTAACTCTGAGGAGGAATATGTCTGAAACCTCGAGAGATGAGGAAATAGACAACCTCCGCTAGACTAAACTTGATTGTATACATGGACTTACAACTGTTATGATGGATTATTATGGATATGATGTAAAGGAAGGTCGGATGTCATGTAACCGGATCGGGCATCATTCTCGGTACATCGTGGGTGTGGTGGGAACGCTGCGGGGAACCCTATATATAAACATCACCGGTATACCGAGAATATGCTTGAAATGGGCTGCATGGTGGTCTTGACTGACCGGAACATGAACATTGGAATTTGATAAGTGGAATACATTTGTATCTTATGGTGACTAAAGCTGATATGTTACCCCTTTTATGATTAGAACATGCCGCCTCGAAGAGTCACCCGTAGCAGTAGTGGCGGGAGTGAAGCCCCAAGGGGCAGAGGCCGAGGCAGAGGCAGAGCACCAAGAACAAACGATGCTCCTGCCAGCAACAGTCAAGGAACAGGGAACGCCGACATGGCAGCCCTGATCGCTCAACAATTGGCCGCACTGATTCCTACTATCGTGGCCCAGGTGAGCGACGCACTTCAACAACACCACCCTCACGGGGATGGTGGCAACGATGATGGAGCCCAAGGTGGGATAGAAACAGAAACGGGAAACGGGAACCCGACTGGAAACGAGAGCAACCAGGAAACCGGAAATGGCGGTACTGCCGGTATTGAAACTGGAGTGGTTAATGCTCGTCGGGGATGTTCATACAAGGAGTTCGTGGCTTGTAAGCCAAGGGAATTCGATGGGAAAGGTGGGGCGATAGCCCTAACCAGGTGGTTGGAAAAGATGGAGGCAGTGATCGACATCAGTGAGTGCCTCGACAGCCAGAGGATCAAGTATGCTACTTGTTCTCTACAGGGTAAAGCCCTAACCTGGTGGAACACCCAGATTCAAGCAAGAGGAAGAGAATCTGCGATGCAGATGTCGTGGGACGAGTTCAAAGCCTTGATCACCGAGGAATACTGCCCTCTCAACGAGATGCAGAAGCTGGAGCATGAATTCTGGAATCATGCTATGGTGGGGGCAGGGCATGCAGCTTATACTGATCGCTTTCATGAGCTGGCAAGGTTGGTTCCGCATTTGGTTACGCCGGAATCAAAGAGGATTGAAAGGTACATTTGGGGACTCGCGCCTCAAATTAGAGCGATGGTTACAGCAGCCGCTCCTCCTACTATTCAGAGCGCGATCCTGAAGGCTGGCGCTCTAACTGATGAGATGGTTAGAACAGGGGAATTGGGCCGAGGGGCCGAGAAGAGGAAGGATGTTGGGGAATCGAGCCGGTCGAGTGCCGGAAGGTTTGAGAAGAGGTCTAAGCCGACCAGGAATTTTGTGGCCGTGTCTCAGGCCAGAAGAGAGTATGTGGGGCCGCACCCCAAATGTGAAAGGTGCAATTATCATCATCCCCCAGGGACGCAGTGCCGGGTGTGCGCTAACTGTAAGCGCCCGGGTCATTTGGCCAGAGATTGCAGAACTGCGCCGAATCTCGTAGCACCCGTCAACGCGGTTAACTCCGCCGGGAATGCAAGGGCTTGCTTTGAATGTGGGAGCCCCGATCACTACAGGAATATGTGCCCCAGGCTGAATCGGGCACCGGGTCAACAGGGGAACAACCAGCAACAGGTGTTGGCTATCGCTGGGAATCAAGGCCCGGCTACTCAGGGAAACGCAGCTCGGGGACGTGCATTCGTCATTGGAGCCAATGATGCTCGTCAGGACCCGAATGTTGTCACGGGTACGCACTTACTCAATCATCACTTCGCATCTATATTATTTGATACTGGAGCAGACAATAGTTTTATTTCTTCCGAGTTTGTGCAATTGCTTGATTTGAGTCCTAGTAGGCTAGAAACTAGCTACTCCGTAGAAATGGCCAATGGTAAGGTTGCTCAGGCCGATGAGATTATTAGGAAGTGTTCGTTGACGCTGGAGGATCATACCTTTGAGATAGATTTAATACCCTTCGAGTTAGGGAGCTTCGATGTGATTGTGGGTATGGATTGGTTGTCGCAGAATGGAGCAGAGATTGTCTGTCGAGACAAGGTAGTACGTATCCCTATGTCTAACGGGGAAGTACTCAAGGTTCAGGGAGAACGACCGGGTAAGAGCTTGAAGCTTATTTCCTGCATGAAAGCACGCCAGAGTCTACGAAAGCAGTGCTACGCTTTTCTGGCTCATGTGGTTGCAAAGAAAGACGAGGAAAGGAAACTGGTGGATATTCCAGTAGTACGGGATTACCCAGAAGTATTTCCAGATGACTTGTCTGGTTTACCTCCTCCACGACAGGTGGAATTCCGTATTGAGTTGGTTCCTGGAGCTACACCCGTAGCGAAGACGCCTTATCGACTAGCACCATCCGAGATGCAAGAGTTGTCTAGTCAGTTACAGGAACTACTGGAGAAAGGTTTCATTCGACCGAGTCATTCACCGTGGGGAGCGCCGGTACTATTTGTCAAGAAGAAGGACGGATCGTTCCGTATGTGCATCGATTACCGTGAACTGAACAAGTTGACGGTGAAGAACCGATATCCTCTCCCCAGGATCGACGATTTATTTGATCAGCTGCAAGGAGCTTCGTATTTTTCAAAGATCGACCTTCGTTCTGGTTATCATCAGCTAAGGGTTTTTGAGGACGACATACCGAAGACTGCGTTCAGAACTCGTTATGGGCACTATGAGTTCTTGGTCATGCCGTTCGGGTTGACCAACGCACCAGCTGTGTTCATGGATCTAATGAATCGGGTGTGCAAACCTTATTTGGATAAGTTCGTGATCGTGTTCATCGACGATATACTTATCTATTCCCGATCAAAAGAGGATCATGTAGAACATCTACGGGCTATTCTGGAGCTGCTACGCGAAGAGAAACTTTTCGCCAAGTTCTCAAAGTGTGAGTTTTGGCTGCGGGAAGTGAAGTTTTTGGGTCATGTGGTCAATGAGGACGGGATTCACGTAGATCCCGGCAAGATCGAAGCGGTGAAGAAATGGGATACGCCCCAGACGCCATCAGAGATACGGCAATTCTTAGGATTGGCCGGTTATTATCGTCGCTTCATCGCGAATTTCTCAAAGATCGCGCAACCGTTAACCCTGCTTACTCAGAAAGACAAGAAGTTTGACTGGGGTTATGCACAAGAGCAAGCGTTCCAAACGTTGAAAGAGAAGTTGTGCAACGCGCCTATACTGTCTCTCCCAGACGGAACAGATGATTTTGTGGTTTACTGCGATGCGTCACATCAAGGATTGGGATGTGTATTGATGCAGAAGGATAAGGTGATTGCCTACGCTTCGCGACAACTTAAAGTGCACGAAAAGAACTACACCACTCATGATCTTGAGTTGGGCGCTGTAGTATTTGCACTCAAAATTTGGAGGCATTACTTGTATGGCACCAAATGCATCATCTTCACTGATCATAAGAGCCTTCAACATATTCTGGATCAGAAGGAACTCAACATGCGCCAACGACGTTGGGTAGAGCTTCTTAGCGACTACGATTGTGAAATCCGGTATCATCCGGGGAAAGCTAACGTGGTGGCTGATGCCTTAAGCCGTAAAGAACGTGTGAAACCACTACGTGCACGAGCGTTGGGTTTGACCATCCAAACCAACTTGAAAGCTCAGATTCAAATTGCACAAAGTGAGGCATTGAAAGAAGAAAACCTTGCGGGAGAAGAATTCCGGGGGTTAGACAAACAGATGATTCGCAAGGATGACGGTATTCAGTACTTCATGGATCGCATATGGGTACCCAAATGGGGAGGTGTTCGAACCTTAGTCATGGATGAAGCCCACAAGACGCGATATTCTATTCATCCTGGTGCAGACAAGATGTATCATGATCTTAAGGATCTATACTGGTGGCCAGGCATGAAGAAAGACATTGCCTTATACGTCAGTCGATGCTTGACGTGTTCGAAGGTCAAAGCTGAACATCAAAAGCCATCGGGATTATTACAACAACCTGAGATTCCCGAGTGGAAATGGGAGAACATAGCTATGGATTTCATTACCAAACTCCCTAGAACAAACAGCGGTCATGACTCGATATGGGTCATTATTGATCGAATGACGAAGTCAGCACATTTCTTGCCTATCCGAGAAGATTACAAGATGGATAAGTTGGCAAGGTTGTACATTAAAGAGGTCGTGGCACGGCACGGGGTGCCAGTGTCAATCATATCCGACCGTGATAGCAGATTCACTTCACGTTTTTGGCAGACGCTACAAAAAGCGATGGGCACTCGGTTAGACATGAGTACAGCCTATCACCCTCAAACAGATGGCCAAAGTGAACGCACTATACAGACGCTAGAAGACATGTTGAGAGCGTGTGTAATCGATTTTGGAGGTAGCTGGGATGCTCATTTACCGTTGATTGAGTTCTCTTACAACAACAGCTACCATACAAGCATTGGATGTGCCCCATTTGAAGCGTTGTATGGAAGAAAATGCAGATCTCCTGTTTGTTGGGCTGAAATTGGTGAAAGTCAACTGACAGGCCCAGAGATCATCCAAGAGACAACAGACAAGATTTTCCAAATCAAAGATCGACTTAAAGCCGCGCGAGATCGCCAAAAGAGCTATGCCGACAATCGTCGGAAGCCTCTAGAATTCAATGTTGGGGATCGTGTGTTACTCAAAGTTTCCCCTTGGAAAGGAGTCGTTCGATTCGGAAAGAAAGGGAAGTTAGCCCCAAGATACGTTGGACCATTTGAGATCACTGAAAGGATCGGTCCAGTGGCTTACCGGTTAAGGTTGCCACAAGAGCTTAGCGGTGTGCATGATACTTTTCACGTGTCAAACCTCAAGAAATGTTTGGCCGATGAATCCCTTCACGTGCCAATCGAGGAAATCAAGATTGATGACAAGCTTCATTTTGTTGAAGAACCTATTGAGATCATGGATCGAAAGGTCAAACAACTGAAGCGCAGTAGGATACCTATTGTTCGCGTAAGGTGGAATTCAAAACGAGGGCCAGAGTTTACATGGGAACGTGAAGATCAGATGAAACTCAAATATCCACATCTTTTCGAGGATGACACTCTTGGACCTAACTCCAGCTGAATTTCGGGACGAAATTCTCTCAACTGGGGGATACTGTGACATCCGTCACTTTAAGGTCCGTCAATTGACGTGTTCGACCGTCATCTATTCTATATTTGGTCATTCCTCATCATTATTTGACTCATTATGTGGATATCATGTATGCAATATTATCGTTGTGTGTGCATTCATTAAAAACCGTGTGTGAACCTTAAAAAGACCTTTAAAACTTTCATTTTTGAAAACGTTAAATATATCATTTTATAAATATAATAAATGTTTTAATATAACCATTTCTTAAGTCATGACAACATTAAATGAACTTTTACAATTAATATAAAAACCTAACGAAGTCGTTTTTCAACCGAACAAAATTTGGGAAAACTCGGGGGTTAAGTGCAGGGACTAAACTTGTAATTTTGGAAACTTGGGCTGGGTATAAATACCCCTTTTTCCAGCCCTAGTCCCCCATTTCATCATCTTCTTCATCTTCATCTCCTCTTCACACACTAAATCACCATCTTAGCACCAAATCCGACCCGAGAGGTCTCGTTTTCTTCGTCTTGACACCGTCTACAGCTTAGACTACCCCTCCTTAGCAAGTAGTTATCTTTGGTTGTCCATTTTAGAGCCTTTTCACGGCTGTCCAAACTAGGGTTTCGGGTGTTCGGGTTCAACCCGAACACACAAGGTCGTATGGGTGCGTGTGAGGTCTCTTTGCTTGTGTTTTATGCTTGTTTATGTTTGTTGGGTGTTTCTGGAGGTCCTTGTGGTGTGAAACCCGTGTTTAGAGCGGCTCGGGGGCTGCTCCTCCCGACCACAGTCGCGATTCTGCAGATCAGGCGACTGGGTCATCCATGCGATTGAGCCGTGCGACTGAGTGGGTCGTGCGACTGGATCATGCGTCTGAGTCAATCGCGCGACGGAGTTGTGCGACTAGGCATGTCGTGCGACTGAGTTGTGCGACTGAGTGTGTGTATGCGATTGAGTCATGCGTGCGATTGAGTGTCTGCGAATGAGTCATGCGATTGAGTGTTTGTGTGCGATTGAGTCAGGTGACCGACTGAGTGTGTGCGAATGAATGTGATTCGCACGACTGGGGTCCAATCGCACGAATGAAGGTTCAGTCGTACGAAAGTAGCTAATTCGCACGATTGAAGGTTGATTCGTGCGTATGGAAGTTGAGTCGTGCGATTGGTTGTTGTGTGGTACGACTGAAGGCCAATCATACGAATGAAGGCTCAATCGTACGAATGAAGCTGATTCGCACGATTGAGGGTTGATTCGCACGAATGGAGGATGAGTCGTGCGTCTGGCCTTGTATACGACTGAAATTGTTGTGTTTGACCCTTTGTGCGTGGCGTGAGTATGTCGTGTGGTGTCGAGGTAACACTAACACAATAATGCCATTGTTTGGCCACAAAGATTAATGTCAACGCGAGAAAGGGCACAGAAACTATTTTGAGCAAATTTAACTAACGCTTTACGAACGACTAAATTGACTTATAACTATTGACACTTATTCAATATTCTTTCGATTAACAACGATACTTTTACTTAAACATCATCGTTAGTGGCAACAATGTCTTGTACTTGGATCTACATAGGGTCTAGTACGTGTGTCAGTCTGTGTGTGTTGTGCGTGACCCATCCGATACGACCCGAACCGACCCATCATTATTGCGCGCTTATACACATATCATATCATTAATGCTATACAATAACTGTCAATAGGTGTTTGACTGTTTATTTGCATTCAACATTTGGGATTACATCGCTCATACATACTTACCACTTAACAAGTGAGTTTCGTGGCCCCTTTTTACGCTTATACAATATTTCAATCATTTACAAATTGGGGGAAAAGTATGCTTATACAATTTTTATGTTGTACAACTTACATACATTTTACATACAAGGAATCAACGTGATACTGTGTTGCAAGTACTATTTGATACATGCTTGGGTCTGCTGTGTGGTTCTATCTTTGCAACTATTTAATTCCAGTGTGGGAACCGACGGTTAGGTATTGGTAGTACTACTGGGTTGACACCCCCACCCTCGTTCGATGGTATACTAGTTGGTACCATCAGTGGCCAGGAACGGGCCCTTGGGTGAATATATGCCGACAATTTCTTTGTGTACGTCGCTAGGTTTGGTTGCAAAGCTCATGTCATGTGATATTTACTTGTGCAATAACTGTATTCACGGTATTCCGACGCGCTTATATATTACAGCATCAATTACATTTTATTACATAAACCTGCGAGCTCACCAACAATTTTGTTGACCGTTTTAAGCATATCTTTTCAGGTGATCGTGCAAGTCCAGGAATCTAGGTGTGCTGCCTTAGTGGAGACCCTAGGATGCATTTTTGGGACTTAGCTCATGTTTTGTTAAACAATCTTTTTGAACAATGTTATCGCATGTAAACAATTATCAACATTTGAAACTTGTTCCCGGGTTGTGGGAATTAACATTTACATTATCGTGTTAGGTGATTATGTGTTATCGTTATCATGTTGCTTATGGCTATGTGTCGTGAACATTGACTAAACACGACACAAGTCCCCTTGTTGTCGGGTGTCGTCATGACACGCATGTCATCATTTATTTATATTGCTCTCTATCGCTTACCATGTGTTATGACGATCCCGGTCTCGTTACATTCCCGTGTTTCCGCTTTTAGCGGGGGTGTGACATGTTGAAAGCACGTCCTCGAGCTTGTGGAACATTACCCACAAGACGGGGGCATTGTGGGCGGAAATGACCAGGTTCCCCACAGTTGTAGCAAACACGATTTGTGACCACGGCGGCGTTGTTGTTAGGTGCACGGTGACAAGTCGCCACCAAGTGACCATATTTACCGCATAAGGTACAAATACGGCATGGTTGATTTCCCGGGTGATGGTACCTACAAATGTTGCACATAGGTTGGGGACCAGCATAAGCCCTAGCCCCAAGCACTTGTGTCACATCCCGGCGGAAGCGTGAAATGCTTAGGGCGTGACTTGTTTGCTCAGAACTCATTGGTATACAATTGTTACTAAATATCATATAAATATATATTTCATGATAAGGCATATTAAATATATAATATCACATAACATAACAAGGATTAATAAAGGAGTTAGGATTACATCAATTCATCATAGTCAAAATTTGAACTAACATAACCCTATTACATTAAAACCTAACAGTAACATCTTCAGAGACGATGGTAGTGGGCATCCACCGACACACTGAGATCATACAAATTTACTGTCAGGTTTACACAAACTTTCCCCACCACTTCTCCCCAGCCATTATAAACATCAAAGGAGAACATTAAGCTGTTAGTCATGGTGAATTCCTGAAAAAGCATACTTAAAACAGTCAACATAAAGTTGGTGAGCTTCACAAGTTTATCATATAACATAGATGCATTATATACAACCAAACCTTACATAGCAACCAGATCATTCATATCTGTCATAACTTATTTCATAAATCAGATAATATAGCAACACAATACTCATCTTATTGGTGCAGGAAATATTTTCCTAAGTAGCGCTACCAATATTATCTAACGGTTCCACATCCGAATTAATGGTTGTAACATAAATCTCAGAAAATAATGCATCAGATAGTATGCTTTTTCCCCAAAACTTTTACAAAACAAAAATGGGCCATGAAACTCACCTTTACTCCAAATGGTAACCTATACAAGAAAAATATTTATAATTCAGAAAATGTATATTTCTTTAACATTTTTAGCACCTCAGATTGAAGAATTTATTTTATAAATCAGGTTTTAATATAAATTCCGAAATTTTTACTGTAGATGTATCTTAGTGTTAGGTAAAATATACTAAAATTTCATATTCAAATTATTTTCAGGCTAATTTTTATTATTTTTACATTATTCACATAATTCTTTAGAAATACCTTCGGGCCTCTAAAATTAGTCAAATTTTGGCAGGTTAATAAATATAATTCGTAAAGTTTTTCAGAATTTTCTCATGCTCTAAACTATAGCAGAGCTATTTTTATAATTTTTCCTATTTTATCTTTATTTCGCTAAAAATATCAGATCATGTCCAAAAATTCTAATTTTTACGCAAACTGCTCCATTTTTATTTTTATATTTTCTATAAATTTTCCATAATTTATTTCATACTTTAAGTATTTTTCCCGATTTTTAGTTGACAGAATGGTCAAAAATTAATATTTCAGAAAAAGTTTTGAGTTAGATCACGAAATTTTTCCAGTGGATTCTATAATTCATAATAGTCAGTAAATAGTTTTTCTATACGTTTACTAGGATCAGTTCTTTTAATACAATTTTTCTCTCTTTATCCTTAATTATTGCGTATAAATTAATTAATTCATAGGAATAGTACCAAATTTTGCAGAGTTCAATTTCCTAATATTCTAAATATGTTTTTAATGTTTGTTCCCACAATCATAGTTATTTTATATGCAGAATCAATTTAACAAACTATGACTAGATTTTTAACCCTTTTGTTGATAATTTCTTGCTATAAATTTGATTTTTAAGATTTGTTTTACTTATTTCAGATTTTTAAAATCTTTCTTTTTGTCTGAAAAATGAGTTTGATTATTATATGTTTTTATAAAAACCTTGAATGTTTTAATCAAAAGGGTTAATCACATGTGTTTATATTAACACATGTTTGATTTTCATAACTTAATTTAGTAGGGTTTTAGGGGTTAAAACCTTGATTTTGACAGAAGGAGAGTGTGAGAAGGAGGTGAGAATGGTCTAAGCTCGCTTGGTTTTGGTGTTCTTGATAATCTTTCGGGAGACGGTGCTTCCACGAGGCTTGGATGTTGCTGCCTTGTATCCGAGAGTGTGTGACCGAGTGAAGTTAAGGATGATATTTGGTTGAGAGGTGGTGACCGAGAGGATGGTTCGTGGCTTACGGTGGTGGTGTTCGAGAGTGGTAGCCGAGAACAAGATGTCCGAGTGAAGGTGGTATATGGTTGGTGTTAGAATGGCCGAGAGTTTTTGGTGTTCCCATGGTCCCTTCGGCCGCTCCTTCAAGTAGTGGAGCTTGTCATCATGAGGTCTACTTCCTAGAGTTATGTGGTGTAACTAGGAGTGCTTAGTTTGTTTATTAGGGTTGAGAGGTGGCGGTTTGTCAAGGTTCTTGGTGTCCCGATGGCTAGGTGGCAAATGGAGGGATACATGAGTCACTCCATAGTTATTGCAAGATGGTTCTAGACTTTGGTTGCCTAATTCGGAGCTTAAGGCTACTAACCGAGGGTTAAAGGGTTGTTAACCGAGTTGATCTTTAATCCTAAATGGTACTTTGGTTTGGGTTTTAGGTGTAGGGAATTTGTTTTAGGTTTGTTTTAATGTAAGTCTCACTTGTTGTTAACTTATGTTTGTGATGTTTAGTTGAGTTGTGTTTTGGGTTTGTTTGATGTTGTATGATTGGTGTATCTTGATCATATATCATTTGGTATCATAATGTTATGAATATGTATACATGCATACGTAAAAGGTTGTGCATGCATGTATGCATGCATACGTATATCATATATATTTATATGGGCAAATAATATACATGCATAAGTAGAACAAGAGTATGCATACGTATATCACACATGTATGTATAAAATATATACAAGTTAGCTTAGGTGTAGTTGAATAATTAAATATACTAGTGTATAAAATTCTAAACCTAGGGTTGTCACATTCTCCCCCCGTAAAAATAATTTCGTCCCGAAATTTATTTGAATAGTAATGAACTTATCTGACCATTGTCTTAAAATAGGTGGGGTATTTTCTTCTGATTTCATCTTCTCTTTCCCATGTATACTCTGGCCCTCTCTTAGCGTTCCACTTAACTTTCACTATGGGGATCTTGCTTCTTTTTAGCTTTTTAATTTCTTTATCTAATATGGCTATTGGTTCCTCTGTAAAATGAAGCTTCTCGTCTATCTTTATTTCTTGAACTGGAACTTTTAATGTTTCATCTGTTAAACATTTCTTCAGATTTGACACATGGAACGTGTTGTGTACTTTACTTAATTCTTCGGGTAAATCTAGCTTATACGCAACAGGACCAATTTTGTTGATAACTTCAAATGGTCCAATATATCTTGGGTTCAACTTATTTCTCTTTTCAAATCGAAAGATTCCCTTGGTAGGTGATATTTTTAAATAGACCTTATCTCCAATTTGAAATTCTAACGGCTTTCTTCTTTTATCTGCATAACTTTTCTGCCGATCCCGGGCTGTCTTTAATCTATTCTTGATTTCTTTAATCTTGTCAGATGTCTCTTGAATTAAATCAGGACCTATAAGTTGTCTATCTCCTATTTCATTCCAACATAAGGGCGATCTGCATTTTCTTCCATACAGGGCTTCAAACGGGGCGGTCTTAATGCTAGAATGATAGCTATTATTATAAGAAAATTCTATCAAAGGTAAATGCATATCCCAGTTGCCACCAAAATCTAATGCACAAGCACGTAACATATCTTCTAATGTTTGTATTGTCCTTTCACTCTGTCCATCGGTTTGTGGGTGGAAGGCTGTGCTAAGATTTATTTGGGTTCCTAAAGCTTTTTGTAAGGTCTGCCAAAATCTTGATATGAATCTACTGTCCCTATCAGATATAATGGAGATTGGTATTCCATGTCTGGATACGATTTCTCGTATGTAAATTCTTGCCAATTTCTCTATCTTGTAATCTTCTCTGATTGGCAGGAAGTGTGCTGATTTGGTCAACCTATCTACTATAACCCAAATTGTGTCATAGCCACTTGAGGTCCTTGGTAACTTGGTCACGAAATCCATGGTAATTTGATCCCATTTCCATTCTGGAATTTCCGGTTGTTGTAGATACCCCGAAGGTTTCTGATGTTCTGCTTTAACTTTTGAGCACGTATTGCATTTCTCTACAAATTCCCCAACGGATTTCTTCATACCAGGCCACCAGTAATAATTTTTCAAATCCTTATACATTTTGTTATTTCCTGGATGTATGGAGTATCTTGACTTATGTGCTTCCTGTAATATAATCTTTCTAAGTATGGCATCATCAGGTATCCAAGTTCTTCCTTTAAATCTTAGAATTCCATGTGTATCGGCCTGTAAATCCTTTTCCTGTCCTTTTATTTCTATTTTACTTTTCTGTTGGGCTTCCCATATTTGTCTTAACAGATCTGATTGTAGTTCCATTCTCATGGCTCGTACTCGTAACGGTTTAACCCTATCTTTTCTACTTAAAGCATCTGCAACTACATTTGCTTTACCTGGATGATATTTGATTTCACAATCATAATCGCTCAGTAATTCCACCCATCTTCTTTGTCTCATGTTCAGCATTTTCTGCTCAAATATATGCTGTAAACTCTTATGATCCGTATATATTGTACATTTTGTCCCATACAAGTAATGTCTCCAAATCTTAAGTGCAAAGATGACTGCTCCTAATTCCAAATCATGAGTAGTGTAGTTTTTCTCACTTCCCCTAAGTTGTCTAGAGGCATATGCAATGACTCTACTTCTTTGCATTAATACACATCCAAATCCTTGACGAGACGCGTCACAATATACTACAAAATCATCAGTCCCTTCTGGTAATGACAAAATAGGTGCACTACATAACTTATTTTTCAAAAGTTCGAATGCATTCTTTTGTTTTTCTCCCCAGACATATGGCTTGTCTTTTTGGGTTAATTCAGTCAAGGGCTGAGCTATTCTTGAGAAATTTTCTATGAATCTTCTATAATATCCTGCTAATCCTAAAAATTGACGTACTTCTGTTGGTGTCTTGGGATCCTCCCATTTCTTAACAGCTTCTATTTTTGCTGGATCTACCTGTATTCCTTCTTGATTGACTATGTGTCCTAGGAATTGCACTTCTCTTTTCCAAAATTCACATTTTGAGAATTTTGCGTATAGTTTTTCTTTTCTTAACAACTCCAAGGTCGATCTTAAGTGTTGCTCATGATCCTCCTTATTCTTAGAATAGATTAAAATGTCATCTATAAAGACTATAACAAACTTATCTAAATAGGGTTTACATATCCTATTCATCAAATCCATGAATATGGCGGGAGCATTGGTTAATCCAAATGGCATTACCAGGAATTCATAATGTCCATACCTTGTTCTGAATGCTGTCTTGGGTATATCTTCATCCTGTATTCTTAGTTGATGATACCCTGATCTCAAGTCTATTTTTGAAAAGTAACTAGATCCTTGTAATTGATCAAATAGGTCGTCTATTCTAGGTAAGGGATACCTATTCTTTATAGTTACTTTATTGAGTTCCCTATAGTCTATGCACATTCTAAATGTTCCATCCTTTTTCTTAACAAATAAAACTGGTGCTCCCAAGGTGATACACTAGGTCGTATAAATCCTTTATCCAAAAGTTCCTGAAGTTGGCTCGTTAATTCTTTCATTTTAGTAGGTGCTAAATGGTAGGGTGCCTTAGCAATAAGGGCTGTTCCTGGCATCAATTCAATTTTGAATTCTACTTGACGTGGGGGTGGTAATCCAGGTAATTCATCAGGGAATACATCTGAATATTCATTGACAATTGGGACATCTTTCAGGTTTACTTTGTCTATCTTAGTGTCAACAATGTGAGTCAAATAAGCCAAACATTTCTTCCTTAGGCATTTTTGTGCACTTTTACAAGAAATTATTTTTATGGTGCCCTTAGGTTTTTCACCGTATATGCACAGTGTTCTATTCTCATTAACTAAAGGGATTTTGATCATCTTCTTACCACATATTATTTCAGCTTGATTCTTACTTAACCAATCCATTCCTACAACAATATCAAATCCTCCTAAATCAATAGGGATCAAATCTATATTGAAATAGTTTTCATCTAGATTCATGATACAATTAGGAATGATTTCATAAGCTTCGATTATCTTACCATCCGCTAATTCTATCATATATTTTTGATTAAGCTTCTCTGTGGTCAAGTTAAGTAGTGGCCTAAATGTATTTGAAACAAAGCTACGGGTTGCTCCAGTATCAAATAATACAGTAGCGTACTGATCGTTTACAAGGAACGTACCCGTGACGACTTCTGGTTCGTGTCGAGCTTCTTCTGCCTGCATTATGAATGCTCTTCCTCGAGGATTGTTCTGATTAGTCGGTGCCTTTCCCTTTAGCTGTGGGCATTCGTTCCGGCGATGATTTTCATTCCCACATTGATAGCAGACTGGTTTTGGGTTTGCAGGGTTTTTGCAGTCTCGGGATATATGTCCCTTTTTCTTACAGTTGTAACAGATTACCATCGCACAGTTGCCTTGATGGTATCTTTGGCACGTGTTACACCATGGCTGATTTTCTGTCTGGGGTTTCTTCTCCCGTGTCATTCCTAGGTAGTTTCGAGGAGGCTGTCTAACTATTCGTTTTTGAGGGGTTCCCTTAAATCTTCCCCCTGTGCTGTCATCACTCCATTTTCTCTTTTCTCCAGATCTAGGGTTACCTAGTGATCCATTTCTTATCATCTCATCTGTCAGACTTCCTGATAAACTTACAGTATCTTGAAAAGTCTTGGGCCTAGCTGATTTCACTAATCCCTTATTTGTGGCACTAGTCCCCAAATATATCTTCCTATTCTCTTTGATTCTGGGGCCACTAGATGTGGTACTAACCTCGAGAGTTCATTGTACCTGTCAGTATATTCCCGATGTGCTGCTCCTTTCATTTCTAAAGCTAGAAACTCAGTTTCTAATTTTTCTATTTCATTATATGGACAGTATTTCTCTATAACCAAATTCCTAAATTCCTCCCAACTCAACTCATTCATAATGTGCCTACCTTTAGTGGTCATCTCCATCTTCCACCAGGATTGTGCTTCCCCTTTCAAGGAGTGTGAAGCAAACAAGGTTCTGTTGTTATTGGCACATTTGCTGATTTCCAGAGTTGACTCCATTTCATCTAACCATCGTAGAGCCTGTACTGCTCCGCCTTTACCATCAAATTCTCGAGGTCTACATGACATAAAGGCTTTGTAAGAACATCCTTTCTCTGTCATAATCTCCTCTGCTGGTTGATCTCTTACGGCATCATCAGCTGGTATTTCGTTGCCGGGGGTTGTGGTGCCAAGGTTTAGGTTTTGTTGAAGTTGAGTTACTAGTATGGGTATGGCAGCTTCTAACTGTTGTGACACTATTCGGGAGATCCTTTCATCTTCATTGGTTGTTGGGTTAACAGGTGTTTCTTCTCCAAGTCTAGTTCTAGGTCGTCCCACTCTTGCAGTCCTCCTTACGGGTTGCGCATTTCTTCTTGGCGGCATGCTTTTCTATAGTTAATTATAGTAAATATTAAAAAGAATTTTAGATTCTTGACAATATTCTAATTAACACATAAGCAAGTAATAGTTCAAACACAAAAGATATTTTTCATTTAAGTTCTTATTTAAAGATTTCACACTAAAAGTTAGCTCCTAATTCCCCTGCATCCATTTCCAAATTCTTGAGAAAATGTTTCCCTTAGGTGCTTTTAGTTCCTTCACATCCTTCTGAATTTTCCTGATTTCTTGTTGAATTTTCTTGAGCTGTTTAAGGGTTTGTTGAATGGCTGCGCTCTGATCTTCGTCCACCCTTTGTCTTTTAGCTTCACTTTCTTCGTTTCTGTGGGAGTCAGCTTCTTGTATCTCCTTGCCTTCATCTTGCTTAGTCTTGAATTTGTTCCCGGGCCGTACCCTTTTCCTAGGAGTTTTAATGGTATATCCTCCTACCATTACAGGTGCACGACGGACATAAAATTTGGTCTTAGGATTATCTTCCCTTTTGTTTGGAAAAGGTTCTAGAATTTGCTGAGGTTTAGGTTCAGGCGTAAGTTCTTTATTGTAATCCGAGTATCCGAATGAGTTAGTCTCACAAAAATTGTTATCAATACTCATAGCTGCAAAACAAATCTTTTCATGGTTTGAACCCAACAGTTAGTTACCTATTTAAAATGTTTTAATATTCATGGAATCATGACATACCAAATCACATAATTACACAGACATGAGCTTATGGTTATAGTCTAGGTATTTTATGGTACCTAATTCTCTATAACCAATGGCTCTGATACCAACCTGTCACATCCCGGCGGAAGCGTGAAATGCTTAGGGCGTGACTTGTTTGCTCAGAACTCATTGGTATACAATTGTTACTAAATATCATATAAATATATATTTCATGATAAGGCATATTAAATATATAATATCACATAACATAACAAGGATTAATAAAGGAGTTAGGATTACATCAATTCATCATAGTCAAAATTTGAACTAACATAAACCTATTACATTAAAAACCTAACAGTAACATCTTCAGAGACGATGGTAGTGGGCATCCACCGACACACTGAGATCATACAAATTTACTGTCAGGTTTACACAAACTTTCCCCACCACTTCTCCCCAGCCATTATAAACATCAAAGGAGAACATTAAGCTGTTAGTCATGGTGAATTCCTGAAAAAGCATACTTAAAACAGTCAACATAAAGTTGGTGAGCTTCACAAGTTTATCATATAACATAGATGCATTATATACAACCAAACCTTACATAGCAACCAGATCATTCATATCTGTCATAACTTATTTCATAAATCAGATAATATAGCAACACAATACTCATCTTATTGGTGCAGGAAATATTTTCCTAAGTAGCGCTACCAATATTATCTAACGGTTCCACATCCGAATTAATGGTTGTAACATAAATCTCAGAAAATAATGCATCAGATAGTATGCTTTTTCCCCAAAACTTTTACAAAACAAAAATGGGCCATGAAACTCACCTTTACTCCAAATGGTAACCTATACAAGAAAAATATTTATAATTCAGAAAATGTATATTTCTTTAACATTTTTAGCACCTCAGATTGAAGAATTTATTTTATAAATCAGGTTTTAATATAAATTCCGAAATTTTTACTGTAGATGTATCTTAGTGTTAGGTAAAATATACTAAAATTTCATATTCAAATTATTTTCAGGCTAATTTTTATTATTTTTACATTATTCACATAATTCTTTAGAAATACCTTCGGGCCTCTAAAATTAGTCAAATTTTGGCAGGTTAATAAATATAATTCGTAAAGTTTTTCAGAATTTTCTCATGCTCTAAACTATAGCAGAGCTATTTTTATAATTTTTCCTATTTTATCTTTATTTCGCTAAAAATATCAGATCATGTCCAAAAATTCTAATTTTTACGCAAACTGCTCCATTTTTATTTTTATATTTTCTATAATTTTTCCATAATTTATTTCATACTTTAAGTATTTTTCCCGATTTTTAGTTGACAGAATGGTCAAAAATTAATATTTCAGAAAAAGTTTTGAGTTAGATCACGAAATTTTTCCAGTGGATTCTATAATTCATAATAGTCAGTAAATAGTTTTTCTATACCTTTACTAGGATCAGTTCTTTTAATACAATTTTTCTCTCTTTATCCTTAATTATTGCGTATAAATTAATTAATTCATAGGAATAGTACCAAATTTTGCAGAGTTCAATTTCCTAATATTCTAAATATGTTTTTAATGTTTGTTCCCACAATCATAGTTATTTTATATGCAGAATCAATTTAACAAACTATGACTAGATTTTTAACCCTTTTGTTGATAATTTCTTGCTATAAATTTGATTTTTAAGATTTGTTTTACTTATTTCAGATTTTTAAAATCTTTTTTTTTTGTCTGAAAAATGAGTTTGATTATTATATGTTTTTATAAAAACCTTGAATGTTTTAATCAAAAGGGTTAATCACATGTGTTTATATTAACACATGTTTGATTTTCATAACTTAATTTAGTAGGGTTTTAGGGGTTAAAACCTTGATTTTGACAGAAGGAGAGTGTGAGAAGGAGGTGAGAATGGTCTAAGCTCGCTTGGTTTTGGTGTTCTTGATAATCTTTCGGGAGACGGTGCTTCCACGAGGCTTGGATGTTGCTGCCTTGTATCCGAGAGTGTGTGACCGAGTGAAGTTAAGGATGATATTTGGTTGAGAGGTGGTGACCGAGAGGATGGTTCGTGGCTTACGGTGGTGGTGTTCGAGAGTGGTAGCCGAGAACAAGATGTCCGAGTGAAGGTGGTATATGGTTGGTGTTAGAATGGCCGAGAGTTTTTGGTGTTCCCATGGTCCCTTCGGCCGCTCCTTCAAGTAGTGGAGCTTGTCATCATGAGGTCTACTTCCTAGAGTTATGTGGTGTAACTAGGAGTGCTTAGTTTGTTTATTAGGGTTGAGAGGTGGCGGTTTGTCAAGGTTCTTGGTGTCCCGATGGCTAGGTGGCAAATGGAGGGATACATGAGTCACTCCATAGTTATTGCAAGATGGTTCTAGACTTTGGTTGCCTAATTCGGAGCTTAAGGCTACTAACCGAGGGTTAAAGGGTTGTTAACCGAGTTGATCTTTAATCCTAAATGGTACTTTGGTTTGGGTTTTAGGTGTAGGGAATTTGTTTTAGGTTTGTTTTGATGTAAGTCTCACTTGTTGTTAACTTATGTTTGTGATGTTTGGTTGAGTTGTGTTTTGGGTTTGTTTGATGTTGTATGATTGGTGTATCTTGATCATATATCATTTGGTATCATAATGTTATGAATATGTATACATGCATACGTAAAAGGTTGTGCATGCATGTATGCATGCATACGTATATCATATATATTTATATGGGCAAATAATATACATGCATAAGTAGAACAAGAGTATGCATACGTATATCACACATGTATGTATAAAATATATACAAGTTAGCTTAGGTGTAGTTGAATAATTAAATATACTAGTGTATAAAATTCTAAACCTAGGGTTGTCACAACTTGTGCCACAGGTGCAGCCGCAGGTACAAGTTGTCTTTGAGGTTGTTTAGGTGCAGCCACAGCATAGTTGCGCGCCGGTGTGAACTTGCGCTTCTTGTTGTTGTTGTTGTTGTTGTAAGACGGTTCAGCTTTGGTCTCCTTAACAGCCTCAGTAGCCGTCTTCTCTATCTTCTTTGCACCCTTCACAGACATGGTGCCCGCTCGTATATGGTTCTCGGTGAGTTGAGCGGTGATAGTAATGGCTTCTTCCAAAGTTGTGGGTCGGCTACCCACCACAGCATCTTGAATTTGGGGTGGTACACCCTTAATAAACTTCTCGATGTTGCGGGGACAGTGTCGACCATGTGAGGCAGCAGTAAACTCAACTCATGATGCCTAGTTGAGTAGGCCAAATGATCACCATCATTTTGCTTCAAGTTCCAAAACTCTTCCTCCAACTTTTGCAACTCACTTCGTGGGCAGAACTTCGCGATGGCGATGTTCTTGAACTCCTCCCAGGTAAGTGCTTGCACAGCTTCAGGTCCACGGTTTCTCTTCTCGCTATTCCACCAGGTAAGTGCCCTTTGTTGGAGCACACTAATAGCATAACGAACCTTGAGTGCCTCGGGACACTCACAATTGATAAAGGTATTCTCCATGCTTTCGAACCACTCAAGAAGACCAGTGGCTCCTTCCTTGCCACTAAAACTAGTGGGCTTGCAAGAGCTAAAGTGTTTGAAAGTGCAAGTTCGATTGTTCCCGTTTTGGTTGTTCCCATTTTGGTTGTTGCTATTCTCTCCATGACCATTACCATTGTTGCTACCATTGGTCAGTAAGGTGCTATTAAGTTCAGCAACCATGGTTGGGATGACAGCAGCCATTTGACGAGCAATCATGGCGGCTAATTTACGATCGGAACTTCCACGCTTTCCATGATGACGAGACATGCTGGAATATACAAAATGAGTTAGATACGAGAATTGGAATAACAAGGATCATAGTTCAACAAGGATAAGGCAAAAGTTGTAAGGCACATGGAATGGTTCCATTTGGTAACGCATTACCATTTGGAAACGTTGACACGTCAAGGTAAGTTGATCCACTTGCCTTAGAAATTTGTGTATGTTGACCATAGTTTATCACTCATCCCAGAAATCCCCAGGTAAGCATAACTAGTCCCGTAGGATTTATGCGATATGCTTGCCTTAGCCCGAGGGCCTTTTGCCAGGAAATCCAGAATACAGGTGTCTATGTGTCACACAAATATCTTAGGTTCATGAAATCAAAACCTTGATGAGATTTTACATAGATTAGACATAAGTCTAAGGATTCAAGTCATAAGCATAAGTATACAATTCCACGTGTCGACGAGAATAAGATTAAGAAGTTTCATTTTTCGGGGAGAGTCAAAGTGTCAAAAGGTAAGTTTAGGGAGACGAGTAACTAAGTTTAAACAATTATAAGGCAAACCTATGCTAAGGCATCAAGTTGCACATAAGTAAGGTATAACATTATGTAGCATGTAACAATATATATATTACCATGAATATAAATATTATTCTAAGAGGTTCATGCATAAGCTATAGTCTAGGTCACCATTTCTAATAACCTAAATCCCTATAGTTATGGGCTCTGATACCAATCTGTCACACCCCAACCTTGACGGCGGAAACGTCGAGATGTGAGGGTTAAGATTGTTCACAGCCACATAACGCTATATTTAAATTGCAAATATTATTATCATAAGTATTAAAATGAAATACAACCATAAGTCACAAAAAGAAATAAGTTCAACATAACTCAAACATAACATAATGTTTTTGTTTATTTAACTAGGTCCAAATCCTAGTTTTATTGCAAGCTTCAAATATCCACTTTAAACTTGGGGATTTCCTGAAACATGATGAAAATAAAGAGTCAACTAAAAATAGTTGGTGAGTTTCCAAGTTTTCATACATAATAAGATTACAAGTAGCAATTCATGTCATGGATTATAAGCTAGTAAGGTTATAGAACACATATCGTTACAACCAAACCTCGACTTGATTACAAGTATATAAGATTGGCTAAGTGTATTTGGTTCCCTAGTGCACAAGCGTACGGCCCCTAGGAGTCGGCAATACCTCGACTTTAGCACCAAATAGGCTTGTCAGGCCCAAAGATCTAAGACGTCGCCAGGCTAGCAATAGTTAATGATTGTAAACAAACTATGTATCTCATATAAACACTTACAAAACACAAATAACCATGACCAAAAATAAGTAGAATTGCATGTGCATTACAAGTCTCAAATGTTTAAACGTGTATGTAATATAAGCATCATGTTTCACCCCAAATAAGTGTGAAATTATAAAAAGGGGACAAGGAAAAACTCACATGTTCAATAAGTATAAGAATGATGATTAAATAAGAAATAATAATAACGTTCCAACGCAATCCTTCACGAGGTACCTAAATATGTATATATTTACAAGTTTTAAGTTAATAATAAGGTTATCGATTTAATTTGAACTAGGGTACTAGAATTTGGGGATTTAGAATTAAATAAGATTAGTGAACTCCTTACTATTTATAATTTTTTTTTTAAAGGAATTAAATCCTTTATAATAATTTGTGAAATTTGATTATAAAATATATACATAAACGTTTTTAGTTCTATAATTATCATGATTAATCCATCATTATAAAATATATAGTGACTAAATAATAAACAAGTAATTTAAACTATTATTTACAATCTATTTTTTTATAAAAATAAACTAAGCATTAATATATGTTTGATAATATGAAAAAAAATGTTAAAGTATTTATAATAATAAATTTACAGAAAAAATAATTTGAATGATTATAAAAATATTTGAAGTTTGTAAAAAAATCATTTTATGTTTATTAACAATTTTCATAATTAAAATGAGGCTGAAAAGCCTTTTAAAAAAATGTGCAGGTCACGGGGTTCGAACCCATGACCTTAGACATGACATGCAAGTGTGGAACCATTAGGCTGGGTAGCCTATGCCTGTTAAGGCTTGGTTTCTATTTCTTATAACATCTAAAAGCCTTAAATCCCCAATTCCACATAAACCCTAGTTTAGATTCAAACCAAATTGATCAACCAAACGATGATGATAACCAAATTAACCATGGGGCTTTTGCTCCCCATGATTAATCGAGCATTTCCATGTGTGTAACTTACCCGTTTAGATTCGAATTGAAGATGATCCTAATCGAAGACGAAGTCTCGGTCGTAGTATCCAATGGATGAGCAATCCTCAATGAAAACCCAATTAAGCTTGCAGTTAGCTTCGAATATGGTTCTTGATGAAATGCCCTCGATCAATCGAAGTTAATAACGCTCAGAAGGTAGGTTTCGATTGGCTTGCAGGTTCACGGCACAGGGAGAATCGAATGTGAGTTTTGTGTTGTTTCCAGGTGAAATTGAGGATTGATTTCGATTAGGAATAGGTATATGATCGTTCATGTTCGATTAATTAGATTATTATTGAGATTTAATGCTTGAACGGGTACGAACTTAAAGCTTCGGTTACTTCGAATTAGAAAGCTTTTGTAACCGGTTTTAATCATGATTCAAGTGATTAATTGTGTTCGATTCGAGTCTAGGAACGTTTGGCATGGTTTTGGGGTTGAAAACGAAGGAAATTGAGGCGTTTTGGGGCCTCGCCGGACTTGGCCGGAGGCCGGCCGGCGAGTCGCCGGAAAAACGGGGGAAAAGGGGCGGTGGGTTGGGTTGTTTTTAATTAATTACAGAAATGGTCCCTGTAGTTTTCCAATTTAGCAATTTATGCATAAAACCCCTATTTAAAGTTTGTAAAATGACACTAAGACCCCTAAACTTTAATCTAACTTGTTAAGTGTTAATTGTTCAAGAATCCTTATTATTGTTGTTATTATTATTATTATTATTATTATTATTATTATTATTATTATTATTATTACTATTATTATTATTATTATTATTATTATTATTATTATTATTGTTATTATGGTTGATAATATTATTATTATCACTATTATTTTTATGATTATTAATATGATTAACATTGTTAATATTATTATTGTTATAATCATTATTATTTCATTAACTTATAAACTTAAAATTAAACAAGAAGTCATAAAAAGTCCACCACGTTTCATAATTAGCATAAATAACCATATAAGAATTAACACAGTTAACCTTAAATTAACAGAAAAATATGAGATGTTACACCGTTCACCTTTCTTTTTTTTTCATTCCATTCATTCTTTTATCCTTAGTCACCACCACCACCACACTTGCCATTCTTAACCACCGCTGGCCACCACCACCACCGGCCACCGCTAGCACCTTTAGCACCACCACCGGCCACCACTACCAATCACCATGCCGCAACCACCATCACCACTGGCCACCAAGATCTAGAGCCACCGACCACCACCACCATCACCACAGCCACCACTACTAACCACCACAGCCACCACCGACCACCATGCACCACCGCCACCGGCCACACCACCAATTACCACCGGCCACCATCAATACCACAACTACCTCCATCGACCGCCACCACCACTAGCCACCACCACCACTGGCCACCACCGCCACTAGGAACCACCACTACCAGCAGCCATCACCACCATAACCACGTTTGTATTTCATTCTATCATTTTACCTACTTAAAAAACAACACAAATAAATGATTCATTTCATTACTAAAAAAATAACAAACAAAACAATAAAATATAATTATTTATTTTATTTTCTCATCAATTATATTCGCTCATATTTTCTTTACTTTTGTTCATTCTATTATACCTCAAATTTCAAAATCCCAATCCCAATTACAATAAATTGTGGTTATTTTTAAAAGAATGCTTATTAGCAAAACCTAACGTTCTAAAACCACAAAAAAAAAACCCCAAATGCATCCCCAATGTCGCTTAGGACTAAACTCAAACACCTTACCTGCATTCGCACCTTCTCCCACCTCTCTCCTCCCCACCACCACCACCACCGTCGCCACCGTCAACCACCACCACCCCAACAAGACGTACACTCCCTTCTAAAAGAAGACCCAATTCAAATACTCTCAGATTTATGGGTCCGAACCTTCACAAACCGCAACCGAACCCACTTCTCCAACCTCACTGGTTTCATCTCCAAGCTCGACCTATGGGTCCTAGCCTACCAACGCACCTGCGCCCACTTCACCGGTTCGTATCCACCGCGCCACGCGGTTCGAACCGACGTCCTCACCGACCTCCTATCTCTCCGGAACGCCGTTGTAAAGGGTCAATTTCAGTGGAACATGAGAACGCAACCCTACATTCGAAACCCTAATGAGAAAACCCCCTTTTCGAAGCTCTCGAATCGAAAGGTGCGTATGATTGCAAACAGTGACGAAACTCTGTTTCAAGATTTTGTGGTTCAAGAACTGTTTTTGATGATTCTTGAGCCGGTGTTTGAGTCTAGGTTTTCGTCCAAATCGCATGCGTTTCGCCCGCGGAGGAATGCGCATACGGTTATTCGGACGATTAGGAGTAATTTTGCTGGGTATGTGTGGTTCTTGAAAGGGGATTTGACCCAAGTTTTTGATGAATTGGATGTTGATTTGATGATTGATTTTGTTGAAAAGGGTGTGATGGATCAGAAAGTCTTGTTTTTGATCAAATCCGGATTGAAAGGATCGTCGAAATCGGGGCGTGAATCGAATGCAAAGATTAGCAGGAGAATGAAGAAGAAGAAGAAGGGTTTGAAGAGGAAGAAAGTTCTTGATGAAGATGAAGCTAAACCAGACCCTTATTGGCTAAGAACATTCTATGATTTTGCACCTTTGGAAGCTGCAAAGGTACCCAATTATGGCTATTGTGGGATATTGAGTCCTTTACTTGCTAATATCTATCTTAATGAATTAGATCACATGATGGAGGAGCAAATTGTTGGTTTTTTTCATTCATCCAATGATAATAATGTAGTCAAGAATGATCTTATGATTGATGATTGTGGTATGCATACACCCTCGTGGCCTGAGTTTGTTCGCGGGGGTGGGAAAGATAGAACTAAAAAGATGGATTATATAAGGTATGGGGGTCATTTCTTGATTGGAGTTAGAGGGTCAAGAAAGGATGCAGTAGAGATTAGGGATATGATTATTGAGTTTTGCGCGAACAAATACGGGCTAAAGTTGGATGAATCAAAGGTGGAGATTGAGCATGTAAGCCGAGGTGTTCAGTTTTTGGATCATGTAATCTGTCAAAGGGTGATTTATCCAACTATTCGGTTTGCAGCAAATGGGGGTCATATTGTGACTCAAAAAAGTGTGGGGATTTTGCTTTCTGTTACCGCGAGTTTGCAGCAATGCATAAGGCAGTTTAGACGGCTTAAGTTTGTTAAGGGTGACAAAGATCCCGAGCCATTACCATGTACTCCAATGTTGTATTGTGGTCAAGCGCAAACGAATGCACAAATGAACAAGTTTCTTGAAACAATGGCTGATTGGTATCAGTATGCAGATAACAGAAAGAAGGTTGTTGGTTTCTGTGCTTATGTGATCCGAAGCTCTGTGGCTAAACTATATGCTGCTAGGTATAGGATGAAATCGAGAGCAAAGGTGTTTAAAAAAGCATCACGCGATCTCAGCCGTCCACTTAGGCAGAGTATGGATAATCGGACACCAGAGTATGCAGATTTGTTGAGATTGGGTCTTGCTGATGCGATTGAAGGTATAAGATTTTCACATATGTCTATGATCCCGTCGTGTGATTATACACCATTCCCGAGGAATTGGATCCCGGATCATGAGCAGGTGTTGCTTGATTACATCAAGTTGCAGGATTTGAAATTCTTTTGTGAGCTGCAAAGATCAGTGAAAGAAGGTAGTCTGTGTTCGCCTCAAGAGATGATTGGTGAGATTGTATGGGACTGCAAGACTCTTGGAGCGCGAAATCTTGGGTTTCAAAGACGGATGAGAACTCCTTTCGAGTCGTGGTCTTGAGGTTTGGAATGCAGCAGTTAGCCAGTTACATATTGAGTTTTGACATGTGAAAGAATGGAAGAGTGTATAGTCTCATTTGATGATATATTGATGTTGTAATGTCACCAAATAGGTTAGTGACCTGTGTAAACTCATAACTTTTCTATTTATAAACATGAACAAAGAAACGATTGGAGCTTTATAAAACACCTAAATTTTAGAGGGTGTGTGTTCGTTGTTAAAAGAAATAAAACAATCACATTTGCGCTAAGGTCAGGTCCAACATCAGCATTCACCAACAAAGACATCACAAAACTCTTTCAAATTCGTGTGTTGTTACAACTTGTTTATTTATCGAGTTTAAATAGAAATCTCATTGTGTTCTCATTGTTTGGTGTTTGAACATAATATTGATACAAGTGAGGCTAAGAAAACATCAGCTTTACAAACTAACATGTGAGTTGACGGGGTAACACCTTCAAGTTATCTGTACCAGATTTTGTCATCAACATTTAAGTATTATAACTCTGATCCTGTTGAGTAATTACCTGATCTGATGTGGTTATGGATCGGTTCACGAACCAATCCATTTTTGATAAGCGTAGACCATGCGATAACAAACATAAAAACTAATATTGTTTGCTACTGACACTGTTTAAAGGATCAGATAACACGTAACACATCCTCTCAATCGTTATATAACATAAATATGAATTAATATATATGAGGAGAGAAAGGTAATTGTAATTTGGAGTTCTCACTCTCTCATAGAGTATATCTTAAAATTTTATTTAATATATTTATTCTTGCACTGGAGTCGGGCTACACAGCTCCCGACAAGACCAAACAGCTCTCGACGATACTAGACGTTGTTTGGTTGTGCATAGGTTAATCCTAGTAGGCGAGTAAAATGAAGAATCAAATTGAGTATACTCTCAGTTGATAATATGGTCATGTAGTATGTCACCAAGTAGTTTAAAGGCAATTGCCAATTTGAGAAAAGAAAGTTATAACTAATACAAAGTAATCAAAGCTAATGTAGGTGTTACACCTAGAGTACTAAGGGGGTATGGTTGAAACATAGAGCGAAGTTAGGTGACCTTGCGTGGCATTGTTAGTGTAACTTTTCATTCCTCAAATTTCCATTGTAATTGGTGTATGAATGACCCTTAGCATCTTGCTAATGGTCATCTTGTTTTAATAAAATTGCCGTTCAAAAAAAACTAAGGGGGCATGAAGTGAATCATGGGACGAGGTGGTGAAAGATGGAAACACCGCATCGCTTCTTGTTCCGGTGACAAAAGATAACCCTAACTTGAGGAATATTTAGTGGGACTCGGGGATAAATACGTGGGTTGCTAGTTATACCGCACCACACACGTAGCACGCAAGAAAAATGTGGAAAAAGGCAAGAAAATATGTGACGCCACCCTCCGAAAAGAAGAAACTTGAGAAAATATAAAATAAAATAAAAATAAAAATTTAATATGACGTTTTATAAGAAGAAAATATGATGACTCTCCATCCCGTAACAAATGAATTTTAAAACTCTTAATAAGAATTAAAGTCATTAAATACATCATGTTAGGTGAGGAATAAATGCAAAAGAGAGTCTAATAACTTTGTGCAATGCCTAACTTATAATGTGTGGCTGATAATTTCTAACGTTTAGAATCGAATACCTTTTCAAATTATAACCTTAGCATAATTTATATTGTATTTTAAATATGATTGAGAAATACAATATAAAATACGAGTTTGAGTTAGGCATTGATCACATTGAAGGGCGTAACTTCGTGGATGTTTGGCAAATCAAAAGTGCATGCCAAAGCATCCACAAAGTTATTCGATTTTTAAATTATAACCTTTGCATAATTTATATTGTATTTTAAAAATATATGTTTAACAAACCAACTTTTGACTTGTAATTTAAAGGTAAAAAAAATACTCTCTTTTGAAAAGTTTTTTTAAAAATAACTTTAAACAATCCCAAACACCTCAATACTATTTTTGTATGTTTCTATGATGATACACGTAATTATCACTATAAAATATAAAACACGATAACCTCCAAAAGAAAATAAACTTTCATATGACATTATTAGAAAACATAAACTTTTAACACATAACTTAATTTCAAGAATCATATCAATTCAGACACATGAAATTCTTCAAAAAAAACATATAATAGCTTCTGTTGATGTTAAATACTTAAATACGCATATGAGAAACCAATATTATTAAAATCAGACTCTTCATATAAAATAAAATAAAGACATCACATCAATTTCTTCAAACATTACATAAACAATAATACCATCTTAACCTTCATCTTCATCCTCAAACGCCGTCGCCGGAAACGTACGCGAGAGGCCCGCCGGAGTCCCAAACGTAATCTTCCCAGACTCACCGACACAAATATCCGAAACGGTGACCCAAATCAACAACTCCTTACTCTTCACCCCCGTCACATTCCTCATCCGCCGATCTTCAACAAACGCCGTCACGTCGCAGTCGTACGACACCTTCCGGCCGATGGCACGAAACAGGTGGAAGGCCTTCTTCTTCCGGCGGACCCACACGAAGCCGGTGGCGGGGTTGTGGCCGACCTCCGTGACGTCGGTCATGGGGATGAGGGATTTTGGGAGGTTGAATTTGTGGAGGAGGGCTTGGGTTTTTTGGGTGCAGAGGGCTTCGCCGGTGAAGATATCGGCGTTTTCGCGGTGGGATTGGGTGAGTTGAGAGGTCATTTTGGGGGTTTGGTGATGGGGGTGGTGAGTGTGAGCTGAGGGTTGTGGGGTTTGGGGGAGGATAAAGGGGAAAGGGGAGAAGGGTGCGTCTTGGGATGTGTTTGTTTGGTGAAAGAATATTTTTAGAATTTTAGGGGTATAAAATGGTTGAAAGGGGATTTTTTGGAATAAAGTTTTTTTTTTCTTTTAAAGAGGTTGTCTTGATTGACATTATTGGGTTTTAGTCAGTGTTGTGAGGGTCAGATCGGACTGATACCGATAGGGAATTGTTATGGCAGCTAGTCCGATCAGGTTTAGTTTGTTTCGGAGGTATTGAACCGGTCTGTTTGTTTCGAATTTGCGGTTGGGACCGGTTGAATCGGGATTGGATCGGTTTTTTTCATATATTTTTTAAATTTTCAGTATTTTTTTAACATATATTCATTAAAATAGTTATAATTTTATCCGGTTCTTATAACCGGTCCGATCGGTGAACCAGTAGGGCGTCCGGTTCACTGTCCGATCTGAATCTGAAAACATTGGTTTTAGTTAAGGGTGTAGACGAACCGAACGTTTAGCGAAAAATTCATGAATTGTTTGACGGAAAGTTCGTTTATGTTCGTGCGGTTAACAAATGAATTAACATAAAAAAATTCCTGGTCGTGTAGAATGTGTAAGTACACTTTTACAAAAAAATTCTTGATGGTTTAAAATTTATGTTTTGTTAGTTCCATCACTCTATGTTAACCTCATCCAAAAACTCTACTTATAATATCAGTTAATTAGCCACAGTTCAAATAATAATATTCTTTTGATAAAATTAATTTAACAAAGCTACGTATCAAATTTTTTATAACGTATAAATATATTTGATTTTGATACATGTAAACAAATATGACTGTATGAGATCTCGGTGATCGGACATAAAATTAATTTTAACAAAGCTAAAGTATGATTTGAGTTGTTAACTTTATCTATAAACTATTTGATCATACGGTATTTTCCTTGTATTCACTTAGAGTTCCTACTTTTCTTTTATTTATATAGAGTTTCATTGAGTGTGTGTGATATGTGGTTTTATTTAACAGCTCATTGTCTAAGCAATTTGCATTCATTTTATTGTTTTTAGAGTTTGTTAGTGTTTGTTACATGTTTTAAAGACTCCACTAGTATCAATAACGTTTATAAAAAATAAAATCAAATAAACATAAGTTTGAATATACACCATTAATCAACCCCTCACCAAAAATCCTTACAAGAACACTTCCCATTTCTAAAATGATGAAACCGCATACGATCCCTCACTACAATATCCCTCTCGTATACACACGAAACCAACTTAATAACCGAATGACAATCTTCACACATCCTTAGATTCTTCGTCACCCGAATCGGTGTTCCCGACGACGTGCTAATCAACCCGAACGCTATAGCAAGCTTTTCACTATGTCGCCATAGTGTCGTTTCCTTCTCGTCCTCCTCAATATCAAACAACACCTCTGATGTTCTCGGGACATAACCCTCTGGCTCTAGTTTTACCATCATTTCATCCAACTTATCATAAATCTCTCGAGATCGGGGATGGTCAGATTCCCCGATCTTGAACTCGTGAAGGGTCCCGTCTAGGTCAATTGTGCTAATACCCGTGGTGGTTTTACGTTGTTTTCTTTCATCATTGTTCTTACTTTCTTGACGTCGTCCCATCTCCCCGCCTTCGCGTATATGTTGGATAATATCGCATATCGACCCCCGTTTTTAGGGTCTAGTTCAATCAACATTTTCCCGATTCTCTCGCCTATATCTATGTTTCCGTGAACCCTGCAAGCGCCTAAAAGGGCACCCCAAACGGCGGGACTTGGTGTCATGGGCATTATGCTTATAAGCTCCTCGGCTTCAGCTAACCTTCCGGCTCGAGCCAAGAGGTCAACCAAGCATCCATAATGGTGAACCGTCGGCTCAATACTATGAACCTCTTGCATCCGGTTAAAATACGCAAAGCCCACGTCAACTAACCCTCCATGAGCACAAGCGGTTAGTATCCCTACGAATGTGATTTCGTCTGGTTTCACGCTTTGTTTCTCCATTTGTAACAAAAGTTCGATCGCATCCTTTGCCCTACCATGGATCGCAAGCCCTCCAATCATCGCGTTCCACGAAGAAACGTCCTTCGTTTTCATAGTCTCAAAAACATCCCACGCCAAATCAAGGCGTCCAAGTTTCGCATACATATCCAACAAAGCGGTCCCTAACACGCCATCTAGTTCTATCGAGTTCCGCCTAGCGTACCCATGGATCCATTTACCTTGATCAAGAGAACCTACATTTGCACAAGCCGATGCCACACTCGAAAGCACAAACTTTTTCGGCTTAATTTTCGCCCTTTGCATCGCTCTAAAAACCTCTAACGCCTCTTTACACCACCCACTTTTATTATACCCATCAATCATAGCACTCCAAGAAACCTCATCTCGTTCAGGCATTTCATCAAACACCTTACGCGCGTCCTCAACCAACCCACATTTCGCCAAACCACTAACCATTGCATTCCAAGAACCAACATTCTTTATCATCATTGATCTAAACAATTCCCCTGCAGCTTCAATTTCACCATGTTTGAAGTACCCATCAATCATAGCATTCGAACACACAACATCAAAATCGCCATAATCATGCATCATTCGAGCTTCAATCAATCTTGAAAACGACGAATACATCTGAATTCCAGCACTTCTCACATACCCATCTTCCATAAACCCATTTTTCACCACATGACAGTGAATCTGCACACCCTCTTCAACCGATTTCACAACCATACAAGCTTTAAACAAAATTGGGTAAGTGAACTTATTTGGGTTTGAATCCGAACCCACCATGTTCGAATAGTGTACGAGAGCTAAACAGGGGTCGTTGTTGTCGAAACAAGCTTTGATAATGGAGTTCCAGACGAAGACATTTGGATTGGGGACTTGATGAAAGACTTGAAGGGCAGATGTGAAGGTGTTGAATTGGGGATTTGCGTAGGATTTGATTAAGGAACCTGCGATGAAGTGGTCTTGAAGGTGGTTGCTTTTGAGGATTAGGGCGTGGGTTTGTTTGAGAAGATGAAGAGATGTGGTGCATTTGGTGGTTAGGAGGTTTAGAAGTGATTTTTGGGAGGGGGTGTCGGTAAGGTGGTGGTGATACGGCGGCTCGGCGGTGGTGGTGGCGGTGGCGATGGTGGTGGTGGCTGTGGTCATGGTTTTCCGATGAGGAAGCTGGTTTTGTTTTGTGTGTTCATGATAAGATGGGGTAGAGGAAGTGCATTTGACGCCTGAATAAAAGAAATGATAACAGGTAGAATTGTGATCGTGAACATAAAATGAGATTAAATGTTAGACTCAACTAGAAATAACCCCTCGCGTTGCTGTAGAGGCTATAAAATCATCTCAAGTAGCATCAATTTCACATCATCATTTAGCCGCTAACCATCAAAAAAACTTGTATTAAAAATAAATAAAAACAGAAAAAATAAAACCAAATGAAAACGTTGTGATGGAGCCCTTGAACGGGGAAAAATAGTCGTAAAAACGTTGAACCACACACGCACGTTGCGGCGTGTTAAATCGTAAAATTTAAACCGAAACGTAAAACGAAAAATTTGTAAAAGATGAAAACTATATGCAACCAAAGTTGAAATTGAAAAATTGTAGGGGTTTAGTTATAAAAGAATTAAAAGTATTGGGTTAAAAGTAAAAAAATTAAAAGAAACAAAAATGAGTACAACCTATTAAACCTAAAGTACAACTCATAATGCACAAAGCACTTGATAATTAGTATTATATATAATTACATAGATGGTATGTGGTAAGTTCTTATTTCACTTTTGGTTTTTAACTCATTAAAATTATAAGATTGGTTCAATACTTTATATAAACGTAACATGTTTGGTCCTTAAGTTGGATGGACGTTAAGTTTCTCCGTTAAATAGATGTGTATTGACATAATGCCCTTGGAATTGGAAAATTCAATACTTATTTTAGTAACATATTATCCAATAAGAAAAGAAAACAAAAAATTAGTAGCCATTCAAACACAGTTATCTATCACCCTCACCCTACCGTCACCGACTCCCGATTACCACCACCATCGCAATCGTCGAAGAACAACCAACCATCTTTTTCGTCTTTAGGAGTTCCTCCCGATGTTAATCGTTGCTTCGTTCTGCTTAGCGGCCGCTACCATTGAGTCGCCACAGTGAAGTTGCTGGAGCAAACGAATTAGAAATAGGGTCGATCCCCTTTCGCAACCGAAAGATCGCCGATCATTTGTGTCGTACTACATAACCACATGATCCACCACCACTACCCCCCTCCCAAACCCTTTGGATTTGTTTTAAACCTTCCAAGTGAGCTTTCTTGACTTCTACTGTAGGAAAATATACATTGATCCCATTGCCGACAGGTCCATTGCATTGTGAAACAGACAGTGGTTGTGGTGGCTGAGGTTTTGTAGTTGTGAATTGTGACGGAGATGGTGGATTTTATGATAGATATGGTAGTTGTGGTGGGTGGCCTCTTGGTGAAGTGATTTCTTGACGGTAGCGATGGATTTGCTGGTGGCGAAGTAATATACCGACGGTCTCGACGACGTCGATAGAGCTGCGTTGTGGGTATTACGTGAGGAAGAGGATGGCTGGGGGTGGGCAGGGTGAGATCCATCAATATTAAAGTTTTTTTAATACAAGGGTAAGTTGGTAATTTCACAATCACTTAACTGAAAAACTTAACGCCCACCGAAGGACCACATGTATCGTGTTTATGCAAAGTGTTCGACTAATCTTGTAATTTCAGAGAGTTAAGGACCAAAAGTAAAATCAGGGCTTACCACAGGGACCATCCGTGTAATTAAGTCTTAAATGTTTTATGTTTTTTATCTTTCTTTTGTCTTATGTTTTTTTTCCTTTTGATAATTTTAGGAAGGAAATTTATAAAAATAATCATTTAAAGAGGGTTTTATAAAAATAACCATTGATAATAAAGTTTATCAACTAATCATTCAATCACAGGATGTCACGTGTTCAAGTATCATTGAGCTAGTGATATCACATGTTTAGATTTTTCTATATCACTGAATCAACAACACCACATGTTTATGTTTCTTGAGTTTTGTATCCTCAATAAACTTTCCATGCTTTATTCTTGAAAATGAAGCTGGCCAACCATGTGTTCTAAACAATAGCAAAAGATATATTGTTTATGGTGTATATATATATATATATATATATATATATATATATATATATATATAGTAAGTACTTTGCACACAATTAAGTTTTAATTTAAAAAATGATTATTACTTTTAAACCAACTACACACAATATGGAATTGCACCTATCACATAGTAGTATAGTTTTAAGTAAGAACCGAGTATTGAACCGCGAACACAATAGCTTTCAATACTTATCATCATCACTATTTAACCGATCATCGAGTTTGGGTTTGTGAATATTAAAATTAAATAAAGTAATTAGCAAATAAAAATAACAAATTAAGGAAGTAAAGAAGAAGATGCACAATCAATTAAAGATACCACTTGGACTTTGATTCCACTTAGCATAAAATTAACAACTAGCACAAACTTAAGGTGAGACCATTTTTTACACATGATACACGGAAGTAGCCTAAACCCCCATCAAAGATATCTAGACATAAAACCATTCAGAAAGCTAGAACTATAAACATACAATATCCACCTAAAGTTATGCCATGAAAAACTAATGATACAATTATGTCAATAATATAGATGAATTATACTTTTTTAGGGTTACATAATTTCACAAATTTTAGAAAAGTAACACAATAAACATATGATAACCATCTCAAGTTGCGAAAAATAGACAAACTACCCTTCAACTCATGAACATCAAACCACGATTACGAAATTAATTTATAACCAATAACAAGAGAGATTTATGAGATACACCATGGCTTTCTCAAATATAAGCAAAAGGATGCATATTTGTCCAGATTTACTAAACCCCAATCTTCATTCACCATTCATAGTCAAATATCACAAAAATACACACAAAAGATCTAATCATATGCATAAATCTTGTAAGAACATGATGTTTTCCAAAATAACATGCTTACAACACCCACAAGGTTGAATATTTCATCAAACTAGAACAAATGCACATTATCATTGAAGAATAATCAAGTTTCATCATTCTATTAACATAAACATCAAGAATCATGTACAAGTTATTAAGTAATGCTAAGTTTCATCTTATCCAAATGATAATAAGAGTTTAGCCCATGAGGCTTACAAGAAACACACCCAAACCTAAGAACATAGAATAACTCATAGTAGATTTAGAGGAATTCAAACCAATTTAAGTGGAAATAGGGTGGATGATGTTAGATCCTACTTGAAAGTACTCGATCTTCAATCTTAGCCTTGTATCTTTAAAGATTTGCCTAAAATTACCTAAGAGGCTTGGGAGAACTAGAGTTTTATGTAAAAAGAGTGAATATGTCTCAAACGAGGGAAATTTTGTATATATCAAGATTTTAGGTCGAACATGGCCATGTTCATAAGTAACATGAGCATGTTATGTGTCAAGTCAACAAAAAATAAATTTCAGCTTTTCTACTTAAGCATGTTGGTCTGAATATAGGCATGCCAAAATGTTTTTCATTTTAAAGTTTTACCAAATCTTGATTTTTTTCACAAATTCATCAACCTCCCTTCGAAAACCTAAAACATTCAACTCAAACATAAACAAGTGTCCAATTGAATGATTCACAATAAAGAATGCACAGAATGAGGATGAATACATGTTATTTTTATGTTTAGATATTAACATATCATTGTTTGATGTTGGTTGTCAAATAAGTGTTAAAACAAACACATAAACGTATCTAGTAATATATTACTCATAACCTAGAGTTTGTGAATAATGAGATAAAAATAAAAATTATTATATATTAGATAATACTTCCTATACGATACTTTGTAAAATAAAATCATCAAAGTACTTGCAATGAGATCCATTAACCCCGCAAAGCTCCCGTAAAAGACAAATGCAACCTTGAGAGAAAGAGAAGATTTCTGGTATGTAGCACAATCATCACGATTTTTATGAGAAGAGAGGAGAGGAGACCAAGGCTCCACCTCATGAGAGCTTTTGAGATTATAAGATTTTAACTGGCAAAGTCCACCGCTTTAGATTCTCTCAATATAAATCTTCACCTTCGGGGTAGGGGACACTTATGTCATAAACCTCTACCACATCATAAACCACCAAGAGTAATGTGTCATGTCAAACTATACCATACCACACTATACCACACACCCATATTTAAATAGAACACCCATGTCACACCACACCACACAAAAGTAGCAGTTGAAAAGAAGGATATGGTTTGAATTTGGAAGCAGACCAGGGCGAGAACATGTCGCGAAAACATGCCATTTTCTCACGCGCAAGATTAGTGATGGTGTTGGGGTGCCACGTCGAGGCATGCCGAGAGGCCCAACGTGAACCCCCCACCCCCTTACAAGAAAAAGAAGAGTAATTACAAGTGGCAAATTGATATGTGAGTCATTATATTTTAATTTTAAAGATCGGTGATTTTTTGTTTAATTTATAAATCTTCTTCATCGTAGTCCAAAAGAAGTATTAGGGGCTGTTTGTTTTCGTCTGACCGGGCTGACCCGGCTGACTCGGTCAGCGGGTCAGCCCGTTTGATACGCAAGTTTTAAGGGCTGACCGGGTCATTCCATCTGACCCAAACCTAAAAAAAAACATTGCTGACCCATTCTTGCGCAGCTCCCTTAACACCCTCATCGATCCCGGCAGCTCCCTTAACAACCATTCTTGCGCAGCTCCCTTGACTCGCTGACTTTTTGATCGGAGGTTACTGACTCCGGCAGCTGTGGTGCGGCGGCGTTGAGTATGAAAATTGGGGTTTAAGGAGAAGAAGTCACCGGCGATTTTGCGATTTGGGGGTTTAACAAAACGTTAAATACGTAGAGACCTGAAGTGTTAGGTACAAAAGTAGACCTTTAAAATATAAGTTAAGTGCAAGAGTAGTCCCTTATAGTTTTCTTATTCAAACTCGTTTAAACAACGGGACAATAATGTTATTTTTATCATTCAGCAGAGTTAGTCAGATACTAAATCAAACAGCCAAGTTTCAGTCAGATGCAGACTCAGTCAGAACCTCTTACAGGGTCAGCTTCTTACTCAGTCAGCGCAATCAAACAACCCCTTAGTATTCAAATCATAATTTTCTTTTTTGCCCAACGATAAACTTCAACTTTTCTTATTTTAGTTATAAAGGTTGGTGGTCTTTTTCCTTTCTTTTTCTAAATCTTTTTTTACCGTAGTTGAAGAAAATTATTTGTAACTTAAGATATACTTTTCTTTTTAGTCCAGTGGTAAACTTCAACTTTTCTTAAAAACCCGGTCACGTGTTCGATTCTTGGAGTTTACAAACCTTGTTCTTTTTCTCTTTTTGTTTAAAAATATTTTTTATATTTGTTTTTTATTGAATTTTTTGTTATTTTACTTCTTTAAAAATTTATCATGTCAATATCACTTTTATTTGCACTGCAATTTACAAGATATAATACTCTTTTATCTATAAGTCAATCTTCATAACTAAGCCGCCACAACTCCATATGTTTCATTTATGTACAAAACCACGCTAATCTCATTATCAAAACACGAGTAAATGAGTAATGAATTTACAAACACGTACACTGTGTTCCCGAGATTAATAAACGAAAGAAAAGAAGTGAAGGGAAATTAACGAGAGAAAAGAAATGAAGAGAAAGGAAATTAAGGAGATAAAATAAATGAAAAGAAAAGAAATAAAAAGAAAAGAAAATACATTTTAAATTTTCGTGTTCCAGAGTTCGAAAGAAATGAAAAGAAATTAAGAAATTTACGTGTATAATTTCTTTTCTTTCCATTTTCTTCCGTTTTGAAAGGAAAGTTAGAAGGAAAAATTATTAAAAATTTTCCTTTTGTTTCTTTCCATTTCCTTCCTTTAAAAAACTCGCGAACGCAGTTTTTTTTGTTTCTTTTCATTTTCCTCCTTAAAAAAACTCGGGAACACAACTATTTTTCACTTTCCATTTATTTTCTTACATTTTTTTTCTTAAACGAGACTCGGGAACAGAGCGGTAGTAGCGCCTACTTTAACTCTAGTTATTAACAACTATCATCGTAGCATAAAGTTTTATTCAAGTGGGGAATATTATTTGCCGACGTGTAGCTAAAGGTCGAAAACCCATCTACAATACTGGCGAATAACACAACACGTCATATTTCACGATATCCGCTGTTACATCCTTCATCCGCCATTCATCATCCCCCAAAGATAAGACTGATTGATCGAGACCTCACTGATTCCATCTCCTTTTGCAAATTCATCGTTTCAATTCCTCCATGATACCTTCATCGCTCAAACTCCTCACACTTCGTAAAGCTTCATCAGCTCAGCTGCATGAGTAGTCAAGTGATTCAACTGAGAACCGAAATTACGAGCTGCTTCAACGCCAAAGCAGTGTGTTTGAAGCTGATTCAGTCATGGTGGTGGTTTTTGGTTCTCCTTCGATTAACATGTTTTCGTCTCTGTCTCGTCGTCGATGCGGTTCGTATTGTGATTTGTCGCCCGCATTGCGTTATTCTCATCACAGATTGATGCATCGGTTTCCTAATTTGAGGTAATTTTGTTCGTGTTTGATTTTGATGGCGTTTTGTGCTCGAGTAAGGTTGATTTATCTGTTGGTGTTGAATTATCTGCCTGATGAGTACATTGTCAACAATATGCTCAGTTTGAGGAGTTTTCACAAAGTGAGGGTTTTCATTGTAGATATTAGTATATTACCTTATTGTGGCCTCTATGCTATTGGAAGTGCTATTAAGTTTTAATAGGTGGCAGTAACAGGTGACTAATAGTTGACGAATCAAAGTTGATAGAAAAAGCTATTTCTTTGACCCCTTTGGCTATGGGAATGTGTTCCACTTCGAAAAAGACCAATTATCACCTTAGCATTCTATGATTTGGATGATACATTTTCTCTGGTGCATTATTAGATGATCCTTGTAGGAGTTTGGTTTGTAAATTGAAACAAAGTGTTTGCTATTAGGGCTAAGATTTGGTCCATAGGTAGCTATGTGAAAATGTTTTAATGAATGCAATCCCACCAAGAAGATATTTTTAACACGTCTCCTTCTTGAAATAGTATTCAAGTATTTTGTACTGCAACAGAACCTCATGTAATAACCAATAAAAGGCACATGCCTTTGTTTTTCGCTCCTGCAAACTGAAGGAGGCCAAATATCTCAGAAAATGGCTCCATAACAAATTACCTAGCATCTTAAGTAAAGCTATCCAGGGATGGATAAAACATAAATTTTTAATCTTCTGATTGTTGGAGAGGTTGAAATTGTGCTAGTTTACAACCAATGATACATCAAGTTCAGCTCTTCGTTTTTTTATAACAAACGAGAGTAGTCGTCGCCTCCCAAGTGCTTGATTTTATCGGTAATGATATAGCTGAACAATTAAGCTAGTTAAAAAAAAGCAATTGGAACAATATATTGTAGTACTGATTCTTAGTTCTTACATGTATACATAATCAAATAATAAGTATAATTATATTTAAATGCACGGTTTCTGTAACGCATTAAGTTTCTGCAGGCTGAACAATTTATATACAAGATGCTCTATGACGAATACTGAAGTCTTGAATAATGTTGTGACCGAAGAAGTTGATCATGATTCTTCATCACATGCATCAAGTTGTTTAGCTCCCATTGGCCATCTTAATTCTGAAATCCATGATACTGAATCAACAAACTTACTGGTGGAAGGGACTTTTGTAGACATGATTTTGACAACATTGCCGGTACAGCATATTTATTGCCTTCCTGTTTTTTTCAATTTCTTTTCCTTTTAATTTCAAAATTTTTGTGTTCACTTTTCTCTTCAGATTCTTTCAGAGGAGGAACAGGATGCCATTGCTGCAACGCCTGCTCATCCAGCAGGGCTATATGGTAAGTGATTGATCCCAGTTATAGAAAGCATGTGCAAGAATTATTATTTGTAACAAATTTAAGCTTATGTTTTATAAACTTCGAGAATACAAGTAGATTGGGTATTTATTGAAGACTTAAGTTGGAGAAATTAGTGTATGTAACATAGACTTTTCATTGTATTACATCATCTGTTCCTAATCTTTTATCATTATCAGCATTATATGCCAGTTGCCTAGCTGGGAACTTGGTGGAACAACTATGGAATTTTGCTTGGCCTGCTGCTATTGCATTGCTTCATCCAAGCCTTCTTCCAGTTGCAGTCATGGGGTTCTGCACCAAGGTTACATCAACTCATATGAGCTACATGGCTTCTATTCTTAATTATAGGTGAAAGACCTTCTAACTCTTATTCTTTTATCTCTCTACTGCAACAGGTTGCAGTTATTGCTGGAGCCCCGTTAGTTGGCAAACTTTTGGACCTATTTCCCCGTGTACCGGCATATAATTTTTTGACTACTGTCCAGGTTATTTCATAATTTAATATGTCTACTATTGGTGGCTGAATGAGTTGGTTAATGGGTTCAGGTCAAAAGACGTATTCTTGGTACTGGGTGGGGAGTCCCAAAACACTTTTAATACAGTTATATAAATATATAGCGGGTTCATATATGATTACAAAGAATAAATTAATCCTGCATAAATCTGATTTTGCGAATAATATGATTTAAGAAGTTTTTACATTGAAGGTGCACTTTCTGCAGCCATTTGACCAACTTCCTTTTTAGCAATTTTTTTATTTAAACCTATTTGACCCATAGTAGATAAAACATAACAAAATTTGACCTATTCATATACCTAACTTTACTTATGAAATTGTAATATCTGTTTGGGTGTTACAGGGATCTGCTCAACTGTTATCAGCTGGGATGATAATTCAAGCACACATGGCACATGCCTCACTTGAAACCTCTGTACTCATGCGTCCATGGTTTATCATATTAGTATTAGCTGGAGCTGTTGAGAAACTATCTGGAGTGGCTCTTGGGGTTGCAGTCGAACGTGATTGGGTTGTTCTGGTATTTTTCCTGCACCGCATGTCCTTCCTTTTTGGTGTCCTATATAATATATTGCATTTAAGCGGTGGTTCGTATACTTTTTAAAAGTGATTATGTGATGCCATATCATTATAATTAGATCATTAGTTGTAATAAAGTGCTAGATTTGCTTTTGTTGTTTGAAGCAGTAATAATCACACTATTAAATTTTTGGCAGATTCTAAGTACTAGGTGCAATAACCACAAAAGACATTTTTGAGGAAAAAGGAGTGTAGAGACGCTTTTTGAAAGAAATAGAAGTCTCTCAAAAAGGGGATAAATTAGTAATATTATTTACCTATAGATAATCAGTTCCATTGTCTCCAAAAATAATAAGATAAAAGCAGAATGTGTGTTTTCATATAAATCTATAAACTATACATTAAATTGATAATTAGCAAGCCAATTTATTAATGTAAAATTTTGTGTTCAGTTAGCAGGAACGAACCGGCCAATTGCCCTTGCTCAAGCGAATGCTATTCTGAGTCGTATTAATCTCCTCTGTGAGGTGATTCTGGTCCTAGTTTCTCTATTTTCTGTTGTAAAAGAATAGAAGATAAACATGAAGTTATAATTTAAAACTTCTACTACCCAAATGCATACATTGGTGTACAATTTACTAATACTTTGACACAAACTTATAATATATATATTACTTGTTGTATATGATTAATGCAACTTTGCAAGTTAGTTGGTTGATAAAAGCTTCTGAAATTTACCATGATTGCAGATTGCTGGAGCATCACTGTTTGGCATTCTTTTATCTAAATACAAAACTGTAATATGCTTGAAGCTTGCTGCTGCCTTCATGATGTGGGCATTGCCTGTTGTGGTAATAAAGTGTGGTTTTTCTGCTTATAATGGTCACGTATTGCATACTTCTATTTGAATCATGAGTTTTATTCTTAACTTTTTAGATTGGTCTCACTTGGTTAACCAACAAGCTTTCCTGTGGTGTTCTTGACCGTGCTAAATGTTCACAAACATGCTGTGGAACTTCCTCCAGAGAACCTGTGCCACATGTTGATAATCTAGGTAATAAGTTGTTAATATCTATAGCGTCGTTTTTGTTTTGTTTTTCTTATTAATATTTTCGTTCTGGTGATCAGTGGAAATTAGTATAGCTGCTATTAAACACGGGTGGAATGAATACATGCAACTGCCTGTTCTTCCTGCTAGCATAGCCTATGTACTTCTTTGCTTTAATGTTGTTCTTGCCCCAGGTGGTCTAATGACCGCATTCCTCACACAGCATGGTATGGTTATGTCCCTCTTCTTATTCGACATCTTATGTGGAGAAACAAAACAACCTTCTAAGGGGGTGTTTGGATGTCTGATCATGAAGTGATCATGGTGACATGATGAATTACGTCTGCCTATCTTGATAATTTTCATTAATCCAAAGAATCAGTTTTCTCACAGCTACTTCTTACATGCTTCTACAAGTTTAGTTATCTTGGCCCTAAACAATTACAAAATTATAAACTTAACTTTGTTTTTGTCACACGCTCAAAAATGGTTATTTTCAACTGGATAAGGAAATACACCCATTGAAGGCACATCCAAACACCCCTAAGGGTGATCAGCCTTTTCTCCTCTGTATATATGTCATTGCATCATAGATATTAATAGTCATGTCACAGCTTTTGATGTTTACGATATGTTTTTATATCATTTTCAGGTTTAAGCCCGTCTCTCATTGGAGGATTTAGTTGCTTATGTGCTTTCATGGGTGTTGGAGCAACATTCATGTCTGCCCAAATGGTCAAGCAACTTGGCATTTTAAAGGTATGCTTCATTTTACTTATTATATACTTTATTTCGAATGTTTCATACATCTCCAAGGACTTCCTAAACTAGAGGTGGCAAAACGGGCAAGTTGGGTAATGGTTAAAGTGGGTTCGGTTAAATCGGGTTGGGCTGACCCACTAACACTTTTTCTTTCCCATTTTTCTTATATTTTATAGATAACTAATCATTTAAGTTTATTACTATCTTATTAATCAGTAATTAACTTCTTTAATAAAGTGATTTACCAGATTTTATGCATCTGAATACGCTTTAAATGACTGTTGACCCATTTCGCACCTATCCTTTCAAGTCTTTTAGCTTAATCCATTTTAATCTTTAGAGGTAAAGACATAAATGAAATTGACCCATTTATAGGTAAACTGGTTCAAATCACATCTTCTACTTAAAGCAGCAAAAATGTACTTGATTTCTTGTTGTAGGCTGGAGCAGCTGGACTCATATTGCAAGCGTCATTTCTTACAATGGCCGTTGGTGTGTATTGGAGTGGAGCTCTTTCGAGCCAGACTGCACTTTTATTCTTTCTTGGTTTTATTGTAAGTCGTCTTTTTGTTAAAACTGGTTTGACCTGCCAACATTTTTTTTGTCCAGTTTCTTCAATATCATTGACAATTCATACATTTAATATGATTTATGATCCAGTTTTTTAATATTGTAAAATTTTTATCCATATTTCTTTAGCACAACAATTAAGAAGATTGCAAACAGTTTATTATACTTTGATTGAAAATTGACCGATTTGACCTGTTATCAGTAATTTGTAGCCCGAATTCACCTACATTTCAAGTTTTGACTAAACATATATATTGATACATGAGTTTGACTATTAGCCAAATCTCCAAAGTGGTTATATATAAAGTGGACATATCTATATATGCAGGTGTTATCAAGATTGGGACACATGTCATACGAAGTAGTTGGATCACAGATTCTACAAACCGGAATCCCAGCTTCCAAAGCAAATCTTATTGGTGCAACAGAGGTTTCAGTTGCCAGTTTAGCAGAATCAATAATATTGGGTGTCGTTATAATTGCAAACGACATATCACATTTTGGATTTTTGGCAATGCTTTCGCTTCTATCAGTTGTGGGTGCAGCATGGTTGTTCTGCCAGTGGTTAACCAAGCCTACAGATGTACAAACAAGTCTTTTCTCTTTCTGACCCAATATTCATTCTTCAACTGTAAGTATATCCATTGGGTTTTTATTTTTTTGATTTAAAAAAGAAAATTATAATATGATAGCCAATTTAATTGTGGGAAGTGATCTACTACTTGCATTTTGTAAATTATTCTTGAAAAATACTTTTTGGTCTCAATGGACAATGACAAGGCTCATTATTGGCCAATTCTAATGGGTAAAAGAGAGTTGAGTTGACTCATCAACACTTCTTTTATTTATAAATAATTAATCTTTCAAATATGATTATAAAACCTAATCCAGTAGAATAGTTAATGTATCACATATGACCATAGAACAATCCCAAGATGGCCAACCTTTTCTTGTAACCATGAGAACTTGATACCATAAAACTTATGCGACCTCATCAATGCCCTGCTAACCAATGAGTTATGGGCATATGTACTTCTAAAAGGGTTAAGGTGGAATACCAATTGAAGTTGGGCTCGAATTTGAGACCTCTACAAGAGGGAAGCAATCTCAACTCTGTCACGCTCTTGAAGGGTTAAGCAGAATACCAATGAAGTTGGATTTAAATTTGAGACTTCTAGTAGAGGAACTAAAGCATTACAACTACGCCACCCCTCAAGAGTTCGAAGCATGCTATTTTAGTTTTAAATAACTAAGACGGGTCTATTAGCATTTTCTAGAAAAGTATGTTGTGTTTAATTTGTTTGGCTACACTTACAAATAACTGATTTATCTTAACTTGTTTTCTTTGACATGCATGTGATGTCAAATTTTATCTTTGACTAGAAGTCACTTAACTTGTCTACGTCAATGCCAATATCCGAGCTTCGTTGTAATATCGCCAACTTTCTACTGCCACAACTGAGTTACCAAAACCTCTCTGTGGGGCATCGACGAAACCAGAATTTTATTAAACAAAAATTATGTAATTATCAAATCATCGTATACACTACTCGTTTAATAACTAGCATGTTGGTAATAACAAAAGTGGTTAGAACTAGGATACTTGATCTCTATGTTGATATAAGCATAGACAAATGTTAAATAAAATCCTCAAAATACTATATTAGGTAAATTTTCTTTTTATCTTACTTTACTAATTGTAGTTTTGTTTTAGAGAAAAACTATAATGTTCCGGTTTAGAATAAAATTTATGTCGATATGTAGATTAAAAGAAGACTTCGGAACGTATAATATTGTAGGAAAGGATAAAGTACGGTGCTTCATATAAAAATGAATTCATGCAGTAGTTTTGATGACTTTTACGCTTGTGTTTTCATTAAAATTTACTTCAGGATGTATGATAGAGCGGTTAAAAATCATTAAAATTTATGTTGAAACGTATGATAAGAGTGGTTATAAACATCTCTACAATATAAGTTTAATTAAAGTTGAGGAGATAAAAAAAAGATAAAAGAAAAATTATTTTGATGAAACTTCAAAGTATAAAAGTTTTTATGATCAATTTTTAAATAGTAATAAGTTGATAAATGTATATTGAAAGTTTTATTAAAGTTGAAAAGTTATATGATAATTATACAAAATAAAAAAAAAGTTTTTGGCCAAACTTTAAAGCACAAAAAAGTTTATGGTCAATCTATAAAGAATGAAAACTATTATTGTTTATTTCATTTTCTAACCGTAGTATATAGGAATTCATTTTAGAATGTCCATTCATTCAAAAGAGTCCCGTAAGAATCACAATCTCTGGTAAAGTAATCAAAGGAAAAACAAGAAAGATACTTTTCTTACTCATTGGGCGAGGTTGGGGCCTAGTGATAAAAGATGATCTTATGACCAAAAGGTTGTGTATTCTAGTCTTACCTAAAATAAAAATTATCTTAGAAATATTCTAGGTGTTGTTAGAAAAAAATAAAAAAACAATCTCTTCTTACTTATTAGTCTACAGTAAGAACTTTACGATCTCCATTAAAGTAATTAAAAGAAAAATCATAAAGACACTCTAGATACACTTCCTTACTCATTAGTCTACTAACAATCATATCTGCATCATATAATTCAATGAATAGATTTAGACTTCTTTTAGAATTCTTACAAACAACCATTATAACACCGACATATTCAAAACCCTCATACTTTGTCCTAACAACATTGAGAGATCTAAGCAAGTCTATATTTAATGTGGACGCGATACATATCATCCATTCATGATAACATCTTAAAATGTGTATATGCAAAGTCAATGAATATCGTCTTGTATAACAAGGACTATCATTGAAAGGGAGTGCCATATGTGCTTGGCAACCAAATCGTTGCGAAGTTCTTTTTTTTAAGTAACCTTTCGTGTATCAAATTTTCTACACTTGTCAATTTAAAAATGTGATTTTCATTTTACTTATTTCTTTCAATTTTAGCACATTTGACCTCTTAGATATATATAACTAAAATCAACTCCTTTACATATAAATCCAATTAAAATCAACTCGTTTACAAATAAGCAGGTTTAAATTATTACATAGTTATATTATTCCTATGAAACCGCATGAGTTACAAACCGAATGAATACTAAGGCATCTCTTAACAGAAAACAAACGGATCCACATGTAAAAATTGAATTTCTATTTACAACGATGATGGTTGGTAGGGGTAGTATGAAGTTATCTACTTTTTGGAGACATAGGCATAGTATGGTGCCATGGGAACAACGGAAGCGATAACCAACAAACCTCCAACAACAACTGTAAACTGATCACGTTTCTCAACTATCTCTTCCTTGGTTTTGAAGTTGGATTCCCTTTTGGTCTCCTTAGGTTGCGGGCCACCAGGATCAGGAAAACCATCGATTGCTACAGCTAGCCGCTTAGCACTGCTGTAAATTGCTTCATTATACTTCTCGTCCGTTGCCAAAACTACAAAACACACAAATATTAGAAACGATGACGATATGATTATAAAAATGTCATTATAAATTGCGCAAAATAACAACTCTATGATACTACAATTAGTCACAAAAAAGAGATCAATCCTAATATATCAATCATAATCTAAGTACAGGATGCCAATATAGATTAGGAAATGATAAAAGAAAAGTGCAACATCATGGTGCAGTCATGATATAAGAAAGCACATATGCACAAAACAAGAAGCACTATAATTTACCAAATCCATAATTTTCCAGGAAGTAAACCAATTATTATTTTTAGGTTCACATTAAAACTTAAATAATTTCTTGGTTCGCTAGTTCATGCGCGTTTAAATGGGGAAGAGGTCGCGGATTCGAACCTGCAAGTCTGCCACTTAGTTTTTTTCAATTACCAATTGTTAAAGTAGTAAAATTACTAATTTAACACTTATCTTTAACTAATTAAAAACCCTAGCCCAAAATATCACCATTGTAACATCTCGTATTTTGTTAACTTAAAAGGTTAACTTTGTTAAATTTTAAAAGGACCTTTTATGTCATTTTGAAACCTTGAGGACCTATTATGGTTGATAATTATAGCATTAGAAGGGTTGTAATGTTGTTTAACGTTATAAGACTTAAAGTGATTGTAATCTTAAAAATAATAATTATTATTATTATAACAATAATAATAATAATAACAATAATAATCATAACAACAAGATTAATAATAATAATCATAATAAGTGTTAATCTTTGAAATAATGCAAGTTTCTATTATCTTAAAACTTGAAATTTATAAAGTTATTAAATGAATAAAGATTTACTATTTATTGTAAAATCAAATTATTAAAAATAAGTAATCAAATAATAAAGCTTACAAGATTTATAAAGATTAACAAATAATTAATTTAGTTTATCATTCAATGGGTTTTATAAAGTTTAGGGGTGGAGTGGTAATTGTTAATACTTGAAATAAAAGTTATTACATAAAATAATAAAAACTTAAAACTTCAGGGACTAATTGTGTAAATTCAAAATAAACCCAAACCCCCACCCTCAATACCCCGATTTTCCGGCGGAGCTCCGGCCAAACTCCGGCCGAGCTCCGGCCGCCTTATAACCATCAACATTGAGCGATTTTTTTCACTAAAAACCGTCTCAGATCATTGTGGAACACGATTCGAACCTTAACGTATCAATTAACCACATTTAAACACTCGTTTTCTTGTTCAATCGATTGCAAAACCGAAACATTTAATTCTCGAGCCGTTCAATCATTTAAACCCAATAATAATCAAATTAATCAGATCCAAATCGAACGTTTATCTTTCTCTAATCAAACCCAAACTTCAATTTCATCTAAATCAAACTAAAACATCAAATTCTGTCACCATCCTTTTCGCGAGTCTGCTCGACAATCGAACACCATCTTCCGAGCCATCTAACTTGCAATTGATAGAGGGCTATTCATCATTGGCATCATTAGAGACTTACTGTGAAACGAATTTGATTAACAACGTTGTTTGGGTAGCAAACAGGTGATACGTGGTCGCAATCGGCTCGTGTACTCGTTCTCCATCAAAATCTCATCAATTCGGGTAATTTGAGACATCCTCACACTCGATTTTGTATAGGGATTAAAAGCCCTAACGTTAATTAGTTTATCATACACGAATTGATCCTCAATTTGGGGTTGGATTAAACTAGGGTTTATATGGATTTGGGGGGATTCTGGCTGTTTTACTTTATAATATAAGGGAGTTGGGTTTTATCAAGCATAGGCGCCCAGCCTAATGGTAAACCACCACCCTGTGAACCTTGAGGTCCCGGGTTCGAACCCGGGCACCTCCTTCCATTTTGTTTTAGCTTTTTTAAAAAGCCTTTTAATTACAAATAAAATTACAGAAAATTTATAATTAATATAAAAATCATTTCTGATAATTATATAAAGATTTTAGACACTAAAATATTTTTTGAAATTTTTCTAAATTAAATATATTCATAAATATATATATATATATATATATATATATATATATATATATATATATATATATATATATATATATATATATATAAATATATATAAATCTTTTAGTTATTCCTTATAAAACGGATTTAAAATGATTGTTTATATTAATTTTCATTGATCCAAACGTTACTTCTAAAATCATGATTGTTTGTTTTGAAGGAAAAAAAATGTATTTATATTTAAACTTATTAGTTGTTACAAAAGGTTTTCTTTTAAATTAATTAAACATTTATTTATATTGAACTTAAAAATATTTATGAACACTTAATTCTTTGAAGAATTAAATTCATAATTGTAGTAATTATATATAATTACTTAAAATATTTAAGAATATTATTATAAAACACATTTTAGCTAATTAATATTGTGTTATTAATCAAAATGTTATTTTCTTATTATTCTTAGATAATTAAAAAGACTTAATTGTATATTGAACCTCCTCATCATTATATTTAATTTTATTTTATTTATTTATTTATTTTTTTTTAAAAAAACTTAAATACATATATAATTCTTCTAATGGGTTTAAAATGAGAATAAGGATTCTATAAATTTAGTTACTCGTCAAAACTCCTTAAAACTATCAAAACCCTAATCATTAGTAGAACGTTAAACTTATTATTAACCTTAATCTTCATTTTGTAAATTATATATTTAGGTGCTTGTAATGGACACTTGGGTTTTATCTTGTAATCTTTTATATCATCCTGAAATGCTTATTTCCATGTGAGTTTTCCTTGTCCCCTTTTTACTTTATTCACACTATTTTGGGGTGAAACATCATACTTATACATCATACACTTATAAACGTTTGAGACTTGTAAATCACATGCAATTCAACTTATTATTTTGTCATGGTTATTTGTGTAATGTAAGTGATTATATGAGATACATAGTTTGTTTACAATCATTAACTATTGCTAGCCTGGCGACGTCTTAGATCTTTGGGCCTGACAAGCCTATTTGGTGCTAAAGTCGAGGTATTGCCGACTCCTAGGGGCCGTACGCTTGTGCACTAGGGAACCAAATACACTTAGCCAATCTTTTATACTTGTAATCAAGTCGAGGTTTGGTTGTAACGATATGTGTTCTATAACCTTACTAGCTTATAACCTATGACATGAATTGCTACTTGTAACCTTTTTCATATTATGTATGAAAACCTTGGAAACTCACCAACTATTTATAGTTGACCTTTTATTTTTATCATGTTTCAGGAAAACCCCCAAGTTTTGAAGTGAACTTATGTTGCTGGCATATTCTAGGACTTGGACCTAGTTAATAAACAAAATGATTATGTTTGTTATTTCATGTTGAAACTTATTTCATTATTGAGACTTATGCTTGTATTGTAATTTTGAAACTTATGTATAACATATTTGGATTTAATAATAGCGTTATGTGGCTGTGAACAATCCTAACCCTCACATCTCGACGTTTCCGCCGTCAAGGTTGGGGTGTGACAACCATCGACCATCGATCTCCTTCAGGCTGCTCCCACATCGACATCGACATCGACATGCTGGTGGCTGCCATCAATTATGGCGCATTCAAGTTTTGAAGTATTGAAGCTTTCAAGATTGAAGATTAGTTTTTCTAAATTAGTTTCTTTATTTATTTCTCCTGCTTTTCTAGTCACAAGGCTGAAGGTAGTATGTTTAAATTGTCGATATATAGGTATTTCTAGTTACATTCAAAACTTGAATGTTAGTTAGAGGCCATGAATACAATGCCTATAATTATTGTATTATGTGAAATGCCTATAACATGTTTGATGAATTGAATTAAATAGGTCTCTCCAACAATTTACCAAATCAATAAGCTTTTTTTAGATAAAGATGCAAACATTTGATTCATCATGGCATCCTTTCTTTTTGCACTTGTGTTCATAGTTGAGAATTTTATGGAATGATATTTTTTTTGGGTTGTATAGGTGGGTGTTAGTTTAAATGTAAGATGATTAGTAGAAATAGATAGGTTAAAACTCTATGCATGATAGCTTTTGGTTTGGTTAGATGCGAGGGGTAGTTTTTTAGATATTCAAGTGCTATTTCATTGTGATCACTTGGATATTAGTGTTGGATTATGTATCTTATAGCCATGTGAATCTTAACTTAACTTGACAGCCTAAGGGGCTGTTTGGCAACTTCTGAATGATTAAGTGCTGAACCAATAAGAGGTCTGAACCATTAAGAGGTCTGAACCTTTAAGAGCTAGTATATTGTTTAACTATGCAAATGCAAATGTCTGACCAATTCAGATAAGAAGTCTTAAACATTTAGCATTAGACCTCTTAACCATTCAGTACTAGTATAATGCTTAACCATTCAGAGGCAAATGTCTGAACCATTTAGACATTTGCTCACGAAAAAACAGTGTGAACCATTAAATGTTGAACCATTCAGACAACTGAACCATTAAGAGGTTAATTAAAAGGCTGCCAAACAACCCCTAAGATTTACAAAACTCTAAACTACCACTATAATAATTCCTATTAATAATTTACACTAGAAAATCATTGTTTTATGTTTGTATTGTTGTGTGCTTCATTGCATAAGTTTTTTATAACTTCAAATACACTAAGGTTTAGTGTGGCTAGGTAGACATTAAGGTTTAGCAACGTGGGGATTAAAATCACTAGACATAAGAATTGAAAATTTTGTTAGGCTATTGAAAAAAAGGCCTCAAAATTTCATTTCACTTTAGGCCCAAAAAGGTTGAGCCACCCCTAACGGTTTCAAAAGATGAAGACGTGTAATGCACAACTATTGCATTTTTGTTAACTATTTAATGCAATTTATTGATGTCCGACCCGACCCGACTTGAATGGATCGGATAAATAAAAAATTGTTGTTGCATTAGAAATCTAATCATAAAAAAATAGCGACCCCATAAGATACAATTCCTGGTTCCGCCACTGATCCAAACAACATGCTTCCACCAAACCTGCATCCTATAAGACAAGAAAAAATAGACAACAAGCAAGATCATTAATATGTTTGAAGAAATTAAATAAATATATAACATAAAGAACAATTTTTTTGGAGCTATCAAAACACACATGCAATAAGTTTTATTAATGTATAATTTATGTTAAATGCATCATAAAGAAAAGGATGAGGCTTAATGTATTAATTCAATGAAAAGAGGGCATATAGCAATCTGGTTTTGATATAAAAGACAGCTTACTGTGCTAATGTAATGAAATGAAAAGATGGCATGTAAAGTTCTATAAACTCTAACCATAAAAAAACTGTCACTACTCACTAATTTGGATCTGAATGCCCAACGATCACTTGTCCATTATATGTCTGAAGTTTAAGTTTCTAAAATACACAAGATATAACAAACATCCTAACTATGAATCTAAGCAAATTGCTAAATCATAAAGATAAAAATATCTTAGTTGGTCTGTTATACGAGTCTTGAGGTAGCCAATTCGAGCCATTTATAATTTTCAAGTAAGGTTTAATTTATAACAACCGAAATGCTACATTTCTTCATGTTGTCAAAATCTATAAGCATGTTTATATGTTGTTCCAAATCATTCTATTGCTGGAGCACCTTTGCATCTCTCCATAGCCATTTGCATGGCTTCCTTCAGTTCTTCTAAACATCTTTCACAGGCAAGCTCTTGCCTTTGCTTTTCAGCAAGCGAATCACTTTCTTCAAGTTTGGATTTCAGTGCTTCTTTTAGGGAATTCCAGTTGCTTTCTGTTTCATTTTCAACACATTAATAACTTAATTCCTTTCCTTAAAATTCTAGAATGATTCTCATATTTCTCCTTTAGAATCCATATTACATATAAGAATAAGCTGCACGAAGTTTCTTATTCAAATGCTAATTTCAAAACAGCTTAGTTGTAAACTTCTAATAAGCAATCCCAAAAATACCCCTTAGCATGTTGTATATAAACATACAAGGCAACAGGAATGAGTGGTTTGTAACATCACCTATGGCCCGAATGTTAGGAGAATACTCATCTACTTGCATAAATTTAATCCAAACTATTTATAACTTACACTACAAGCATCATAAAGAAAAACTAAGGGAGATCAAGTAAAAGAGAACCTTCACAACACTTGGTTGCAAATTTAATCTCTTTGCTTTGGGGATCTGCCATGTGACCAACCAAAAATATAAGAAATAAGAGTAAATAAACAAAGTCCTGAATAGAGAGTAAATTATTCATTGAATTAATACTTTATAGAACTTTTAGGCATAAGGTTTAGGGTTTCATTCCAGTCAACCAAGAAAAAAATTGCTACAATTTAGTAGTATCATATTATATTTTAGAGAAGCTATATTACAAAAGTTGAGTTTTAATTCATATGACTCTCAATAAATCAGAGTAATTGTATTTTGTATTGTGATTATGATCAAAGTTTACAAGGATATATATAGAGTAAATAATTACATATTAAACCCTCTAATATATAAACATGTCTAATGATTATCTAATATTCCCCCTCAAGCTAAGCATGGGGAACGAGCTGTAGCTTGTCCCGTAAAATCATAAGTCTCTCTGAAGATAATGGTTTTGTAAGATATCGGCAATCTGGTCATGTGTAGAAATAAATTAAACCGCTAGTCTTTCTTGAGCAACCTTTTCTCGGAAAAAATGAAAGTCAACTTCATCATGTTTGGTGTGCGCATGAAAAATTGGATTAGCAGATAAATAAGTAGCACCAAGATTGTCACACCATAAGATTGGAGCTGATTTCATAGGGGCACGAAGTTCACGCAAAAGTGAGTCTAACCAAGTGAGTTCAGCAACAGTGTCAGCTAATGCTTTGTACTCAGATTCAGTCGATGACCGGGAGACAGTCTGTTGTTTTCGAGCCGACCACGAAACAAGATTAGATCCGAGATATATAGCAAATCCCCCTGTGGATCGACGGTCATAGGGACAACCAGCCCAATCAGCATCAGAGTAGGCGGTGAGTGGGTGATGATGGGCATCTGTATAAGCATGCAAAGTGGAGCCAGAAGACCATTGGAAAAGAAGACCGTGGTTCAAGGCACCCTGCAAATTCCGAAGGATTCGTTTAACAACATACTAATAATTGGCAGTTGGAGAGCGCATAAAGTGACAGACTTTATTAACAGCAAATGCTATGTCCGGACGAGTTAAGGTCAAATACTGTAAAGACCCAACAATCTGACGATACCGAACCGGGTCCTCAAAGCTTGGACTATCACGGAGAGCTAACAAGCTTAGATTGTGAAAGTCCTGCTTTGGTTAAGAGCTCCATAATGTACTTTCTTGGAGAAAGAATCAAACCAGAGTCATGTGAGTGAACCTCAATACCCAGAAAATAAGATAAAGAACCCATATCTTGAAGGGCAATGGAGGAACTCAAGCTGGAAACCATATTATCAATCGTTGTGGGATTGTTGCCTGTCAAGATAATGTCATCAACATATACTAACATATAAAGTAGTGTCCCGCCAGAAGAGTAGATAAAAAGAGAGGGATCTGTTTTGGACCCGTGAAATCCCAAATGCTGAAGAGCCCGAGACAACTGCTGAAACCATGCGCGAGGTGCCTGCTTTAGGCCATATAATGATTTGCGAAGAAGACATAAGTGGTTTGGCCGGGCAGGATCCACAAAGCCGGGTGGTTGTTTCAGATAGACGGTTTCTTTTAGATCCCCATGTAAGAAGGCATTGTGAACATCAAGTTGTCGGAGAGACCAGCCAGAAGTTACCGCAAGTGAAAGAACAACTCGAATAGTAGTGGCTTTAACCACAGGACTAAAAGTTTCGTGGTAATCAACACCGGGTTGTTGCTTGAAACCTTTGGCAACTAGTCGAGCTTTATATCGTTTTATAGCGCCATGTTGATCCCGTTTAATTTTATACACCCATTTGCAATCAACTACATTGGCATTCAAAACTGGTGGAACAAGTGTCCACGTGCCATTTTTCATAAGAGCCTTGTATTCCTCAGACATGGCATGACGCCATTTAGGACTTTTGTTAGCAACAGTGAAAGTTGTAGGTTCAACCTCATTAGAGGAAGTGGTGGTATGATAGGCGGCTGGGTTTGGGAGGATTTTGACGAAGATTGGCTGGACGAGTGCGAGTGGGTGGTGGTGGTGGTGGAGGTGTTGGAACAGTGGAGTAGGATGTAGTGGCGGCCGTAGATGAGGTGGTGGTATGGGTGGTATCCGTGGGAGATGCGGATTGGGTGTGGGTGGGTGGTGGTGATGGGGAGGGTGATGGAGAAGGTGGGTTTGTGAAGTTTATGAGTGGGATGTGTGGGCTTGTGGGACCACTTGGTGAGGAGGTGGATGCAGGTTCAGTTTCAGGTTGGTGGGCTGGAAAGGAAGAGACATATGGAGATGGAACGGTGGAAGGTGAGGTAGAAGGTGTTGAAGATTGTTCAAGAAAAGGAAAATTTTGTTTGTTAAACCGAACATGCCGTGCAACATAGAGCCGATGTGTGGTCAGGTCAAGACAACGATAGCCATAATGAGATGGACTATAACCAAGAAAAACACACGGTAAGGAGCGGAAATCCATTTTGTGAGGATTATAGGGACGTAAGTGAGGGTAGCATTGACATCCAAAAACACGAAGAAATGAGAAATCTGGTGGACGTTTGAATAGGTGTTGAAAGGGAGAAATTTTGGAAGCGACCCTAGATGGCATCCGATTGATGAGATAGACAGCTGTATCAAATGCAAAATGCCAAAATTTTTGAGGGACACCTGATTGAGCGAGAAGGGTAAGACCCGTTTCAACCACATGACGATGACGCCTCTCTACAAAACCGTTTTGCTCACTGGTGTGAGGACAAGAGAGGCGGTGAATGATACCGTGAGAGGTAAAAAATGGGGAGAGAGGTCGAAACTCTCCACCCCAATCGGTTTGAACTGATTTGAGTTTGGTCTGAAATTGTCGTTCAACCATAGCATGAAAATGTTTAAAGGTAAGGCATACATCAGATTTGTGTTTTAAAGGAAAAATCCACATATAACGGGTAAAGTGATCAACACATAACAAAAAATAAGAATCACCATTAAATGATTTTACCAGGGCAGGACCCCACACATCACAAAAAATTAAATCCAAAACATTAGTACTCTTAAATGTTGAAGAAAACAAATGAAGTTTTGAGGATTTCCCCATGTGACATGAATTACAAGATGACGACAAACGTTTATTACTAACTGGAAGAGAAAAAATAGATAACATAGACTTCAATAGATCTGGATGAGGATGTCCAAGTCTTCGATGCCATGTATCAGTAGAGGTATGAACAGCAGAGAAGGCCACTTTGTGAAGAGGACGAATGGATGGTAGACAAATGGAGTAGAGCCCGTTTTCACTTGGACCCGTGAGGAGGGTTTTCCGTGTAGACGTGTCCTTCACAGCAAAAAAATTCGAGTGAAATTCAAAAAACACGTTATTATCTTGACAAAATTTTTGAACAGAAAGAAGGTTGCGTTTAAGTTGGGGAACATGAAGAATATTAGAAAGTGTAAAAGTCTTGTGTGGAGAATGAATTTTGGTTGAACCAATGTGTAGAATGGGTAAACTTTTACCATTGCCAACATAAAGAGAATCCTTACCATAGTATGGTTCTGAGTGATCAAGGTTGGTATGATCCATGACAGCGTGACCATTGCATCCAGTGTCGGGTAGCCATGATGTTGATGCCTGTGAGCGATAATCAGCAAAGTTTGCTGTTGGTGATGATGTCTTTAGAGTATTGGGATCCCTGTGAGGACAGTGAGACGGAATGTGCCCGATTCCACACCTGTTACAAGTACCAAAAACAGTATTCTGATTAGATGCCCAATTAAATTGACCTTTGTTGTTTCTGTTGTTGTCATAGAAATTGTTGTTGGCATGATTGTTGTAACGAGAGATGTTACGCCCTCCACGACCACGATTGGAAGAGCCTCGACCACGACCTCGAGCCCCATAGAAAGCTTGCGGCTGGGACAGAGGCTGCTGCTGTGATGTTTGTGGTTGAACTTGTAGACCCAGCTGAGACATGACCTGTTGAAGAACCTGAATAGTATCAGCAGGTAATGAAGAGGCTGCAGAAGATGATGAGGGACTGCGGCTGGTGACCGTGAAAGCCTGAGTAGGGGACAGATCTGGTTTCTTGACCATGTAATCATGATCAGCAAGTAAAGCAAACAAATCAGAAAAGGGTGTGGGGGAGGAACGACCAACAATGTGGGATTTGAAGCCATCATATTCCTCACGAAGTCCAGTCACAACAAGCATGACCAGATCCTTTTCTTTAACAGGTTCGCCTATGTTGGCTAAGGCATCAGCATACGATCTGGCCCGAGTAAGATAATCAGTGGAGGACTCATCAGGTTTCATCTGGATTCGGAGCAGCTGTGATTTCAGAGTATATTCACGAGAGATTGTATGCGGGGCAAAGGCACGTTCCAGGGCTAGCCATAATTCCCGAGAAGTGGTGCCCTGAACATGTAGGAATGCACCTTCAGAGATCGTGGACAGGAGCAGCATGCGTACGTGGGCATCATTCGAGACCCACGTCGTATAGTTAGGATTAGGCTGAGTTGTAGGGGGTAATTCTGGATTTGTGTTGGAACAGTGAGGGTGGGTTCGGGACATGGAATGGTACCATCAATGTAATCAAAAAGTTTGTTTGTGACAAGGAATGGATGTATCATGGTTTTCCAATGACCATAGTTGGATGGTGAAAGGGTAAAACCAAACTTGTGAGAATTGTGACTATGTTTGTCGGTTGAGGAGAATGGGACAAGAAGGGCCATGATTGGAGTGGTGTAGGATTTCGATGATGAAGAAGATGAGTGCAGAGGGCTGCAGATCGAAAAAGGAAACAATAATAGGGAAGAGGAATGATGGCGGCAGAATTAGGGTTAGATAAACTTGGCTCTGATACCAAGTAAATCAGAGTAATTGTATTGTGTATTGTGATTATGATCAAAGATTACAAGGATATAAATAGAGTAAATAATTACATATTAAACCCTCTAATATATAAACATGTCTAATGATTGTCTAATACTCTCTTTTATGAAAGCATAAAATTACCAGTGATAAAAATCATCAATATTCACACTCCCAGTGGAAAGAGTATATATGAATACGAATTTGTTTTTGTACTAAGATCCTAAACATATATTATTTCTTCTTAATTACAAACGATGGTGTTACCTACTTACCTGTATGTCGCAGAACATGAATGAGACAAGGTAACCATTTGTTGAGCAAGGGACACCAAAGTTAATGATATGATTTTTGAGCAGATAGTAGAATTTTTAGTCTGTGAACCCGATTACTAATTTTAGGATATTCTGCTGGTTCACTGGTCAACACAAGTGAGAGTGGAGTGGAGGCACTATTTCGATTCTCACAGGCTACAAATCTGCACCCTTTTTTTTTCTTTTGTTTTCACCTTTCAACTAGTAAATTTAGCCCTTACTCTTATAACACAAATCAAAACCCTAACCCCATTACAACTCCCCGACCCCCACCATCGAAATTCGACCACTCACCACCTCCCGTTGTTTGCTCCGGCCACCTGCTGCCGTCTGCAGCCTCCTGTCCCTTGCTGCGGCTGCCATCTTAGTTGAATCTTGAAAGGTTAGTTTTCTTAATTGTTTATTCAAAGTTCATACCCTTTTGGTGTTTTCATTGTTGTATTTCACTTATTTGTTAGTTAATTTGGGTATTTAGAAATCTAGAATATGGCCAATTTGTTTGTTAATTTGGGTATTTAGAAATCTAGAATGTAAAATATGTTTGTTGATATGTGTATTTAGAAATCTAGAATCAAGTTTTTTTGTTTGTTAATTTGGGTATTTCACTATGTTACTTCTTTAGTTCATCACATGATGAAGCTTTGCAGCGAAAATGAAACCGTTTTGATCCTTATCAAAAACTCTAAATGTCTCCTTCAGTTCTTCCTTTGAGTCTGTATCCTTTATCTTTCTGGCCATTAGATTTAAAAACTCAGGGAAGTCAATGGTCCCGTTGCCATCAGCGTCAACTTCGTTTATCATGTCCTGGAGTTCAGCTTAAGTCGGATTCTGCCCTAAGGATCTCATCACAGTTCCAAGCTCCCTTGTTGTGATGCAACCTATATGTCATTTTAAATTTGAATTATTATAATAAAATAATGGCATAGGGAACAACTATAAAATGTAAGTTTTAATTGATTTCTTTTCGTATTATAAATAACTTTCATTGTGTAACACCTCGAATATAAATGTTAATTTGTAAATCAATGAATGGTGTTAATTTTGGGGACCTATAGAAATTTGAACACAAATTGAAGAAGTGAAGCCAAAATCTCATTACCACTCATGACCAAACATTAATCCCTGAAAATTAATTGACACCCTAAATTTTGGCGGCCTAAAGCTACAACTTATTTTTTAAAACAGTAGAGACTAGAGACGCTCTTGCTCAAGGGACAAAAACTCATCTATGTCTATTTTGCAGTTCATTGCACTCTAAATATGATTGTTACAATCTTACATTAACAAAGAACTGGAAAAAAAGCAGTTCATGAAAAACTGCTTGAAATGGCTACACGACAAGTTGCATGTGCTGGACTTCCAATGATGAATATTGTTAGAATGAAGGGAGTGCCAATCCTACAACAGTTGGAGATGGAAGAGTGCCTTCTTCGGACCTCATCGGACAATTGGTGCATCATTAATGATGGGACGGATAAACCCAACATAGTCATGGGAGTTTCTGGGTAAGGTGTTTTTTTTTTTTTTTTTTTTTTTTTTTTTTGCCTAACAATGGTTCTGATTAGTAATGGAGACCTTACTAGTTTACATAAATCTTTTATTAGGAAACCTGCTGAACTTGTTGAAATTAGACCTGTACTGGAAGATAAGATTCCTGTCATACGAAGGTTTACTGGTGGTGGGACTGTAATTGTTGATCACGGGACAATATTTATTTCATTTATATGTAACAAGAACGATGTTGCTGATGTACAGCCGTATCCTCGACCTATCATGTCTTGGAGCAGCCTGTTATACAGTCAAGTATTCCAAGGAATTGCTGATTTCAGGCTTCGTGAGAATGGTATGATTGTATGAAGAACTGAATCCCAATTAGGTTGGGTAAATTGGCAAATTTGGTTACTAGAATTCTATGTTCTGTAATTGTTGGTGTGTTTTAGTTTCTCTTAATTGCAAATATCTCTTTTTTTATGCAATTTTAAGCCTGAATGGCAGGGGTTGACAGCAGGACCTATTTTAAATGTTTTGTAGACTATGTGTTTGGCCTCCGGAAGTTTGGAGGGAACGCCCAATCAATTACTAAAAATCGGTGGATTCATCATACATCTTTTTTGTGGGATTATGAGGCTAGTAACATGTCCTATCTCAAGCTTCCCAAAAGGGCTCCTGAATATCGACTGGTATGTATATCCTGTGTTAATTTAATTTTATTAGCTGCCCATATGAGTGCAATCAGAAAAGTCAAAGTACCAATTGATTCTATAGCGACTAGGAAGGTCTATTACAGTTTGAAACTTTAAATGGTGGAGTTTACCACCTTAGAGAACAAGTTATGTCCTGGTTTAGATTTTAAAAGAAAGAATAGTGGCTTTAGTTAGGCCTTTAGCAGGGTTGTGCTACGGTACAAAATCAGAAAATGCATGAGAATTCCATTTTTCTTGGAAGAAATACTTAACCCGAACTGCATCAAGTTATAATTTTAGCTGGCATGATGATGAATGGAAATAAATGTATAACCTCGGTTTGTTTTGGCATTTTGTGGGTGGTGGTATAAGAAATAACTTGACAGTAGTCCTGTAAGTTCACGTTAAGACCGGCAATCATGACATTAATATTACAATGGGTTGATTTTGGTTATGTTTATCTCTGTTGGTCAAGTGGGTCAAGCTAAAAGATTTAACTAAAGAGGAACTTTGTGGAGCGGGCCGAAAATGCATAAATATTTGAAATCAACTTTTTAGAAACAAGTTTTATGACCATAATTCTATTATATAGGGTTGTAAACTTGTAATCATATTTACTACATAAGTTCAACTGATTTCGACCCACAATAGAATTGACCCATTATCCAGCCAACAAAAAGACGAAATGACGTGAGCTGATAGATGTGTTTTCAGAATTTTAGTCACAAAAATTGCTTATTCACATATGCAATCTTCTTTTTTACATGCTTTGACACTTCAAATTTGAACGGTTAAGTACTTGTTAAGTGTCTTTTTTAATCATTCATTCTCTACTTTTTTTTCAGGCTAGGGACCATCTTGATTTCATCTGCCCCATGAAGGACTACATTTCTAGGTCGGATTTCATCAGTAAAACCATTGATGCAGCACGAAGCCATTTTTCAGTCGAGTCAACTGAGTTTGAAGCTGTCAAACCTCCATCAAACATGAAATTTACTCCCACCTCCAGATTACTAACTAACCAGGAATTAGAGGCTGCAGGTAAGACCTCCATATTATAAATTTTTGTCAACTTGTCTAAGCCACTAGACGTTGAACCGCAGATTATTTATCATTCATTTTCTGATCAACCAATCTTCATGATTTCTTGTTTAGTAAAACCTGGTTGGTTTCTTGTCATCAACTGTAATTTCTTTATAAACATTTGTGTAACACATGAATTCATATCAATTATAAATAAAATTATTTTTGTCCTTGCAAGAACTTACTCTTTTCCTTCATTTTTTGGTAAAACCGAGAGGAAGCTTTAAAAGAAAACTCCCTCTTTTATAGTGTTACCGACATAGGTTAACCTGCATTACATTTATTTTGTATTTTGTTTTATTCCTTATAGATCAAACAAGTAAACAAAACTATTAGTTAAAAAAGAAAAAAAGGCAAAGACATAGCAATAGTTTGAACAAACCAAACAAGTGTTTGTCCAAATATTAGATTATACTGTGATTATATGTTTATTGTAATTAGTTAATGTAATTATATATTACATTAATTACTCATAGAAAGTAGAAAGAAAAATATAAGCTAGCTTTCTGCATCCAAATTGACATGAAACTCAAATCTTTCACCTCACTTATTTAGACCATACTTCTCTCAATACTTTTTTCAATACTTTTCTCAAGCCATGCATCTACTTTACAACCATCCTTATCTTTCCTGCAATATCCTCAAATTCATAATAAACTATTTAGTTTTTAATAATAAGTAATTTATTATTTATAAATTTATGCTATTAGTTATTTATAATAAACTATTTATTATTTGTAGTTTGAGCAAGTATTTATTGTTTAAAGGAATACAAGAACAAAAAGTAAAAGGAAAGACTAACAAATAAACTTAAGATCTGCAACTAACAAATAGAAGACAGTGTTTTCGTAACGGCCAAAAACGGGCATGGACAGGCATGTTCAAGCGGGCATCCTTACCAGCTCGCCCGTCACTGCCACATTGGCATTTGTTTGGCTCTACAAACCCTGTTACATGTTCTCTTACTACCTATAAGTATAAATTAGAACACTTGGTGTGCACTAGCCGTAAGCTTACGAATAGTAACAAAATTGATTCTAATCTTCTTCCTGTACTCCAAATCCAACAACAATTTCTTCAAATCAGATCAAGTAACCCTACTAAGAACACCAGCATCATCCACCACATAAGTTTCAATCTGAGGACCCTCATTTAACACATCAAATTCAGATACAAATGCAGACCCAATCGGGGTGAAATTCAGTGCTAATGGTGAAAAAGATTGAAAAATTGAATCTTTTTTGAGATTACAACAAATTGGTTTGGAGGATGAGAGATTGATGGAGTTTGATCTGGGGTTAGGGTGTTGGAGAGGGGATTTGAGAGTGAAAAGAGAAGATAGTGAGGAGCTAAAATGGTTTCCATTTGTGGAGATTTGATGAACGTGTGGATGTGTGGCAATGACTTTTGAAGATTAACTTTTGACCTATTAACTTTAATAAATAAGAAAAAACTAGGATTAGGCTCACTGCGTTGCAACGGATGCGTAAAACCGTGTCAATTAGCACCAATGGTACACCATCGTCAATGATCACCAACACCTAAAAAACTCGATTAAAAATACATGAAAAACGAAAAACAATAAAACCGAACGAAAAGTATACGTAAAAACATTTTATCACGCAGATGATAAAAACATATAAAACGATAAGTCGATCTATAAGCAACGCGCTACAACGTGGCCATTAAATGAAGAAAAAATAAATGTAAAAATGTTAAACCATACATGCATGCTGCGACGTGAAAACTGATAAAATTTAGACCGAAACGTAAATCGAAAAAAAACATAAAATATGAAAGAATATGAGACCAAAGTTGAAAATAAAAAAATATTGAGCTAAATTATAATGATGTAAAAGTAGTGAGTTAAAATATAAAAGTCAAAAAGTAAAAATAAAAGTTAAAAAGATGGGTACAACCAACTAAAACATATAGTACAACTTATAATGCACATTAAAATTGATAAATAATATATATATATAATTCTTTATCAAACTCAAAAGTACTTTCAAACTGACTTTCCAATTTAAGTAAAAAATAGGTTTTAAAAAATAAAAAAAGGGGTTACTTATTAACGCTCTGTTACCTTCTATTAACTCCCCTAATTTTTAAATTATGTCTTTTTTGATCATTTTAGAACGTTTTGTTTTATAAGTTAATCCAAACATTTTTTTAAAAGCTCATTTTGAAAAATTATAAGTTAATAAGTCTTTTTTGTCAAAAATACTTTTCAACCAAAATAAGCAATTCCAAACATGCCCGTTGTTATCGTCATCTAATAGATTTGTTGTGTGAAGTTGAATGATTTTATGAGTGGTTTTGATTTGTTTCTTGTGATTGGTTTGTTGGGTGTTTTTTTTATTGTGAATGATGTCATTGTGTATTGTAGTAAGAGAAATTTGCTGTTACATCCCTATACTATTGACTTATCACCATCCATCCCCAATCAAAGTTAACCCGCTATAAATCCGTTAAAGCATGTCAAACTCCCACTCATCGGCCCTTCTAACGGATTAGAATAACCAAAGATGCATCTAGCTATTGTAACATGTTTAAACAACTCAACTTGTTCCACAACTTTTTATTTTTATCATGTTAGAGTGCTATATACATGCTCGATCAATTCAAGTCCTGTACTTCTTTTGTGATTCCGATTAACCTTGGCAAAAACATATCTTGCAAGCCTCAACTATTCATAACCATGAATTCGTTAATGTTTGCAGCTTTCTTTTCTACCAATCGAAGACAGACAACTAAGCCTTGCAAAACAGGTCACATGAATAATGAACAAAACATGTTCGGATAAAATTTGGTTTGGGTCATTGTAGACCGTTGGAACTTGGAAAGTAGAAATTGATTCGGATCAAAATGGATTCTAACCAAAATGAGCTCGTCTTGAAACAGGTCATTCTAAAAGAAATGATCATAATGAATTCAACAGCTATAGTGACTTATACGACAACCAGTGACGAGATGTGGTGGTAGTGGCTACAAACTAGTGGAGGAGGTGGCATCAAAGAGGGTGGTGATAGTGAGGGTAACTACAATGATGAGGGTGACGACGGTTGTGAGTAGTGATGGTAGTGGCAACACTAATGGTGATGTGGCCGCAATGGTGGTGACATTGACAGTGTTTGTGACAATGGAGGTGATTGCTACGACGGGGTGGTGGAGATTCTAGGAGTAGATGGCAATGATGGTCATGGTGGAGGTGGTGGCAATTGTACAAGAGTGAATGGTGGCAACTACAATGATGGTGGTGGTGGTGTCACCGCCAAGACGGTGAAGTGCTTGCGGCAGCTATGGTTATGGAGAGGGGACAATAGCCCTGAAGAATGAGTTATAATTGCCATGTGTAGATAGACTCTCCCAACCAACATATTTCTCTCTGTGCCAATCCCATAATATTTAAACTAACAATATTAATCAAATAAAGGAAATGTAACTAAAAACTAACCTGCATCACTGGCTTCAAGAGGGTTTTAAACCCCAAACATGCATCTGAATTTATTTTGTATAAGCATAAGATTGAAATAAACATTTACAGCATGAAGGTGTTGCAGGGTGGTGTGGTATATAACATTTAAATTTCGCTTGTCTAATCGTCATTTACAGAACTATGGTAGTACCATATAAGGATAAGGCAAACCAGGTTTAACTAATCCCTGCTTGCCAAACGCTTTTCTTCCTCGACTTGTTCAAGCAACGCTTCTAGTTCCGCTTCACTTAGACCCTCTAACCGTTTCTGCATTCAAAAATGATCACAGAAGCTGTAAATTAAATAACATGATAAAACATTCTACATTGAATAAAGCTACAATAATTAGAATTAAGTTCTCATATCATGTTCAGTTGGCCTTCATCAATAGAATAAGATCTCATAAAAATGGGTCCCTTCCCCCAAAGTAACATAAAGTAAGCATATAAAGAAAAAAAGAGAATGCTAATAAGTAAGAAGTCACACCTCCATAACTTTCAATTCATAGTCACGTAATTGTTGGGCATACGTCATTTCCTTGTTCGAGACACGAAAAAGATACGTTGAAATCCATCCGACTGTAAGACCTAACACCAGGACTAACTGGACCACATTCCCAGCCTGTAGAGGATCCACTCCAAGGAACTGCAGAACATCAAGACAGAGAGCATGTCATCAAATTGATTAGAAAACAAGCTTCCTGTTTATATTCAAAATCACCAGGAATTACTTAATATTGCTACAAGTAAAAATATAATTGCAGCCACTAGTGGAGTCCAAAATCCTACGGTGGACAAATTTACAAATTGATTATGATTAGTATATTACTTTTAAGTTTTAATGGTGCGAAAACAATGTAATATTGATTTTACTCTTAAGAACAGGTTTAATAGAATCCACAAATACTGGCAACATCTGACAATGTAAGTAAATATGTTGGACCACATTTTCTCGATTTATATAATCATATTTTTTTACATGTGACAATCAGTCCTACAATTTTTGTTGACTTGAGCCCTAATCTCCTAGTTACTAAGGTTATATTTGATTCTTGCTGAAACTGCAAAGACAATCATTCTAAGATAAATGAAAATCTAAAAGGAAGTACACTTCATACGTATTTAATATGTTTGCTTTTCAAAAAACATTAAATGTCTTAATCCAATAGACAGTAAAATTAGATGATAAGGGATACCTCTAATCCACTTTTTAGACCAATTCCAAATAAAGTAACTCCAAGTCCAATCAAAATAACATCTTTTCGACTATACCCGAATGGAACCTGCAAACAACATTCAGTTATTGTTATCTCAATGCAATTAATAGCTATAACTGCAGCTATTTTTTTTTCTTTAAACCAAAAGAATTTACCAGATTTTAACATATATTTGCTAAAAATCTAGCACAATAACTGCAATCTTAATACATTTTTATTTGATTCAAACGTGGAAGCCATTTAATTAGGGTGGAGAAAACATACAACACAGGAGAAGTAAATAACATGCATGACGCACAAGGGAGAATAGAAGAACGGGGTGACATGCCTTGGTTTTATTAGACGACTCATCTGTGGCCCCATCAGAGCTTGAGGAATTGCTGCATCTGGGGGCTATACATATCCTTTTCTTCGACACCAACCCATGATATTCTTTTGTTGAATAAACAGAATTTCTGGTTGTAGAAAATTTATGAAAATGAACTTGTTCTGGATGAATAAGAAATTGAAGGGCAGTTAGAAGTGTCAGACTGTCAACGAAGTATATAAAAGGCTAAGATTGCAGGATAAGAAAGTGCTGTTAAACTAGACTACAACAACATAAAACTAAGAGTAGATCAAAGTGAATATCTCTCCACAAGAGTATCTGCTTAAATTACACATTTGCACATACGACACTCTATGGAGTATGGAGAAAGCAAAAGAACTTGTAACTTATATATGTATGTGTTCAATAAGATTACAAGTTCAAGCATGAAACAGCGCACACAAAGAGTGAAGAACAATGTGCCTACATCAATGTCCTCTTAAAATAACTTAAGCCTATATCATATCATAATGATATCTTACTATTCGCATTTGATTACAGGAGTACTCATGGCATAAATATGCAAGTGATTCGACACTTCTTGCTTGCTTAAATGCTAGCTACAGCTATTCTACTCAAACTTTTTCTCGCAATTATCTATGCATGTGTTCATAGGCTTCCTAAACCATGCTAGAATCATCAAAGGTACGGCAAGCATGTACACCACCAACATTGATAGAACCTGGACAATATTTACAACCATGACTTATCTTTGATGGCAAACTTCAACATTATTCTCTGCACATCAAGTATGCAAAATTTAATCCTTTTCATATCCACTGATTCCACTTAGAAATAATTAAGAAGAGTATCAATTCTAAATGAGGGAGCAGTCCTTCATATGTAGTTCTTATCTTCCACTACATGGTAACCAAGGATAATGATCTTGTTTCCTACAGCTGGTACTTGATAGACATACTCAAAGTAAACACAACCTTCACGTTAATATAAAATCTTTGATGAGTCTCCAAACATACTTCCCTTAACAACTCACAGCAAATAGGGTATAAGTATACAAGTTAGGTAAAACTGCATCGCAACTTCCATGAATTCTCAGAACCAAAAGCACCTATTTTCTCAGACCCACTACTCAGTCTTAAACTTAGCAGCAAACGATTGTATAAACTGAAACCAGTAGCAATGAAATTTACGATCTAAAACCTAAAACCCTAGGTTTTACGGTGTTTGAAATTCAACAAACCTTTAGATGGAAGTTGAATAGCTGTTAGCTTGGGGTGTGAGAGAGGAAGAGCTGAAATGCTTGCAAATGATGCAGTCGCCATTGTTATCTTCTTCATTCCAATTGGATTACAACCAGTGAGCTGAGTATGTTTCATTCTTGTTTGGGAAGACCTCACAAAAATATCATCCTATCTATGAGGTTTTTACAATGAAAGGCATGAACTTGCATGTTTTTGCAGTTTGCCCCCCTTTTAACTTGGAGACATTAGCATTTCTATTTCTTTGAAATGCATCACTCTTGCTATGGATTTTTGAAGAGAGAAAAAGAAAGGAGAAGAACCTTAGTCACATTAAGAGAATAAAATAAGTTAAACCGACTTGAGAGCTACTAACCGGTTCGAAAAAAGGCTCGAAAGATTCGAGCCTAAACGAGCCCGAGCCTAATATTCAAAGTTCGTTTAGGCTCGCGAGCCTTAACGAGCCTAGTAAAGTTTTAGCTTACTTTTTATATATTTAAAATACTTTTTATTACCCTTTATGTAATTGAGTTCAACCTTTTAAGTTTTCTAAACCAAAAGTCACTTTGCCCTTCTTAATTGTAGCAAATCATCATAGCATCAGCCATTGGGCTTCGTCTTACTCATTGTTCTATTAGTTTGTTCTTCTATACATTTGGTCTTGAAGCTATATCAATTGAATTTGCTAACGTAAAGTGATTTTAGGTTTTAAGGGTTAGTTTAAAGGTTTTTATACATGAGCTCAAGCCAAGCTCATGCTTGATCTTAAGCGCCTTTGAATGAAATCGAGCCTTGTCGACCCGATCTTGAGCTTTATTATCAGTTACGAGCTGAGGTCGATCCTAAAATCATAGGCTCGAACAAAGCTCGAGCTCGAGCTTTGAGATATTCCAACGAGCGTAGCTCGAGTAGGGTTAGGTTTGGGCTCAGCTCAGATCTTTTACACCCCTAGTTAAATTCTTACTATTTGTTAATTTATCAATACACGTTGCAACTAATTTGACAACTAGCGGTTGAGGGATTAAATCTTTACTGTTTATTGCAATAATGACCTTCTTACAACTATTTTTAATGATTCAAGTTCGTTAGGTTCTAAAAGAATCACAACTATGCAACATAACTTCCCGACCATAAAAATCTTGACCTAAAGAATTGAATTTAGGGAATCGCAGGTTGAATTCATTGAGAATTCCCATGCAACATCATAAATAGGTTGTCCCTACCAAAGTTGCTGCTATTGGTAACCTAACTAAAAAACTCCGCTTATTAGGGTTTCGCAGGTTCTTCCGCTGTCGTTGATTAGGGTTTCGAATCTCAAGTCATCGCGCCTAAATACTCCTTTGTTCAGTCGCTATTTAATCTTTGCGACTTTTGCGCGGATCAGTTTCACTGTGTGATAGTCTATCAAAGCTTCTGCTATTGGTATCCTTGAGAACCGATTGGAAGAATCACTAGGAAAAGCTATCTTTAAGCTAATATTAGAAGATACATGTCCTTCTTGTTTTTTGTTTAAGGTTTGGCTGGATTGTTGATGCTATATTTTAAATTAATTTTTTTTGTGTTCAACTTTCAAGGTGTGACAAGAAATAGCATAAATGTGATATAGGTCATAGTAGATAGATTGATGAAATATGCACACTTCATACCCATCAAGGAAACATTTGGAATGGAAAAGTTGACCCTTTTGTATATTCGATAAGATAGTGTGTAACACCCTATTTTTTGGTAAAACCCGATTAAAGGGAAAAAAGGGGGATGTAATGATTAAAGATGGGAAAAAAAGTTTCATACCTTAAAGCTCTATATAACTTGAAAGGTGTGACACTTGGTATTTTCAGGTCATATTCCGACTATCATGAACAAGATTTTTCAATCATACATGCATGCGTTTAATAATGTTTAATTAGATGCATCGATTATTGCATGAACATTCACGAACCTTCATGTAACAATAATTCAAAGGATTAATGGATCCCCACACGAGTCTATCCCTGAACGTTGGTGATTTATCAAAATGGCTTTAAAATAAATTAATTGGTGTGAAATTATATGTTATATGATTATGTGATTAAATGTGTAGTTTGGTTTTGAAAATTAGGAATTTTTGGACATTTACCCATTATCGCGTATTTTTGGCTTTTATAATAGCAGACTTGATCATCCTTGGTTCTTTTCTCTCCATAGGAGAATAATGACCCTTCTTATGATGATCCTCTTCACTCACTTCAGATCCATCCTTCACCATATCCTCTTCATCTTCATTCTTTTCTTGAATGGGATCTATGAGAGGCAACTTATCTTGACAAGTTTCACACCTTAGAGGTCTTACAGATAACAATGTGTGTTGAGGAGCTATCTCACTTGAACCCAATACTTGCCTGTTCTGATAAAAAATCTTTGCATGCATGAATGAAGATATGATGTTCTTAAAGGTTTCTGACACCCTACATTTATCCCACATCGGTCATGGACAGGAGAGATTCCTGGTTCATAAGGAATGTCCTGCCTCTAACATCAACAACACGTTTTCGGCGTATTGGCTGTGGATGAGAGGAGAACTCCACAGTTAAGCATGCTCAGGTGGGAGCAATCCAGGGATGGGTGACCTCCCTGGGAAGTTTTCACCTGGGCAACCAAAAGCAAATCCGTGAGCTCCTCGTGGGCAAAGCGGACAATATTGTTGGTGTAAGGAGCCAGGTGTTACAGAATGGTATCAGAGCCACTCCTTTGTCGTTCGGAATGTGGGACATACCTCACCAAGGAAGGTGACTTCTCGGGCTCATTGAGGATGATGAGTCCAAGGGGGGGGGGGTCATTATGACACCCTATATTTATCCCACATCTGCCGTGAACGGGAGAGATTCTTGGTTCATAAGGAATTTCCTTCCTCTAACATCAACAACGTGTTTTGGCGTATTAGCTGTGGATGAGAGGAGAACTCCACAGTTAAACGTGCTCAAGTGGGAGCAATCCAGGGATAGGTGACCTCCCTGGGAAGTTTTCACCCGGACAACCAAAAGCAAATCCGTGAGCTCTTCATGGGCAAAGCGGACAATATTGTTGGTGTGAGGGACCGAGTGTTACAGTTTCCTCTTCAAGAACATATTTTTCTGCCCTGGCTTTGCTGATCACAAGCTCATCCTGACATTCAGTTAACTTGTTAATGAGATCTTTTATTTGAGTCCTGTAATTGTATGCTCATGCTTAAGAGTTGAAATGGTTTTCTCTAAATTTTTTATTTTGAGTTTATAATTATTTTTAGCCTTTTAAAGTCAGCTTTTTAAAATATGCATGGACTTAAGGTCAGATCTCACTTCCAGGTTATAGGACCTGTACATATTTACTTTAGCAATGCATTCAAGAGTACAAAGATGTTCTAATACCTTGGCTTCTTCATGGTTAGCCATCAGTGCTTGGTTTGGAAAACATCTTCTACCTGAAAACTCTAGTCAAAGCCTCCTTTTTCAACAGGAACAACAACATGTTGTTTTGGTTGGTTTGGCTTCTCAGGTCTGGGAGCACCCTCACTGTAGTTTGGTCTGGGTTGTGCTTGGCCACCATTTGTCCTTGGCGCCTTGCACTCCCTAGCAAAGTGTCCCATTTGCTTATAGTTGTAACACTTCACTTTGCTTTTATCGAGTCCAAACTTTCCACTGGATACATTTCTAGGAAACTTTCATCATGTCCTCTTGTAGAACTTCTTGGCTCTATTAGTGAGAAGAGCCATTTGTTGGACTATCTTCATGTACTCCAAATCATTTGGTTGGATACAATCCAAGTCTTCAAGAGTGAAGAGAAAGTTACCACAACTTTCATCAGCAGACACAAAGGTTGAGCAGAGCTTGGCTCTTGAAATGGGCTTCTTTGGATGTAGCTTCTCCCTTGGTGTCTCAAGGAAGGTGATGAAGGACCTTTTTGTGAGTTTTCAGGGTAGTAGATATGCTCTACTATCCCTTTCAACCACATGAAAAGCTGAACTATGCTAATTGTTGGAAGAGCTGCTTGATGGATTTCGTATGTTCATCTCCATCTAGTAGCGACTAAGGATAGCATACACCTCTGTAAGAGTAAGGGTAGTGAAATTTTCAGTTCTGTTAAGGGCCACACTAAAGTGAGTCCATTTTCTGGGAAGAGAGAAACATGTACTTCCTCATAATGTCCCTATTCTCGAGTTTTACTCCCACATCCATTGGAGTATCCACAATCTCAACATACCTGAAGTATTATTGAGTCATGGTTTCACCTGTCTTGTAGGTGAAGTTCTCAAACTGCTGCTTCATGAGGTCTTTTTGATTTTCTTTGGCTTCCTCAAACCCCTTATACATAAGCTTAAGTGCATCCTAGAGCTGTTTAGCAGTTTTGCACTTTTGAAGCCTCTGTGGATAAAGTTTGGAAGAGTAGTTTGGAGAGTGATCATGGCTTTCTTATTCACATCAATTTTCTTCCAATCTTTTTCAAAATAATTAGTCATTTTCTTTGGTATCATCCCACCTCTAGCATTGGTTGAAAAGTTGCTTGGGATGTGAGGTCCTTCAATGACAGATCTCAACATCTTGTTGTCTTGAGACTTCATGAACCCTTCCATACGTTGGCACCAAGTATCAAAATCACCGGGAGTGATAAGTGGAGACTTTGGCATAGTACTGGTTTCCATATCAACCTTTAAGATAGCTATCATTTGAGTTGTTAAGTGTTTCTTGAAACTGAAAAGATCTAAGATGGTGAGATCTTACAATCAAGAGCCTGAAAAGCTCCGTTACCAATTGCATGACCTTTTAAGGGGGTCAATACGACAGTTTCACAAGGTTAGGAGAGTTATCACACTTAGCAGATCAAATAGAAAACTGGCTTAGATGAAACAATGAGCACAAGAAAAAGAACTATAACGAGAACACTCAAATACGTTGTTCAAGAATGATGTATATTGCTCTCATGTTCTTACAAGTGTTACAGAGCATACATGAAGAATAAAGTACTTGAGATACTTTACACTACATCCTATAGATGATCATACTTTGAAGGCCAGCTGGAATTCTAATCTAGACAACAAGATCAATGTAGAGTTAAGGTAAAACTGTTGACTCCTCACCAAAAAGAAACATCTTTATTAAGTCTATGATGCATCTCAAAGTTTTCTTGTTATAAAAACCTATTTCGCGGGTTACACGCGAATAATTTATCAAATTAAACAAAGAATATTGTTGATGGAGTAGTATTTTTTATTAAATCTGTGATGCATCTCAAAGTTTTCTTGTAACCGTATGTATCTCACTTTGTTCGCTTGTCAAAGAAAAATCATTGAGTCCCCACCAAAAAGAAACATCTTTAGTGCTCTGTTTAATCGAGAAGAAGGAAGGAAAGAATAGTGCAGATGCTACACTAAGGTTTTATTTGTCTTTTGTTCAGTAAAATGTCTGCAGTCTGCAGACCACATCTGCAGACATCTGCAGGAGAAGAGGTGGACCAAACATCTGCAGTCTGTAACAAGAAGAGTGTCTATTTTTTAACATTTGCAGACTGCTAAAATCAATTTGTGGTGGTATACAGTGGTGCTGGATAGTGGTGGTGCTGGTAGATGGTGGGTGGTGGTGGTGGCCGACGGTGGGTGGAGGCGGATGGTGGCGGAGGCGGACAGTGGTGGCGGCGAACGGTGGTGGCGGCGGATGATGGTGGTGAAGGTGGTCGTGGATGGTGGTGATGGACATGGGTGGTAGTGGGTGATGGTGTTTAGTCCTCTGCAGAATTTAAAAGACTTTAGAAGTGCTTGTGCCAAGTCTGCACATTGCAAACCTCGCGCATACCTTTTTTAATCAAAAGTCTTCTTAAAAACAAACGCCCTGCAGACCTCAGAAAACATTAACTGGGCTGGTTGTTTTTAGATTATAAATAAAACGTTATACTAACACGGGGCCGTATTAAACACTCCAGAAAGCCTATACATGGAGGCCTAAGTTCACCATTAAGTTGTGTTTTCAAATATCATATGTCAAAAGGTCACATGAGATTTACCTACATTACTAATGGCTTTGATTTATTCAATAAGTCTCATCCTGATGAAGTCCTAGTCACTACAGAGCGGATAGACGAGAAATCACACCAGTTCACATTTATAAATATTATCATAATTACTTTAATTAATATCTTTAATCACACTATCAATTCATCACAGTTACATAAGTGTAATATAATTAGGATGATAGCTTTTATTCCCTGGTTTTAAATCCAAAAGTTTCAATCTTTTGTTTACATTGTTCTAATTATGGTTTTAAAACCCTAAAAATCTTAATTACATCAATGCAATTTATCATTTTTTCAAAACAAAAATCTAATCCGATAGTCAATCATTAAGGTTGTTGAGTAGGCTTGGTGTGTCGACGAATTAATACTCGGTTCTTGCCATCACTATACTACCATACGACATCACCCTTGCCTTTTGTGTGTATAGTTTAGTATTAGTAATAACCATTGTAAAATTGAATATGTGCGAAAACCTTTATCAAAATATATATACCTTTCACACGCATCAAGTTTTTGCGATGTTGCCGGGGATACACGACAGTTTTGAAAGATAACCTAAATTTTTGACTATCTTGTCTATATCTTGTCAATATATTTTTGTTCATACTTATTTTGTTTTTGTTAGTTAGTTTGTCTTAGTTAGTTTAGTTTAGTTACATTTGCCTGATTCATTCTAAGGCTTAGTTAGTTTATGCTTCGTTAAGTTAGTGTATGTTCGACTCGTCTAATCCTGAACTTGTTTCGCCTCTTTCGGAACCCGAACGACTTTCAGTCAAAGGTTACGCGAAAGACCACGACAAATAGCAATGTTTATCGAAGAAGATGTTTTGGAAGGTCCATCATCTGAAGAAGACATGGCTAACCAAGACGAGGAAATGAAGATGACACACTATGACATACCGTCAATTGATGGTTATGAGTCTAGTGTTGTCCAACCAGCAATAGCGGCCAAAAATTTCGAGATTAAGTCTAGCATTATTCAACTAGTAGAAAACTCTGTTCAGTTTCACGGATTGCAAGATGAAGATCCTAACGCTCACATCTCACGGTTCCTTCGTATCTGTGCAACTTACAGAATCAATAATTGTTCAGGCGATGCTATTAGACTAAGACTTTTTCCATTTTCACTCGGGGCCGAGCCATTGACTTGCTTGATTTGCTTCCGCCTGGTTCCATCACTACATGGGCGGAAATGGCTGAACAATTCCTTTTGAAATACTTTCCACCCGATCGTACTGCCAAACTGAGAAGTAACATCACAAGCTTTCGCCAAGATGATGATGAATCATTACACGCAGCATGGGAGAGATACAAAGGTCTCCTTCGGAGATGCCCACATCACGAACTTGATCTGTGGCTATAGTGTCATACTTTTTACGATGCAATTAGCGGAGCACATTAACAAGCTTTCCATCAAAGTGCGGGAGGAGATTTCGGAAGTGTCACGCCAACTGAAGTATACCAAGCCCTAGAAAGAGCAGCTAAGAAGAGCTTTGCTTATAATCCCTTTAGAAACAAACCCAGTTCTAAAGGCATTCATCAAGTAGACTCTGAAACACTAGTTGCAGCATAGTTAGAAGCGCTAACCAAACGATTTGAAAAATTGGAAGCCGAACTGAAGAAAACTCCAACATGATGCAACACGTGGGAAATTCACACAAGACGAATGAATGCCTACAAAGCATGATGATAGTTGAAGATGTTGATTTCATAGGAGGCCCAAACAACTTATATGACAACAACTCAAATTGGAGGAACAACTCGAATTACAGAGAAGCTGGCAACAACCATTCATCATCCCAATTCAACCGAAGGCCACTGTACCAATAACAGAAACCACCATACCAAGGTCCAAGAAGTAGTAATCAAGCCCGTGGAGCATCACCAATAGAAGACTTGTTACAACAATTGTTAATAACCACACAAGCCACATATGAATACATCCGAAAGTCAGATCAAATAAATGAGGAGAGGTTCTAAAGAAACGAGGCTGACATCAAAAGCAACAAAGCATCATTGCAAACCATTAAACACCAGGTAGGTCAGATAGCACAATAACTATCTGAAAGACCCTAAGGTGCTTGCTTAGCAACACTGTGACCAACCCTAATACACAAGTGAAAGCCATTACCACAAGGAGTGGCAAAACCACTCAAGGTGATGCACCTGCATTACAACCCATCCTTGAAGAAAAAGAAACCTAAACTCCAAGTAATGCAAGTGATAAGGAACAGCAACCCCTTGCTGCTGAAGAACCAACCAAGAAATACGTACCACTAGCACCCAATGCTCCATCACCTCCATACCCAGGTCATTTGAGACAACCACGAACGGAGGCACAATATGGCGAATTCATAGGGTGGTTCAAACAACTCAACATCAATTTACCATTGGTGGAAGCTTTAGCCCAAATACCAAATTATGCTAAGTTTTTAAAGGGGTTTGTTGTCAAACAAAAAGAAGCTGGAAGAGTTATCACACGTAGTTTTAAATGAGGAATGCTCTGTAGTTCTTCAAAACAAACTACCTCAAAAGATGACTGATCCAGGAAGCTTCACCATACCTTGCCTAATAGGAAATCTTTCTATTAGTAACACATTAGCTGATTTAGGTGATTCCATTAACATTATGTCTTATGAGGTTTTTGAAAAGTTAAACTTAGGTGAACCTAGGCCTACCCGTATGAGCATCCAGTTAACTGACAGTTCTGTTAAATATCCGAGGGGCATCGTTGAAAACCTGTTAGTTAAAATCAATAGATTTGTATTTCTTGTTGATTTTGTGATCCTTGACATGGATGTGGATAAGAATGTTCCTTTTATCCTAGGTCTACCTTTCTTAAAAACTACTCGAGCTTTCATTGATGTTTGCACCGGCAAACTCACACTTCGAGTGGATGAGGAGGAAGTAACATTTGACATAGGATAATCCATGAAACATCCTCAACATCATGATGACTCACTCTATTACATTTTTTTGTGATTCAATCATAAGTTGTCATTTACGAAAATCTCTTGAATATGAAGCTTGCAACACTCAATTAATCGATGTCCAAACCACCGAACCCATCTATGAGAATCAAATCATTTCAGAACTAGACGTTGATGAAACATTATCTCACCAAGAAGTATTTGAGATCATCAAACAAGAACTAGAACCCAAAGCCAAACCTTCTATCGAAGATCCTCCGGTTTTAGAGCTCAAGGAACTTCCATCTCATCTTGAATACGCCTTTATTGAAAACACATCTCAACTTTTTATAATAATCTCATCCGCCTTATCGAAAGATGAGAAGAACAAGTTGCTCAATGCGCTTAAGGCACATAAACGAGCAATTGCATGGAAAATCATGGACATCTGAGCTTATTCCAACTCGTACAGTTACAGGATGGAGAGTTTGCATCGACTATCACAAACTCAATGATGCCACAAGGAAATATCACTTCCCTCTGCCTTTCATCAACCAAATACTTAAGAGATTATTTGGATAAATGTTCTATTGTTTCCTCGATGTTTTCTCAGGATATTTCAAAATTTCTATTTTTCCCGAAGATCAAGAGAAAACGACATTCACCTGTCCATATAACACATTTGCTTATTGGCGAATGCCTTTTGGATTGTGTAATGCCCCTGCTACATTTCAAAGATGCATAGTAGCAATCTTTCATGACATGATCAAACATTCAATGGAAGTTTTCATGGATGACTTCTCCATCTTTGGAAACTCATTCGAACAATGTCTTGAAAATCTATAAAAGATGTTAGTTAGATGTAAAGATTCTAACCTTGTGTTGAATTGGGAAAAGTGCCACATCATGGTTACTGAAGGAATAGTGCTAGGACATAAAATCTCTCGAGCCGGACTTGAGGTCTATCAAGCCAAAGTCGACACTATTTCCAAACTTCCACATCCACAACCGTGAAAGCAATCAGAAGCTTCCGATGTCATGCAGGATTCTACCATCGTTTCATCAAAGATTTCTCAAAAATCGCATGACCAATGACTCAACTTCTTGAGAAAGATGCACAGTTCATATTTTCCGACAAATACATTAATGCATTCAATCAACTAAAGGAGAGACTGGTAACAGCTACGATCATGGCTTCCCCCGATTGGACGCTACCAATTGAACTTACGTGTGACGCAAGCAATTTTGCGGTAGGAGCCGTGTTAGGCCAACGGAAAGACAATCAATTCCACCTAATTCACTATGCAAGCAAAACCTTAAATGATGCACAAGAAAACTACACCACCATCGAAAAAGAGCTTGTTGCGGTAGTTTTCACATTTGATAAATTCCGCTCGTATCTGTTCAATAAATCTTAAAAAACAATCGTTTACACCGATCATTCAGCCCTTCGTTATCTGTTCAATAAACAAGACGCAAAGTCAAGACTTTTTCGTTGGATACTTCTGGTTCAAGAATTCGACATTGAAATTCGTGATAAGAAAGGAGCAAAAATTCTCGCAGTCGATCATCTCTCGCGTCTTGAAGATTCAAGTCCTTCACAAACTGAGGAATCCAAAATAAATGATATTTTTCCTCACGAATTCCTTATGCACATCCAATCCTCAATCAATGAACATCCTTGGTTTGCCGATTTTGCGAATTACTTGGCAAGCGGAATCCTCCACAAAGGAATGACTTATCAACAAAAGAATAAATTATTTACTGATACTAAGCATTACTATTAGGAAGACTTGTTGGAGCTGTAAAAGATAGTCTATATTATCAACACAGTGAAAGTCAACCAAAGTCAACGTCACGGTCAAAGTCAACAAAAGTCAAACCCGACACGTTCGAGACGAGGAACCGAGACGAGACGTTGAAGATTTAGATAACTAGGAGTTTTATTGTAATAAATATATTTTGTATGAATAAAATATATTTTACTTTCTTTGAGTCATGTTTTAGTCTAAATATATAGTCTAGGGGGTTATGTGTAAATATGGAAACTTAAAGTAGACTATAAATAGCATAATTGTAATTAGAATTAGGTTAATGGTTGCATGACCAATTGATTGAGGGATTTACTTGTAAACAATATTATTAGCAATCAATAGAGATCAAAGGGGTTTTATTGTGATTATCATTATTTTGATCTAATTTTTCATGATTTGATTCAAGTTTGATTATCCTGGAGTTACAATTTGGTATCAGAGCCATTTTGGATCAAATTCACTGAAGATTTGAAGATTTTTAGAGAGAGAGTTGAGGTTTTGGTTGTTTTTGTTCAATATCATGTTTTTATCAATTTTGGATCAAATTTGAGTGTTATTGACATGAAAATTGATTGAAGTTTGCTTGTTATTGGTTGGGAAAGCTCTGTTAATCATCAGGTTTTAAATCCATTAAGATTTGGGCGTTTTCAGATTGATTTCGTGTTGAAAAAGCTTTTCAGCTTCGTTCAGCGAAATTACAAATTCATCCAGCGAAACTGCCTGTTCTTTCAGCGAAACTACAAGTGTTTTACACTTTGTAGTTAATTTCAGCATCTCAGCGAAAGTAGTGATCTTGAACGAAAGTTCAACAATGCTTGTGTGCATATTACAAGCGAAATTGCTGTCGAAACTATCTTTGAACGAAAGTTCAAGCTTGTTTTGTGCGAAATTGTCGGCGAAACTAAGCAGTCGGCTCAGCGAAACTAGAGTTCACAGCGAAACTGCTGCCGAAATTGCTAGCGAAACTAGATTTCATAGCGAAACTAGCTCTGCGAAACTATAATTTCGGCGATAAAGAAATTTTCATCGATTTTGTAAGATTTATAAAAAAACAAAAAAAAAACAAGCTGACCTGGCAGCTTGACCCCAGTTGCTAAGATTGTCTAGCGTGACATTTAAAAAGAATATATTTTTCCCGGGGGAGAATTATTTTACAATTTTCGGGAAAAATATATTTTTGGGGCGTTTAGTTGTTCAAAATTTTTAATAAAATGTCATCTTCAGAAGATTTTAAATCAGATAATCTCACAACGGCATAAAGCCGGTTTGATTCTTTTGCAGCAATGAAGAAAGAAAAATTGTCAGATTTGATTGATCGATTCTTAAAGGTGGCAAATAATCTAAAGAAGCATGTTCCTGATCTCAGTAATCATGAACAGATTCAAAAGCTTCTAGACTCTCTTCCGTCTGTATGGAATCATCAAGTTAAAATGCTGAAGCAAGAAAGAGGTTATGTCGACACAAAACTTATGGATATGATCAACAAGCTAAAATCTCTCGAGTTGGATATCCAAAGAAACAAATTTCAGCAAGCCGTGTTCCCACATCAAACCCACGCGCTTAATACTGATCTTGTGTCTTCTGTAACAAGCATACTTGATTACAAAACAGAGATGATTGAAAAGTTGAAGTTATTGAGAACTGATTCAGATTTAAACTCTAAATTCAGAGAAACTGTTGAAGAGAATCGTGAAGCTTTAAGAGTCGACAATGACAGTAAACCAGAGTCTATGAGAACCGATGATGATAAGGCTGGAAAAGCTGATAAAAGAGAGAAAGAGTCTGAGGTTGACAAGATGCTGAAGGTCAAAGAAGAGGAACAACAAGAAATCACATGGGCTTGCAACTGTGAAAAGAGCTTAGCTGCAGAACGAACTATCATGGGTCTTCCTTATGAGACTGTTCAGGATATGTGTTCTTCGTCATGCAAAATCCGGTTATTTGGGATTTATAAGGCAAACAGATTGTTATTGGAAAATGAAAAAGAATTAAAAACAATCAATCAGGAATTAAAGAAAAATGAAATTGCTTTTTCAAGAAAACTTAATGAAGCATTGGCTGAAAATGATCTTTTAAGAAGAACCATTTTGGAGCGTAACGTTGAAATTAATATTTTGAAAGAAAGGGCTGTTTTAGCTCAATTTGAAACAACTCAGCTTCAAACAAAGCTTGATAAATGGACCCTTTCACACATGAAAAAGGATGAGCTTATTGCTAAACAACAAGGGGTGCGGGTAAAACATGGGATTGGATATAAATCTAATGGTGAAACTGTATTTAATTCAGTTCCACCTCCTTCTACTTTATGTTATTCACCAATTCCCAGACCTCATTCAACAAATGATTTGATTGAAGCTGTAGAAACTAATCGTTTAAATGCAGGTCTAAGCAGTGTTAATCTTAAAGAGGTTAGAGATGTGCAGGATTCTCCTGTAGGTTTGGGATTCCTCAAGCAAGGGTCTGATAAGAAGATTAATGACTATTCCACTTCTGATGCTCAAACACCAATATCCGTTTCTTCTCCAACTTTCTTCAACAAATTCAAATCAGGTAACATTCCTTCGTTTGTTCCCGTCAGGTTTGTCAAAGAAGGAACATTTGTTGAATCATCAGGCAATGAGAATCCTACAAGCGAAGCCAACACGATAGGAGATGTCAATCAAGATCCGTTGGAGAATGATCTGTGTATACAAAACTGGATAAGCTCAGATGATGAATCAATCACAGAGGAGCGTGTTGGTTCCTCACAGATCAAGATATCTCCTGACATTGTCAAGTCACAAAAGCTTCCAAAAGCTGAATCAAGACCAATACGGATCTCTTCTCCAATTGCAAAGCATCCCAGTAAATCAGAAAAGATCTCATTCACTGCTCAGCACGAGAAACTACAGAACAAGCAAGAATCTGCTACAAGCTCCAAGCAATCCTCATCACCACCTCCACTACACGGTTCAGTCAAGCATCAAAAGCCATTCAAGGCTTGTTTTGAGTGTGGAAAAGAAGGTCATGTAGTAAAGAAATGTCCTCAAAGGTTTGCTAAGGATGGTAAAGGCAAAACGAATTGCTTCTCTAGCAGTAAGTCTACAAAAATGTTCCAGGTGGTAAAGGCAACACGGGTTGCTTCTCTGGATCAAGAGCTAAAAAGCACACATTTTTGAATGGTTGGATGAAAAACCCTCCATCCAAACCTTTTCATGTGAAACCGGTTTCACATGATACAAAGATGAAAATGACCAAAGCTTCAAAACCAAATTCTTTTTCTTTTGGTCTTAAACAGAAAATGATTACCAAATTTAATTCATTCAAATCCAAGTTAATTGAACCGAAACAAATTTGGCAAATTAAAAAGAAGGATACATCAATCCCTGATTGTTTAAACGGTTGTGTGCAGAAGCTTGTTACTTATCTTGATGAAAAAGGAACTTCCAGGACTACGATGGCCTGGGTTCCCCTTTCTAACTAATTTGTTAATGAGTGCAGGAACAATTCAGAAGGACTGTTAGTAATCCGGTTTACTGACAGAGATTGTTCCTAATTCAAATTTAAGGCGGAACAAACAGGTTAAGGTCATGGTATTTTATCCACAATCTGGATTTTTATCTACACAATCACAGTTCTCACTTCACAATCACTGCATATTTCTTGAGCATTTATTTTTTATCATCATATCAGTGTAGTTTGGAAGACCTTCTTTGATAAATTTTTATTTTTGTACAGTTTTATAAAAAATTAAAAAAATTATAAAAAAAAATAAAAAAAAATAAAAAAAATATAAAAAAAAATAAATTATAAATAAAAATAAAAAAAGGAAAAGTTTCAAAAATAAAAATTTAGGAGGAGAGTATAAGTAAATAAAAATGAAAAGTGTACTGAGAACTTGATTCGAGATGATTGAGAAATGATTGTATATCTTCTTGAAATGCTTGTTTTTACATGACTTGCATTTTAAAATGAGAAATGATAGTAACTGATGTTGTTATCTGATTTACATCTTATTTTTAATTGCAAATAAAAGAAAAACAATCAGATTCTTTAATATATGCTTGGTAGACTCAGCCTGAAGAATAAAGTAGACAACAGTATGATGATTCAAATTAAAATATATGCTTAAGGATGTCTGGATTTACGCAATCATTTTGGCCTGCACAAAAACTGAGTCCCGACAAAAATTGGATTGAGAATTGATCTTTCACCCACCATGATACAAATCATATATGTCATATCTTTGAGCCATGTCTGGTGTATTTATGTGTCTTGTGTTTGTGTTAATCTCCTCTGCTGTACGGAAGTACTGACCTGGAGTGATGATCTCCTCTGCTGTACGATAGTACTGACCTGGAGCTCTCATCGGCACATGTTTAAATGGTCATCTCCTTTGTTATACGTGAGTATAGACCTGGAGCTCTCACCATTTTGGTCTAAGTAGTGTCAAATCATCTAAACGATGAATTCATCACAAAATGTAATATTCTGTCAATAATCACTTGCACACTAATGCACAAGCCTTGCTCTGTAAAGATCGTTACAAAATTCAAGAAATCCTGAGGTTGGGTGAGGGTTTTTTGCCAAATGATTGTGGGGTCCTAGCATTTCTAAAGCATTTAATCGAACCTTAACGAATCATCTTCTGCTTGTTGAAAAAGATAGGGCATGGGTTTAAGTGGACAAACATATCAGCAATCGTTATTGATCTGTTTGAGAATTTCAAAATCATTTAAAGACTGTGATTAGATTCAGTTATCAGTGTGATCTCATTGCTTGTCGATGATTAAATTCATCTTTGTGCTAAAGTATATCTTGAGGATATGATCTCATGATCGATTCAGTTCTCGGTTTAAAGAAAAAAAAAACACAAAAAATTATATAATAGATATAAAATATGTTATAATACATGTATATAATAAAAAATAGAAAAATATAATAAAATTTCTTTTCAAATTTTTTTTAGGTCTTCCATATTATGCTGTTACAATTTTATCATTTTCATGCATTTCACAGAAATTGCGTACAACCGAACACGGGTTCGCTTGTTTTCAAACATAAATAAACACGGGTTTATTTTGTTAAAATGAAATGATCTAATTAGAAATGTGGAGATTGTGTTTGTGAATGTGTTACAGATTTTTACTTTAAGTGATGGCCGATCATCAGTTGAGCAGTGTACCTGATTAGAGAACCTGTTCCTCAAGTTTGCAGAAGATACCGAGCTAGGAATCCTCCTCCTACATCTTCTAAAGCACTCAAGATTAGAGATTTAGGAAACTTGTTCCAATATCCTTGTAAAGTTTGCACTCGAAAAGGGGGAGCATATAAATAGGGGGAGCTTATGAGATGAAAAATCTTTCTCATCAGATTCAGAAAGATTCAAATTGATGATCTTTCTAGTGTTGACTTCTCGATGCTGATTTCGTTTGAAGACGTTGATAATGATAGACTAAGGGGGAGTATTGTTGGAGCTGTAAAAGATAGTCTATATTATCAACACAGTGAAAGTCAACCAAAGTCAATGTCACGGTCAAAGTCAACAAAAGTCAAACCCGACACGTTCGAGACGAGGAACCGAGACGAGACGTTGAAGATTTAGATAACTAGGAGTTTTATTGTAATAAATATATTTTGTATGAACAAAATATATTTTACTTTCTTTGAGTCATGTTTTAGTCTAAATATATAGTCTAGGGGGTTATGTGTAAATATGGAAACTTAAAGTAGACTATAAATAGCCTAATTGTAATTAGAATTAGGTTAATGGTTGCATGACCAATTGATTGAGGGATTTACTTGTAAACAATATTATTAGCAATCAATAGAGATCAAAGGGGTTTTATTGTGATTATCATTATTTTGATCTAATTCTTTATGATTTGATTCAAGTTTGATTATCCTGGAGTTACAAGACTCATATCTGTTCAGAACCGGTGCAGACCAACTTATCCGAAGATGCGTATACGGAAGTGAAGCGGAAAAAATTCTAAGTCATTGTCATGAAGGACCCACAGGAGGACACCATGGAGCAACCGTAACAACCAAAAAAGTTTTTGACTCTGGCCCATTATTCTTAAAGATGCTCACAACATGGTATACAACTGTAATACATGTCAAAGAGCAACCAATATCTTAACACAGGATAAGATGCCTCAGAAACCCATTCAAGTATGTGAGGTATTTGATGTATGGGGTATTGATTTCATTGGGTCATTCCCGGTGTCCTTTGGCAATCGTTACATCTTAGTAGCAGTCAATTATGTCTCAAAATGGGCCAAAGCTCAAACCCTACGTACCAATGATGCAATAAACGTTTTCAGATTCCTCAAGAAACTATTCTCTTGTATTTTTGCCCCCAAGGCTTTAATTAGTGACCGATGAACACATTTCTGTAACAACCAGCTTGAAAGACCAATGGCTCATTATGGAGCGCACTATCGCTTTACCACTACTTATCACCCACAAGTGAATGGGTAAGCTGAAGTCACTAACCGAGGCATCAAACGAATCATCGAGAAAACCGTAGGTCAAAATCACAAGGATTGGTCCACCAAGCTAGATGATGTATTATGGGCTTTTCGGACAGCCTATAAGAATTTTGTTAGCACAACACAGTTCAAACTAGTTTATGGGAAGTCATGTCATCAACCTGTGAAACTCGAACACAATGCCTAGACCAAAACATTGCAGGAAAAAATCGATTTCTACAAATCCACGAACTAGAGGAACTGAGAGAACAAGCATACGAAAACGCTAAGGTTTAAAAAGAAAAGACAAGGAAACTCTACGACTCTCGATTAAAGAACATTAAATGATTTCATGTGGGAGAATGTAACTCACGTTTATTGTTGTTTCCTGGAAAGCTGAAATCACGATGGTCCGGACCTTATACAATTAAAAACGTTTTTTCGAACGACGCCATCGAAATCGACAACCATAACAATTTAACTTTCAAAGTAAATGGCCGTCATTTGAAACAGTATATCGATGGACCATCCAAGATTTTCTCGAAGGAATTACACCTCTGCCCCAATGAATACTAAGTGTGGGGAAGGGTCGCGCCGAAGACCCGAAACTTAAACGCGACACTTGTACATAGGTTTTTCTTTAATTTTTAACTTTTTCTAAGACCTCACAAGCACAAACACGGGGCCGTGCCCCATGAAGCACGCCCCTGTGTCTCTGACAAAAATTTTCCACGATCTCTGCTGATAACTCTGGAACATTGCAGGTCGAATTTAAGACGAATTCTGACAAACACGGGGTTGTGCCTGGCCAAGAACACCCCCATGATCAACTTTCCTGGCCTGTATATAAATACCACACTTGTTCCAGGCTTTCATCACACCCATTCCTGCTTAAAAATGTTAGAAAAGAAAGAATCAAGTCACGAAAGTTCAATGTGGAATCTTGCGAAAAAAACGCGTTCTGAAACACGAGAGCGACAACGCAAGAATATTTCTTCAAGTTGCATGAACTGATCAAGCAATTGAATGAGATGAATCTCATCACATCCTAACGCCTAGCTGAACTCATCCAAAAAGTACAAGAGATGGGTGAGGAAATCGTTTCCGTTAACCGTTAGCTTGTGGAACTAAGCAACCGCATTTCACATTATCCCATCCCAAACCTTCCACATGAAATGTGTGGGGGCTTCTTTTATAAGTATTTTGTGATGTGTTATGTGCGCTGATGTGCGTTAAGGAGTCTAATTTTGCAGTTTCAGACTATTGGCTTTTAACGTATCATGTAACCGTAGGACCATAGGAAACGTACTTTCATTTGGTTTGTTTTAGTTAACTCTAGGACTATTTTCGTAACTTTTATGGTGATTTGGAAGTGATAAAACTTAACCGAGTAAGTTACGTAATGCGTAACGCAGAAAAATGGAACAACAAAAACTGAAACCGAGGAACAAAAAGGAGGCACGCCCCCGTGACCGACAATGAATGATAACTTCTGACTTGTTTTAGCCATTTGTCTTGTTCCCCATGATAAAAATCGACCTCATGCCTGCAAAGACCCGTATCCACTTCAATTTTCACCACCTTTTCCATTTTTCTTTCTTGTTTTCAATAATTCTTCTATTTCCTTTCAAGTTTGTCCAAGAGGTTAGTATTACTAATTCCTAGTTAAATTATGGTCTTTTACATGTAGTTAGGTGATTAGGTCTCTAAACAACTAAAATCCTAGGCACTATATGTAAAATCTTGTAACTAAAATCCTAAACCCTAACATAATGAAACTGTTCTAGAAATTTGTTTTGTATAGTTGAACTTATTTGTTTAAAATTTCAGGATCATGATTCATCCATATTTACAATTTGAGGGGAGCTGTGAAAGATGGTGTCATGATAGGCTGCAAAGACTATTACAAAGGGTCGAAAAATCACATCTACAAGTAGATGAGGAAACCTTGGCGGCTGTAGGACAACTCGAAAGATATAATAATTTATTGAGTGTTCAATGGAAACGTCTGTATTCACAAAACAAACCTTCTGTTTATGAAGCAGTCTCATTCAAACTTGGGGGACGTTGGCATAAAACATCCATCGCCTTGTTTGGTGTCTATCTAGGTATCTATACAGAACAAGAAATGGAGGAAGAGAAAATATCAGGAATGCCAACATACCATACATTTTCAGACGAGGAAAGTAAAGAAACGGAGAGTGGTGCCATGCAAAAAGCATTTTGGGAGAGAATTAGAACAGGGGTGTTCAACTCGAGTAAAACCAAAAGCTAGTCAGATACGAGTCCCGCTGCTATGTTACATACATTAGTTACTTAGCCATTCCATAACAGCTCGTGGTCAAAGCGAGGGAGTTGTTAGTTTGAGGGACTTATTCATTCTATATTGTATGGTAAATCAATTTCCATGTAATGTTGGGTACTTGTTTTGTAATTTCTTTTCCAGGAATGCAACTGTAGGTGCTACAACACCCATGTTTGGAGGAAGCTGGATTCTGAACATGTATGAGAGCTATGGGTGTAACACAGAGGGAACTGAAGGAGTGATGCTAGGATTGTTGGATTTGAGCATGTGCACGAGTATGTACATGATAACAAACCTACCAAATGGACAGCCGAGGTTTATGGATAGAAAGAGACAAATCTGGGATCCGACGGATCCCGAAGAAATCATCATGGACCTCGATATGCTAGCACAACATGAAGAAGCCGGGGCTTCCAATTCACACGCTAGTGAATTCCCAACTATGTTAGACCTTTATGAAGCAATCCAAACCACCAACAACCATGTAAGACGATCATTTGAATACACACAACAAGCATTAAACCGAGTCGATGATCTGCATTCCCGAGTGGATAACCTGAGCAACAATATCATGTACATCAGGAACCGGATGTATCATGAGTGGGGGGATATCCCACCACAAAGCCCTTTAAAACTGTATATCATTTTCGAGGCCCGGGCACAACTATTTCGTGCCAATCTATCTTTAAATTTATGTCATTTTATTTTATTTCGTGTGTTTAGGATTTCAATGTTTTCAATAAATGGATAATATTTCAGGTGATCCCAAGGATTCTGACAATGTAAGGTTTATAGAAAGGCTAATGCAACCAAAACAACCAAAGTGCTTCCTGCATGCATGCACTTTGCACATAGTAGAAGTTTCTTTGAAAGTTTCACTCTGCACAGAAAATATTCTAAGTGTAAAATATTCCGAAGACAAAGATGAAGTTTTCTGAACCTTCAAGGTAAAGTCTTCCGAAGCCATTAAAGTAAAGACTGATTTCTTCCAAAGACATAGAAGAATATGCTTTTTTTGGATGTACTTTTGCATAAAGCTGACCGACTTTCCGTTGCAATTCTGAAGACTCACTAACTTATACAAGTTGGTGAAAAGGTCTATGTTTTTGCAACTGTACATTGAGGTCTTGAGTTTGTAACTTTCTACTTTATGTACTTTTATCCTTTTTGTAATATATTAGGATGTGAACTATAGCATGTCATAGTCATTAGTCAAAATGCACTTTTGACTTTACATTGATCTTGTTGTCTAGATTAGTGTTTTCAGCTGGCCTTTAAAGTATGACCGGTTGTAGGATAATAGTATAAAGTATATCAGGTCCTTGTATTTCTATGTATGCTTTGTAACACTTGTAAAAGAACCTGAGAGCAATATACTTTATCCTTGAAAACCATATTCATATGTTGTTGTTCTTAGTTCGTCTTATTGTTTGCTTGTGTTCTTAGTATCATGATATAGTATCGGTTCCTTATTTGATCTGTTAAGTGTTCTAGCACTCTCCTCATTGTGAAACTGGTTGTATTGGCCTCCCTTAAACAGTCCTGCACACAATTTAAGGCAACTAAGGGTTCCAAACACAAGTGCCAAATTTATCATTTTTAGGGGGGTTATTTCATCATCTTTACCTGTTTTAATTTTTTATCATATTCAGGACAATGTGAATTTTAAGTGTGGGGATAGGGTAATTTACACATTTGACACTATGCTAAAAAGTTCCAAATTGAAAAATTTTAGAAAAATCACTTAACCATTAATTTTTATGACAAGTAACCAAAATTTAAACAATTTTTCAGAAACCAAATTATAAATATACGTTTTCGGGAAATAAATAAGTAAATAAATGACATTCAAATAAAATTGAACAATGTTTTTGTTATGATATCTTTAAAGGCAATTATTTAGTAAAAAATTTAAACATGTAAAACGAAAACACTTTTACCCAATTCCATCCATATGTAAATTTATTTTTCAGCCTTAAATAGTTTTTGTATTTATACAATTCCATATTCATTCTGGATTTAATTGGGGGTTCTTTATGATATGTGTGATTAAAACTTGCTTTTGGTGTATATTTCAAGACCTTAATCAGTATTTGTAGTATAAAAATGAGTTAGGCATTAGAAAACCTTAACCATTCAAGCCCCAACCATTTTTCTTTTAACTATTCCTTACCCGAACGTCAGCCCTAGTTAGCCCCGTTGAGCTTAAACGTTTTTATTTCTCGATCACCCGAACCACCAAGTCACTTAAACAAAAATCCTTTAACAAAACTCGTTTTTCATTAAAGACACGTTTTGGCTTATTATAAAAAAGAGAAAAGGAAAGAAAATTTTGGTCTTTTACTGGTAGACCTAAAAGAACTTGAATACATTCTTTTGATTTTAATTTACTTTGTTTCCTTCACCACGCAAAACCGGGACATCCCCCGGAAATCCGCGAACAAGTTTTCAACCTCACGTTCGAGGCAAGAAAGAAATAGCGAAAAAAGGAACAACAACTGCCATGTTGTGGAATTTCAAAAAGCGCTATAAAGAGGCGGACAAAAAGATATGAAAGATGTCCAAACTGTGGAAATTGTTCCTACAATGGAAAATGCAAAAAGAACCAAACCGAGTCTCAATACAAATACACGGAACTAATCTGATTGGGTGCTATTAAGCCTTAAGCCAAACGATTCTTACGAAAGAAAAGTTTTGTGTATCTTCATGTGAAAGACGAAGTAAGGTTTTTGAAAGCAAAATACGGTCTTGGCAATCTGACCTTAAACAAGTCCTCAAGTTAACATATCCCTTCTAGCTTGAAGTATTGTATAGGGAACCCTTTACCGCTTTCCTTGTAGTTTATGTTAGAAAAATAAGCCAAGACCGTTGTCTTTAGCATTTAGCCACTTTTTCCAAATAATCCATACCTGAACCCGAGCCAAGTTACAACCCATCAAAAACCTAATGATTTATGCAAGTAAATATCTAAGTAGGTGGAGATTAGATACCTTAACAAGCATATGATTTCACACGTATTCATACTAGGCAATTGAGTGTATTAGTCATACTTAATCATTATTATGACCCCATATGTCTAGCTGAGAGTGAGTGCATCTTGTGAGAAGTGTGGATTTTTACATGTTGATAATCTTTACCAACTAATCTATTGCTTGCAAGGATATTATTTTACATATTCTTAAAATGTTTACATTGGGATGAAATAATGTTTACGTGCGTATTTTCCGAAAAACATCTTTATCATTTGATTTATTTGGTTTTTGGTGGAATTGTCATTTTAAGTGATTTTACTTGAGGACAAGCAAAGTTTAAGTGTAGGGATGTTTGATGTGCTTTAAATAATATATAAAAATTCTATCAAAAGCACATCAATTATTCCTTAATATCTCCCTTAAAATGATGATTATGTATTTAAAATTATTAAATTGTGTTTTTAGGTGTTAAAAAGGGCAAGATGGAAAAAAGAAGCATATTTAATAAGAATTTGAAGAAAACTGAGCTTTGGAGTCCAAGCATGGGGTCGTGCCTCATTTAGCACGCCCCCATGACTTGCCTGAAACACACCCCGTGCTTAAATTGGCACACCCCCGTGTTTATACATCCGACATGACAAAAAGTACTCTCCCCTAAAAGGAGTCATGGGGCCGTGCCCCACCCCAAACACGGGGCCGTGCTCCATTTAACACGGGGTCGTGCCCGACACGTTCTGCATGTATGACCCGACCAACTTTTGTAAGCATTGTACTTACACGTGGTCGCGCCTTTTAGGCATGAGGCCATGCTTAAACACTCTAGAAAGCCTTAAATAAAAGCCTAAGTTCATCATTTGGGTAAGCTTTTGATGGGAGGGTTACTTTGCTGAATTCTCTCAGGATTGTCTAAACATCATCCATTATGGATCACCGGTTTGATTGTTTTATTTCACCGATGATTCCATATCTATCTTCTATGTTAGTTATTGTTATGTCCCAGCTCATTATGAGTTAAACTCTTATTATCATCCGAATTGGATGCAACTTATGTAATTTATGATGAACTAATGGTGTGATTTATATTATGTTAATGTTATGGGAATCTTGGGAAAACTTTTGATGGGTGGCATCTACATTTGAACGGGAAGTTATAAACTTATAATTTGTAATTGTGAATGTCATACAAGGTTGAAAAACGTACGACTAACTTTTATTCGCGAAACTGGTCTTCATAATAAATACATGGCTAATGAACTAGAAATGGTTATTAGAAATCATATCACCTTAACTTTCTGATCATTTACGGATTCCATTTTATTAGTCTAAGAAATCTACAGTAATTGTTATGGTTTTCTAAGATTAATAGTATGTTAGGAAGGAACCCGATCAGCTCTCTATTTAAAATTAAGTTATGTTTTTAGAAATCCTATATCAAAAGGTCACATGAGATTTACCTACATTACTAGTGGCTTTGATTTATTCAGTAAGTCTCATCCTGATGAAGTCCTAGTCACTACGGAGCGGATAGAAATCATCCCAGCTCAAACTTATATACAATAACATAATTACTTTAATTAATATCTTTAATCACACAACCAATTCATCACAGTTACATAAGTGTAATCTAATTAGGATGATAGCCTTTATTCCCTGGTTTTAAATCCAAAAGTTTAAATCTTATTTTTACTTTGTTTTAATTATTGTTTTTAAACCATAAAAATCTTAATTACATCAATGCAATTTATCATTTTCTCAAAACAAAAATCTAAACAGATAACCAATCATTAAGGTTGTTGAGTAGGCTCGGTGTGTCCAAGGATTGACACTCGGTTCTTACCATCACTATATAACCACACGACATGTACACTTGCCTTTTGTGTGTGTAGTTTAATATTAGTAATAACCATATTAAACCGACTCTGTGCGAAAACCTTTATCAAAATATATATACCTTTCACACACATCAACTAACTAAACCCAAGTAATTATTTACTTAAGACTAATGTTAACATAAGCTTGAATAACATATAGAATTATATCAAACCCGCCCTCCCATGGCACCTAACTCGTTTAAACTTTAATGTTATTTTCTCGATAAACAAGCTAATCCAATGTACCAAAACATACGTTGATAAAACTAAAATTACTAACAATCCTCCCTCATTTTAGTGATATCCATGATTAACTTAATCATCCTTACAAAAACACAAACATATACATAAATGAAAATGTCCTGCGGATTGAATTTTTATCTTAGTAGATTACGCGATACATATATTAGAATCATAGGGTATCACAATGAATTGAACCTAAGTTATCCATTTAAATACATATAGGTAAAATACAGATACGTTTACAAATCCAAACTCCACTTGACACGATGTTTTACTAGCCTGTGTCCTAATCCTTCAAAGAATATATCAAGGCTCAAGTCCAAAGCTTTTTGGAGCTACTTAACTTAATATTCTTATAGGTAGATCATTACTCTTCACCTGCACTGTAATTTATCTATGAACTATTAAGAAATTAAATTTCAACCTCTTTTATCATGCAACCTGAACACATACTTTGGGATGAAACAATGAACACAAGTAAAAGAACAACAACAACACTCAAATATGGTGTTAAAAATGATGTATTTTTTCTCAAGTTCTTACAAGTGTTACAAAGCATACATGAAGAATACAAGTACTTGAGATACTTTATACTACATCCTATAATCGGCCATACTTTAAAGACCAACTGGAAACACTAATCTAGACAACAAGACCAATGTAGAGTCAAAAGGCATATTTGCCTTTTGACTAGTGACTGTGGCATGCTATAGCTTACATCATTATTTATTACAAAAATAATAAAAGTACATAGTTGAAAAGTTACAGACTCAACATCTTAATCTACAGTTGACAAAAGCATGGACTTTTCACCAACTCATGCTAGTTGGTGAGTTTTTAGAGATGACAGCGGAAATGTGTTTTAGCTTTTATCAAAAGTATGTCAGAGAAGACATGTCTAGGTCTTCTCTGTCTTCGAAAGAAATCAGTCTTTGGCTTCGAAAGACTTTGTCATTGAAGCTTCAGAAGAATTCAATTTTGGCTTCAGAAAAATTGGTCTTTTGGCTTCGGAAGATTTTATACTTAGTATAATTCACTGAGTTATATCAAATCTTCTAAAGTACTTTCCTAGTACTTCACACGTGCATGTTGAGAGCTCTTTGGTTGTTTTTTGGTTTCATCAGCCTCTAAGTGAATTCCTTACAATACCTATCCCTTTGACTGATTTATTCACGAGATCTCTTCCTAACTCTTTGATTAAGTAATAGTCAAAATATAGTAAGATCTTAGTAAATCAACAAACATCACACCATACATGATGAGCTCATTAATCATGATATGTATAATACATAATCATCTAGACTTTTTATTGTACAACTGACAATAATCCTTAGCCAGTACTATCACATTTGATAGAGAATGATGAGATCGGTTTTGACCACAATAGAATCTCAAATATCAAATTTCTGGGTTATTTAGCTTCCTTGTTAACTATTGCTAAATCTACAAACTCAAATTCCATTGTCAAACTGGTGATGCACGTTTGCTTCTTTGAAGCCTAAGATATAACTCTCCTATAAAAAAGGAATACCCATCCACTTTTAGACGAACAATCTTCTGTATTTGTGATTCAACTTGCACCTTAATACCCTTCTATGACTGAAAGAAAACCTAAATAATGGAATGTTTATTACTTACCAATGTTGAGCACTAGGATTACTAGTAAATCTGCTCAACTTATCCACAAATAATTATGTGAGGCCTTATGCTAACTGTAGCATAATCAAACATTCAATGGCCTTTGAATACTCTAATCGTGACACTGAACTAACCCAATTAGTCACAAGCCTAATACTAGGATCTATGAGGTCACCAACAAGAGAACTATTAAAATGATTGAATTTCTTTAACACATTCTCAATATAATGAGACTATGTTACGAAGATACCATTGGTACTCCTTTTAATCCTTATCCCAAGGATTAAATCTACCTCCTCATATCCGTCATATCCTTCATATGAATGTAACAACATTATAATAACATCACTAAATTTAATCAATTCAATTTGCACCAAATATATACCAAGTTTGTTTAAAATGATTACAATAAAACCCAACAGGACCTTTTTTTATTTGAAGAATAGTCAAATGAAGTTTTAATACAATGGGCTGTATATATATTATATCAATGTTTTGAATTATGCCTTTTTCCTGAATTTAATCAAATGTAATAATTCTAGCCCATATTTAATCCAAATAAAACATTGAAAAAGCTCTTTGTTCTCTCTCGACATAAAGTTATTTGATCTCTTCACAGAAAATTTAATTCTGATAATTAAACTTGGGTTTCATTCTTTATTTTTAATTGGGCTTTGGACTCATTTAATTATATTTATTTTAATTTGGTCGGCGAGGGCACCAACTAAATACAAAAGGAAAACGTTTAACTATGTGGTATTCTAAGTTCCATCTCGATTAAAAGAAAAGAGAAAATTGGTTGACCCATTTCATCTCTCTCGATGAAAAGAAAGAAAAGAATCAATAGGTTCTAGTAACTGCATAATACTCCTTTAAAAAATCTTAGTCTAACGGATCAAACTTTGAGTACTAGAACCGGGAACAAGATTTACAAATCAACCTTTAATTTCTTGTGACCGAGAACAAGATTTACAAATTAACCTTTAATGCTTGTGACCGAACCCAAAAAATGGTTTATCTTTGTTGTAGTTGTGGGTCTAGAACAAGAAATTAACATAAAACAAATCAATACGTAATCATCAAACAATTAAATCATTTGGATTAATCTCTGAATCGTGAAAAACTATCAGATAAACATATTTCGCGAGCTATACGTGAATAATTTATCAAATTAGACAGATAATATTGTTGATGGAGTAGGATTTTTGATTGAATCTGTGATGCATATTAAAGTTTTCTTGTAACCGTATGTATCTCACTTTGTTCGCTTGTCTCTAACAGAGAGAAAGAAAAACCTCAATTGGGTCCCAACCAAAAAGAAACCTCAATTGTTCTCAGTTCGATCGAGAAGAAGGAAAGAAAGAATAGTACAGATCCTACACTAAAGAATGTCGATCCATTTCTTTCTTTTTATGACCAATCACGGGCTGGTTGTTTTTATATTTTAACAAAACATTAAAAGCCTAATATTAATTTAGAAGTCCTACATTAACTAACTAAACCCAAGTAATTATTTACTTAAGCCTAATACAGCTTAAATAACATTTAGAATTAAATCCAGACCGCAATATTCCCGCGGTACCTAACTCGTTTCTCTAACGTTATTTCCTCGATCAATAAGTTAATCCAATATACTAAAACATACATTGATAACACTAAAATGACCAACTATGTTTCTTTCTTTGTAGTATTAAGATATATTTTTGTTTCTTTCTAGTACAGATTTGGTAATTTTTATTTTTAGTATCAATATCATTGCTTTTGTTTATTCGAGTCATTCGGCCATCGGGAAACCATTACCTTATTTAAAAAATGAACTTTGAGTTTGTTACGCATGTGATTCACTTATTATAGTCATACTCATTATCGCATGTTCCTTAAATGTGAGTTGTGATATTATTGTTTAGACTTTGTTCATACATTTTATTGCATCTATAAGTTGTTTAACTCTGATACCCGATCAAGCATCCTTTAGGTTGATTCAACCGGTGCGTCATTGGGGCATTAATGATGCAACACTTTTTGTGGAAGTGTAACTGGTTCACGACGTCTCTATATTATATTCTTTTGTGACGTATGGATCGATCCTAGCATATATCTGTTTTGTCTCTAGTGGGTGATAGGTGTGTCCACATACAACTCACATTTGTTATAATAGACTGTTGGGAAATTAGGGTGTGAAAAGGAGTCTTTCTAACACCCTTGTCCCATATTGAATTGACAAAGGAAATATTATGTGTTTATATGTGGAAACAAGGTGAAAGGTATTGAATGTCTTTATGATATCTTTTACACCATGACCTACCTGCAAGCAGGGGTTGGTGCAAAAACGGGTTTTAGGTTGGAAAATTTGGGTCGCCCGCACACGAATGCCGCTCCAAAAATTCGGGTCCGCGTGAAACCGGTTTTTTGCTCTAGAAACTATTGACATGCCAGACTCTTGGCTTTTTCACCACAGTTTTTTGGCTCTTGGCACTTCGTTTTCCACGAGATTAATTGCTGTTATTGCAGTAGTTTTATGTGCATAAATAACACATTCTGTTTCATTGCTAGACACACTGTGTAACACACTAAACTTGCTCAGAACACTGCTATTCCGGCAGTGCACTGTCACTGTTACGAATCGGTGTACCCTGGGAACAGACGGCGAATCTGTTTAAGGGAATTGTGTCAAACACAAACCCAGTTTATTCCTTCTGCTTTGTGGTTTCTGTTCATTTATTTTACTGATTTCTAACATACTTAAACTGATTGTGCTAATTTCCTTCTCTCATATTTCAGTAATATCTTCCACTGTTTCTCATACCCAGTCTACTGCGTCGATCGCAAATTCCGGAGTCTCTTGTAACACCCGGATATTTATGGTTTCGAAGCCGGCGAAGAAAGAAAAAGAAATAAAGTTCAAAGTCGAGGGACCAAACTCGCCAACAAAGAAAAGTTGGGAAATGTGGTGATATTTGTAGGGAGAGGGCAGCCAACCCTCCCTACTGCCCCCACAATTCAGCCCACAAAGAGAGAAAGGAGAAGAAGAGAGAAAAGGAGTGTTTCGGGTGATTCGGGTGTCCAAATTCGTCGAGTAGCAAGCCAAATCAAAGCCCTTGACGTTGTGCTCGTTTGTGTGAGTTTTAGGACCCCACTTTTACTTGTTTTCAAACGATTTAGGGGCTGGAAAGCATTGAAAACCCGATTTTGTATGTGTGTGTGTTTGACCCATTTGGGTGTGGTGTGTGTGATGCGTTTCGTGTATGTTTCCGGGCTTTGTGTGCTTGTATGGTGTTATGGTATGCATCCCTAAGGTCCAGGAGGGTTAATTTAGGCTTAGAATGGGTTTGGATGAGCTTGGAGGTCGAAAATGGCAGATTGGGTTCGGGATGAACTCCATTCTGCATCAGCTAGGGCTAGGCGACCGAATGGAGGCCATACGGCCGAATGAGGGCCGATTGAAGGTCATTCGCACGATTGGGATTCATTTGCACGATTGAGGGTTCAATCGCACGACTAAGACTTCAGACGCACGACTGGGAGTCCAGTCGCATGGGGATCGCACGACTGGGGGTTCAGTCGCATAAGTGCTTAGTCGCATGAGTTCATCCGCATTAGCCCCATCCGCATAAGGTCCATACGCACGACTGGATGTTCATTCGCATAGATGTTCATCCGCATGAGTCCAATCGCATGATGTTCAGTCGCATGGAGGCCATGCGACTGAAGGGTGTCCATACGCACGAATAGAATTGTTGCACCCGAAGGAAAGTGTAGTTAGACTTCTGGCTTTCGGGGGAAAGTGCAGGTGTAAGTTTTGACGTAAAGTTTCTCGTAAAAGCATGTAAGGTGACTGTTATGGCCTTAGAGATGTTGCATGTTTAAGCATGTTATGTATGTATGATGTTGCCCTGTATGATGATGATGAATGTGTATGATATGTTCCTTAATATGATGTATGATTATCCTTCCTATGGCTTTACGTATTGTGATGAATGAAATGAAGTATTATGTAACGTAAAGTGGAAAGAAATGACACGTCTTGCATGCATCGGATAACGGGTCCTTCTTTGTGATTGACCATTAATGTAGAACCTCTACCGCTTACCCTTTGTACTGTGGCATACGTTTAGCTGTTCATTTATTGACTTCGGCCCAGTGGCTATGACTGATCGGTTATCCTTAGTACTGTGGCATACGTTTAGCTGTTCATTTATTGACTTCGGCCCAGTAGCTAAGACCGATCGGTTAACCCTAGTACCGTGGCATACGTTTAGCTGTTCATTTATTGACTTCGGCCCGGTAGCTGAGACTAATTGGGGTGTAGCATATGGTATTGGTATGGATGATGTCCGATGCGCAAGTAAAGTTTAATGGAACGAATGAACGAAAGAATGAATGAAGAAGATAATAATGATATTATTTATGCGTACGTATGATGTGTGATCATGTTAAAGTAACGAATGGTTTTATATGAAAGTATAGTATGTTTTATAATAAAACTAGAACTCACTCAGCAACGCTGACTTTTTATATGTTTTCCAGTTGGCAGGTAATGTTGCTGAGGATGGCATCGCGAGGCTACTCACTCTTTTTGGGATGGCATTCTTTTGGATTAATGTTTTTGCATTGTAATGCGAACAAACTATTTTGTAACGAATGTTGTATTAACTTGCAAAAGCATTTACATAGCAATGAAAGTTTATTTTAATGTTCCGCTGTAATGTTTTTATGAGGCAAATGTAATTATATGTTTTGCGTGCGATGAATGACCAACTGTAAGCGACCCGGGAACGGGGCCTTACAAGTTGGTATCACAGCCAAAGTTTAAGTGAAATGGGTAAATTTTCAAAATAAACCTTAACTTAAACTGAAAATGGGACGAATGGGGAATGGGATGCCAAACTGAGTAGCTGCGTGCCATCAGGTATTTTCTTAAAGTTAACCGGTTTTATGTGTGCATGGTATATGTTATGTGTTATATGTAGATTTGAATACTGATGTAGTCAGGACAGGTAATGCTTGGGGTATGAAGAGTAAAGTAAGTGGCTAATCACAACTGGCCACTGTAATTAGGGACTTACTATACTTGACATAAACTGAGTTGTTTCCTTGAATGACCGTGTTGGTGTTTGAATCTTTCAGTGTGATAGAGAATGGCTGGTGGTAGATCTTCTAGAGCTTTTAGGGGCGGAGGCCGTGGTGGCTCTGATGGAGAACCACGCCCTAAAAGAGGAAGGCCTAGAGCTGAGAAAGAGGTTCCTGCAGAACCTGAGACTCCTCATCCAGAAGCTGGGGATGAGAGTGCAAACTTGAGGGCCTCGGTAAAGGAGGCTGTTGTTGAGGAAGTACATCAGGTCATGCAGACAATCTTACCGTCTGTGGTGACCGAAGTCATCAAAGCTGTGAAGGAGGGGGAAAGGAAGGAGAGAAATAGGGCTTCGGGGGAGCAACCGGAGCCTGAAACGATTTTCTCCGATAATGAGGAGGAAGAGGAAGAGGAGCCTGTGCGAGAAGTGGCACGAGGCTGTAACTACGGGGTGTTTATGAGATGCAAGCCCCCTACTTTTGACGGTAATGGCAATGCCGCTGCTGCTCACCAATGGGTAAGAGAAATGGAGGCTGTTTCGACATCAACGAGTGCCGGGAAGATCAAAAAGTAAAGTTTGCCATCCATTAATTTGTGGACTCGGCACTATGCTGGTGGGACAACATTGTCCAAGCAGAGGGTAATCGGGCAATCGGGAGAATGAGGTGGCCCAAACTGAAGAAGATGGTAATTGAGGAGTTCTGTCCTCACAGGGAGATGGATAAGATTGAGAGGGAGTTCCTGCAGCTGGAGGCGGGATCCATGACACACCAGCAATACACTACCAAGTTCAACGAGATGGCACGGTTGGTGCCGGATCAGGTGACGCCTCTTTCTCGGAAGATCAAGAGGTACATTCAGGGTTTACCGGTGGATGTTCGCCGGCATATGATCGCCGCCTGACCAAGTACGTTTAGGTCGGCAGTCGATTTGGCCGGAAGACTTTATGATGAGAGGGGAGTGGTGGTGGTTGAAGCGAATAGGAAGGGTGGTGGTGACCGAAACTGGAACGGGAAGAGGTTTGGTCGGGGTGATGCCTCGACAGGTAACAAAAAGGCACGGTTGGATGACCGCCGCGTGGCCACACCGGGAGCGGGGTCAAGGAGGTGTGGTAAGTGTGGAAGGGAGCATGCGGGAGAATGTAGACTGGGTTTGAATGTGTGCTTCAAGTGTGGGAAGACAGGGCATATGGCAAAGGATTGCCTGTCGGGCAAGTGTTTTAACTGTGGGGAAACTGGTCATATGAGCAGGGATTGTAAGAAGCCAAGGGCTGAGAGTTCAGAGGCGAAGAGGACGGGAGGTGATGGACCGAGGGCGAGTGCCAGGGCATTCACCATGACACAGGAGGAGGCTAGGACGGACCCTGACGTTGTGTCCGGTACGTTTCTAGTGAACCAAACTTTAGCTTCTGTGTTATTTGATTCTGGTGCTAGTAAGAGTTTTATTTCTGCTGCTTTCTGTGCTAAGCTGCCTGTTAGTAGTAGACATGTTGATGCGCCCTTCGATGTAGAAACTGCCATAGGTAAGTCTACCAGGATTTCTGAGATGATAGAGAATTGTGATGTGGAACTCGAGGGTCATAAGTTTCCTGTTAGACCGTTCATGATGGCCTTAGGTGGTTTTGATTTGGTTCTTGGGATGGATTGGCTAGCGGACTTCGAGGCGGACATTATGTGTCGCAAGAAGATGATTCGGTTGTCGGCGCCTGACGGTAGTTCAATGACGGTGTATGGTGATCGGGTTACTACGATTCCGAAGGTGATCTCGATGGCGGTGGCGGGAAAGTGTATGAGGCGTGGATGTAGTGCCTACTTGGCCTATGTAAAAGATGTGGATACGCCAACACCATAACTAGCCGATGTATCGGTTGTGTGTGACTTCCCAGATGTGTTCCCAGAAGACTTGTCAGGAGTGCCACCTGACAGAGAGATTGAATTTCAGATTGATCTGATACCGGGAGCCCAACCGGTCGCCAAAGCACCGTATCGGTTGGCTCCGATCGAGATGAAAGAGTTGATGGAGCAGTTGCAAGAGTTGCTTGATAAGGGGTTCATTAGACCGAGTATCTCTCCTTAGGGTGCTCTGGTCCTGTTTGTAAAGAAGAAGGACGGTAGTATGAGGATATGCATCGACTACCGCGAGCTGAACAAGTTGACAGTGAAGAACCGATACCCCTTACCGAGAATAGATGATTTGTTCGATCAGCTTCAGGGTGCCAGTTGGTTTTCGAGAATAGATCTTCGATCTGGTTATCATCAGTTGAAGGTAAAGGAGCAAGATATTCCTAAAATAGCTTTCCGAACGCGCTATGGTCACTACGAGTTTCTTGTCATGTCTTTTGGCTTGACCAACGCGCTAGCTGCTTTTATGGATTTGATGAACCGTGTGTGTCGGCCTATGTTGGATAAATCAGTGATCGTGTTTATTGATGATATCCTGATTTACTCGAGGAGCGAAGCAGAGCATGCCGGACACATTCGGGAGGTTCTAGAGACGCTGAGGAGGGAGAAGTTGTATGCAAAATTCTCCAAGTGCGCGTTCTGGTTGCGCGAAGTTCAGTTCTTGGGTCACGTGGTGAATCCTGACGGGATTATGGTGGACCCGGCAAAGGTGGAGGCGGTTATGCAATGGAAGTCACCAAAGACGCCATCCGAGATTCGTAGTTTCTTGGGTTTGGCGGGTTATTATAGAAGATTTATCCAAGACTTCTCCAAGATTGCTTCTCCACTAACTAAGTTGACCTGAAAAGAGGTGAAGTTCGTATGGGGTCAAGCTCAAGAGAAGGCGTTTGAAGAATTGAAGGCGAGATTGACTCAAGCTCCTGTTTTGTCTTTACCCGATGGAAGTGAAGATCTGGTGGTTTATTCCGATGCTTCCTACTCGGGGTTGGGGTGTGTGTTAATGCAGAGAGGAAAGGTTATAGCCTATGCATCCCGACAATTGAAGGTTCATGAGGTCAATTATCCTACTCATGACTTGGAGCTAGCAGCTGTGGTCTTTGCATTAAAGATTTGGAGGCACTACCTTTACGGGACAAAGTGCACCATATTCACTGACCATAAGAGTCTGAAGTACTTCTTTGAGCAGAAGGATCTGAACATGAGGCAGAGACGGTGGTTGGAACTGATAAAGGATTATGACTGTGAAATCCACTATCATCCGGGCAAGGCCAATGTGATGGCTGATGCCCTTAGTCGGAAAGAGAGGCCCAAGCTGATCCGGGTGAAAGCCTATCAGTTGATCATGACCTCCGATGTGATGAAGCAGGTTAAAGAGTTTCAGGATGAGGCATTGAAAGAAGATCATCTTAACTCTGAAAGAATGAGAGGTCCGGTTGGGAATTGGGTGAAAACACACTCGGTGTTAGAACCCGATTCGATCGTTTGTGGATTCCTCGTTTTGGGGATCTACGGGGGAAGATAATGGATGAAGCTCATAAGACTCGGTACTCCATTCATCCTGGTGCCACGAAGATGTACCATGATATGAAGAAAGATTATTGGTGGCCGGGTATGAAGCGCGACGTGTTGGAGTATGTGAGTAAGTGCCTTACTTGCTTACAGGTGAAGGCCGAGCACCAAAAGCCGTATGGGAAGATACAACCTCTGGATATACCGGAATGGAAGTGGGAGCACATCACCATGGATTTCATTACCAAGCTACCGCGTACCCCGAAAGGGTACGATGTCATATGGGTGATAGTTGATCGTTTGATGAAGAGTGCTCACTTCCTACCGATCCGCGAGACATATTCATCTGAGAGGTTGGCTGATCTGTTCATCAAGGAAATTGTAACTCGTCATGGTGTGCCGGTGTCTATTGTGTCGGATCGCGACACTCGGTTTACATCTAAATTTTGGAAGATATTCCACGACGCTATGGGGACAAGGTTACATATCAGCACGGCTTATCATCCCCAGACTGATGGTCAGTTAGAAAGGACCATTCAGACGCTAGAAGACATGCTCCGGGCATGTGTGATTGATTTTGGTGGAAGTTGGGATGACCACCTACCGTTAGCCGAATTCTCATACAACAACAGCTATCATGCCAGCATTGGTATGCCTCCATATGAGATGTTATACGGTAGGAGATGCAGAACACCCGTTTGTTGGGGGTGATATTGGTCAGAAGAAATTGGGGAGCGTCGAGGTAATCGAAGCTACGACTGAGAAGCTTGAGAAGATTAAAGCCTTCATGAAGGCAGCCAAAGACAGACAGAAGTCGTATGCTGATAAACGACGCAGGCCGATTGAGTTCCAGGTGGGTGACCGGGTTATGTTGAAGGTCTCACCATGGAAGGGTATTATCCGATTCAGAAAGCGGGGCAAGTTGAGCCCAAGGTATATAGGCCCTTTCCGAATCATTGCTCGAGTAGGAGAGGTGGCCTATAGACTGGAGTTACCGGATGAGTTAAGTGGAATTCACCCGACATTCCATGTATCTCATCTAAGGAAGTGCTTAGCTGATGAAGATATGATTGTTCCACTGGAGGATATCGAGGTAGACGAACGGCTCAGTTATGTGGAACAACCAGTGGCAATCATCGACCGAAAGGAGAAAAGGCTAAGGAGTAAAGTGGTTCCTCTTGTGCGTGTACAGTGGAAGCACAGGAAGGGATCCGAGTCAACGTGGGAGACTGAGGAAGAAATGAGACAACATTATCCACGTTTGTTCGAAGAATAACAGGTTTCGGGGACGAAACCTATTTAAGGGGGGTGGACTTGTAACACCCGGATATTTATGGTTTCGAAGCCGGCGAAGAAAGAAAAAGAAATAAAGTTCAAAGTCGAGGGACCAAACTCGCCAACAAAGAAAAGTTGGGAAATATGGTGATATTTGTAGGGAGAGGGCAGCCAACCCTCCCCACTACCCCCACAATTCAGCCCACAAAGAGAGAAAGGAGAAGAAGAGAGAAAAGGAGTGTTTCGGGTGATTCGGGTGTCCAAATTCGTCGAGTAGCAAGCCAAATCGAAGCCCTTGACGTTGTGCTCGTTTGTGTGAGTTCTAGGACCCCACTTTTACTTGTTTTCAACCGATTTTGGGGCTGAAAAGCATTGAAAACCCGTTTTTGTATGTGTGTGTGTTTGACCCATTTGGGTGTGATGTGTGTGATGCGTTTCGTGTATGTTTCCGGGCTTGTGTGTGCTTGTATGGTGTTATGGTATGCATCCCTATGGTCCAGGAGGGTTAATTTAGGCTTAGAATGGGTTTGGATGAGCTTGGAGGCCGAAAATGGCAGATTGGGTTCGGGATGTACTCCATTCTGCATCAGCTAGGGCTAGGCGACCGAATGGAGGCCATACGGCCGAATGAGGGGCGATTGAAGGTCATTCGCACGATTTGGATTCATTCGCACGATTGAGGGTTCAATCGCACGACTAAGACTTCAGACGCACGACTGGGAATCCAGTCGCATGGGGATCGCACGACTAAGGGTTCAGTCGCATAAGTGCTTAGTCGCATGAGTTCATTCGCATTAGTCCCATCCGCATAAGGTCCATACGCACGACTGGATGTTCATTCGCATAGATGTTCATCCACATGAGTCCAATCGCATGATGTTCAGTCGCATGGAGGCCATGCGACTGAAGGGTGTCCATACGCACGAATAGAGCTGTTGCACCCGAAGGAAAGTGTAGTTAGACTTCTGGCTTTCGGGGGAAAGTGCAGGTGTAAGTTTTGACGTAAAGTTTCTCGTAAAAGCATGTAAGGTGACTGTTATGGCCTTCGAGAGCATGTAGGGCATGATGATGAGGATGATGTTGCATGTTTAAGCATGTTATGTATGTATGATGTTGCCCTGTATGATGATGATGAATGTGTATGATATGTTCCTTAATATGATGTATGATTATCCTTCTTATGGCTTTACGTATTGTGATGAATGAAATGAAGTATTATGTAACGTGAAGTGGAAAGAAATGACACGTCTTGCATGCATCGGATAACGGGTCCTTCTTTGTGATTGACCATTAATGTAGAACCTCTACCGCTTACCCTTAGTACTGTGGCATACGTTTAGCTGTTCATTTATTGACTTCGGCCCAGTGGCTATGACTGATCGGTTATCCTTAGTACTGTGGCATACGTTTAGCTGTTCATTTATTGACTTCGGCCCAGTAGCTAAGACCGATCGGTTAACCCTAGTACCGTGTCATACGTTTAGCTGTTCATTTATTGACTTCGGCCCGGTAGCTGAGACTAATTGGGGTGTAGCATATGGTATTGGTATGGATGATGTCCGATGCGCAAGTAAAGTTTAATGGAACGAATGAACGAAAGAATGAATGAAGAAGATAATAATGATATTATCTATGCGTACGTATGATGTGTGATCATGTTAAAGTAACGAATGGTTTTATATGAAAGTATAGTATGTTTTATAATAAAACTAGAACTCACTCAGCAACGCTGACTTTTTATATGTTTTCCAGTTGGCAGGTAATGTTGCTGAGGATGGCACCGCGAGGCTACTTAGCTCTTTTTGGGATGACATTCTTTTGGATTAATGTTTTTGCATTGTAATGCGAACAAACTATTTTGTAACGAATGTTGTATTAACTTGCAAAAGCATTTACATAGCAATGAAAGTTTGTTTTAATGTTCCGCTACAATGTTTTTATGAGGCAAATGTAATTATATGTTTTGCGTGCGATGAATGACCAACTGTAAGCGACCCGGGAACGGGGCCTTACATCTCTGGACTCTCTGCTATTATGACTTCATCGGTTGCTGTTACCACTGCTTTAGTGGCCCCTTTACCTCCCATGGTTGCAGCACATGCTGAGAAACCCGAGAAGTTTACCGGGGTGAATTCAAGCGCTGGCAACAGAAGATGTTCTTCTATTTGTCCACGCTAAACATAGCGAGGTTCTTAACTGAAACGGTTCCTCATATACCTGAAGAGGAAATGGATGCTCAAAATGTGAGTGCGGTTCATACTTGGAACCATTCGAATTTCTTATGCCGAAACTATGTTCTCAATGGTTTGGCAGATTCACTTTACAATGTGTATTGTAAAGCTACTACTGCCAAAGATTTGTGGGAATCCTTGGAAAGGAAATATAAAACTGAGGATGCGGGAACCAAGAAATTCGTAGTTGTAAAGTTCTTGGTGTAAGTATTTTTATAAGTCTGATGCAGCCAAAACATTCAAAGTCTCTCTGCAAGCATGCACTAAAGAACAGAAATAGAAATGCTTCGGAAGTTTTACACCATGCACTAGAAATATTCTAAGTGTAATATCTTCTAAAGCCAAGACCAACATTTCTGAAGCCAAAAGTGAAGTCTTCCGAAGCTTTAAAGACAAAGTCTTCTGAAGCCAAAGAGTGAAGACAGATTTCTTCCGAATACTTTTAGAGATATGCCTTTATCTGATGTGTAAGGATTCCTATAAGTCTGATGCAAACCAAAACATCCAAAGTCTCTCTGCAAGCAATGCACTAAAGAACTGAAGTAGAATTGCTTCGGAAGTTTTACACCATGCACTAGAAATATTCTAAGTGTAAAATCTTCCGAAGCCAAGACCAATATCTTCCGAAGCCAAAAGTGAAGTCTTCCGAAGCTTAAGAGACAAAGTCTTCCGAAGCCAAATAGTGAAGACAGATTTCTTCCGAAGACTTTTTGAGATATGCCTTTATCCGATGTACTTTACCATAAAGCTGGACCACCTTTCCGCTGCAACTCTGTAAAGTCACCAACTTACATGACTTGGTGAAAGGTCCATGCTTTTGGTAACTGTACATTGAGGTCTTGAGTCCATGCTTTCTACTTTATGTACTTTTATCCTTTTTGTAATATATTAGGATGTGAGCTATGGCATGTCATAGTCACAAGTCAAAAGGCAGATATGCCTTTTGATTCTACAATTGATTTTTTTGTGTCTAGTCAATTGTATCCAGCTGGCTTTCAAAGTATAGCCGGCTGTAGGTTGTAGTATAAGTATTCCATGTTCTAGTATCTTTCTTGATGCTTTGTAACACTTGTAATAGAACTTGAGAAAGCAATATACTGCATCCTTGAAACCCAATCTCTTGTGTTCTCTTATTCTGTCTCTTACTTGTTACTTGTGTTCTTAGCATCATTATTGTGGTTAATCCAGTTTACTGTTTGATTAAGTTTGGTTAATCTCCTCTTTGTGTTGTTGTGTTGTAAGTGACCACCCTTCACCGGTCCTGCAATTGGTATCAGAGCATTTCAGGCTCTTGATATAAGATCTCACCATCTTAAGATCCCTCACACACACAAATACTAAACTTTCAAATGGCATCCATTTCAAAGACTGATATGGAAACTGGAACCATGAACAAGTCCCCACTGATCACTCTTGATGACTTTGATACCTGGTGTATGAGAATGGAAGGTTTCATCAGGTCTCTAGACTCAAGAATGTGGGAGTCTATTGAAAATGGACCTTTCACACCCAGCACTCCTTCTGCTACTGGTGCTGGTATGATCCCCAAAGATGTGGCTAACTACTCTGATGAAGATAGGAAGAGAGTAGAGATTGATAGAAAAGCCAAGACTGCTCTTCAAACTGCTCTTCCAAACTCTGTGTACAGAGGTTTCAAGAAGTGCAAAACAGCTAAACAGCTGTGGGATGCACTAAAACTGATGTATGAAGGCTCCTCTGAAGCCAAGGAGAACAAGAAGGATCTCCTGAAGCAGCAGTTTGAAAACTTCACCTTCAAAACAGGTAAAACCATGACTCAGCAATACTTCAGGTATGTTCAGATAGTGGATACCCTTGTGGATGGAGGAGTTCCTCTTCAAAACAGAGACATTGTAAGGAAGTTCATGTCCTCACTTCCTAGGCAATGGACACACTATTGTGTGGTGATCAAGAGGACTGAAAATCTCAAAACTCTTACTCTGACAGAGTTATATGGGATTCTCAGTGGCTACCAGATGGAGATGAACATGCAAGGTTCATCTGGCAACTCCAACAATCAATTGGGTTCAGCCCTGCATGTGGTTGAAAGGGATAGCATAGAACCCCAACATCATCTCATATGCTACCCTGACAACTCACCAAAGGGTCCTTTCATCACCTTCCCAGAGACACCCAGGGAGAACTACACTCAAGGAAGCCCATTCCAAGAGACAAGCTCTTCTCAAGCCTTTGTGTCTTCTGATGAAAGTTGTGGTAACTCTCTTTTCACTCTTGAAGACCTAGATTGTATCCATCCAGATGATCAGGAATATATGGAAATAGTCCAGCAGATGGCTCTTCTCACTCATAGAGCCAAGAAGTTCTACAAGAGAACTGGAAGGAGGTTTCCAAGCAATGCAACCAGTGGAAAGTTTGGCTTGGATAAAAGCAAAGTCAAGTGTTACAACTGTAACTTGATGGGCCACTTTGCTACAGAATGCAAGGCACCTAAAACAAATGGTGGCCAAGCACAAACCAGACCAAACTACACTGACAAAGCCCCTCAGAATGAGAAGTCAAAGCAACAAGCTGCTGTTGCTGTTGAAGAAGGAGGCTTTGACTGGAGCTTTCAAGTGGAAGATGCTTCTCCAAACCAAGCACTAATGGCAGATCATGATGAAGCCAAGGTATTGGAACATCTCTGTACTCCTGAATGTATTGCTAAAGTTAACAGATACAGGTCCTATAACTTGGAGATGAGATCTGATCCTGAGTCCTTAAACATTTTAAAATTTGATTTTAGAAAGTCTGAAAATGATTATAAGCTAAAGATAGAGGACTTAGAGAAAACCATTTCAGTTCTAAAACATGAGCATACAGATTTTAGGACTCAAATCCAGGATCTCATAACCAAGCTGACTGAGTGCCAGGCTGAGCTTGTGATCAGCAAAGCCAGGGCAGAAAAGAGTGTTCTTGAAGAAGAGACCTTCAAGAACATGATATCCTCATCCCTGCACAACAAGGTGTGTTATCAAAATAGACAGGGACTGGGATCCAATGAGATAGCTCCTCCACACACAATCTTGTCTGTAAGATCTCCTAGGTGTGGAACTTGTGAAGATGAGCTTCCTCTCATAGATCCTATAAGTGAAGAGGATGAAGAAGAGATAGTGAAGAATTCCTCTGAGAAGAGTAAGGAGGAGGATTCTAAGAAGGGCCACTATCCTTCTGAGGAGAAGAAGATTACTGTGATGACCAAGTCAATGAGAAAGAACTTGATCAGGAAGAGCAAAAGAAAAGCAAGGAAGGCTCAAGAGATCAAGGCTACTTTTGACTCTAAGCAGAAACAAATTTTTATTTCTGCAGGGTCTGAAGTAGTAAAGACTGAAGACATCAACCAAAACTCTTCAGCTAAGAGTTATTGTTCTTGTTCAAATCATCTCAGTACCAAGAAGAAGACTGATCTGCTGTGTACCACTGCTGCACAGCCTGGACCATCAAACTCCAAAAACAGTTCCCAGTCCACAAGAACTGTCTCAACATCTACAAAGATGAAGGTGGAGAAGGGATGTGACCAAAGACAGTCTTGCTCTCATAAGGAGACTCTTGTAAAGAAGAAAATGTTGTGTGTCATGTGTGAAAGTACCTCTCACATTGCTAAGGATTGTCCATACAATCCTAAAATTACTGTCCATATGACCAAGACAAAGACTTCAAAGAGTTTCAAGAAGATTCAAGCTTCGGAAGGAAAGTCTGTTTCCTTCGGAAGCTCCAAATCTAAGAAGAAGGCAAATGGAAAATTACCTTCGGAAGAGAAGTTGGTCTCGGAAGAAAGGAATTCTTCCGAAGCACTGAAGTCTGCTGCAGTGACTATAGAATCTTCCGAAGGTTCAGTCATCAAAACTTCCGAAGTTCCAAAAGCTTCCGAAGTTTTGAAGGTCAAGTCCAAGACTCCAAAGGTGGTGTGGAAGTCTAAGAAAGACCAAGTGACTGAAGTTTCTCCATCAACAACAGCTCAAGATCCTTCTAGCACAACCATAGGATCTATTACTGTTGCATTACCTTCTATTATACTTAGTGAGCCCAAGACAAGTAAGGCTTGGGTTTCCAAATGTAACTAATCATTTTCTTTATGCAGGAACAGCTCAAGACAAACAAAAATGTCTGGATCATTGATAGTGGCTGTTCAGGCACATGACAGGCAATAGGTCACTACTCCATAACTTTGAGAGGATTGATGGAGGACCAGTTGCTTTTGGAGGAGATGAAGGTGGTTACATTTCGGGAAGGGGCAAGGTCACAAATGGTAAGCTCAGCATTGAAAAGGTAAACTTTGTCAAGGAGCTTGGGTACAATCTTCTGAGTGTATCCCAATTTTGTGATCAAAGTCATAACATGCTCTTTACTGAGCATGAGTGCATTGTTCTCAAGCCTGGAGTGGTCATTCCTCATGAGCACATCCTGCTTAGAGCCCCCAGGAAAGGGAACATGTACAAGATGGACTTGCAAGAAACATCTCCCTCCGGAGAAGTTTCTACTTTCTATCTAAAGCAAATAGTGATGAGTCTTTCCTATGGCATCAAAGAATGTGCCATGTAAACTTTAAGAACATGAATAAACTAATTAAACATGATCTGGTAACTGGAATGCCAAAGAAAGAGTTTACAAGTGATGATCATTGTGTTGCATGCCTGAAAGGGAAGCAACATAAGGTATCTCACAAGCCTAAGGAAAGGAACTCTATCACTACTCCCCTACACTTATTACATATGGATCTCTTTGGCCCCACCAGTGTAATGAGCCTAGGAAGGACCTCTTGTTTGGTGATCACAGATGATTTTACAAGATTCACTTGTGTTTTCTTTCTTAGAACTAAGGATGAGACCCCTGAGATTCTGAAGAATTTCATCTTAAAAATTGAGAATCAAAGTGATCACAAGGTCAAAATCATAAGATGTGATCAAGGGACTGAATTCAAGAATCAAATCCTTGATACATTTTGTGATGAAAAAGGTATTACAAGACAATATAGTGCTCCCATGACTCCTCAGCAAAATGGTGTTGCTGAGAGGAGAAACAGGACACTAATTGAAGCTGCAAGAACTATGTTGTCTGACTCTAAACTGCCCATCACCTTCTGGGCAGAGGCGGTAAATACTGCTTGCTATGTGCAAAACAGAGTTTTAGTAGTTAAGACACATGGTAAGACTCCTTATGAACTTTGGCACAAGAGAAAACCTTTCATTGGTTTTCTCAGGTCATTTGGATGTCCTTGCACCATCTTGAATACCAAAGATCATATTGCCAAATTTGCTGAGAAATCAGATGATGGACACTTTATTGGATACTCTTCCCAAGCTAAGGCTTATAGAGTATACAATCTCAGAACTAGAATTGTTGAGGAGTCAGCAAATGTGACTTTTAATGAACACACACCCTGTGTGGCTGGTTCTGGTCCTGATTGGCTATTTGATCTTGATTTAGTTACCAACTGTTTCAACAAATCTTGTGAGAATGTTTCAAGATCTGCAGAAAATTTAAAAACAGGTGATCCTGATCCAAGATTTGAGCTAGGAAGACCTTCAACTCATACATCTTCAGCTCCAGTTGGAACTACTTCAGCAAATAAGGTTTCTATCAGCACTACAATGACAAATTCAGCTGATACATCTGGGGTGCCTTCAAATTCCAGCTCAGAGGCTCCACAACCAGATAGATACCTCAATTGTGGAAGACAACAATGGTGATGGTGAAAGTGATCAGGAATTCCTTGATGCTAATAACCACACCATAGATGACAACATCAATGATGTCACACACTCATTGTTGTGATCCCTCAGCTTAGGATCCACAAGTCTCACCCCACCACAAACATCATTGGAGATGTTGTCACAGGGGTAAGAATAAGAGGACAAACCCATGAAGCAAATGTTTGTCTTCACTCTTGTTTCTTATCCCAGATAGAGCCAAAGAAAGTTGATGAGGCTCTAAAGGATGGAAGTTGGGTTGAAGCTATGCAACAAGAGTTGTTTCAATTCAAAAGGCAAAAAGTTTGGAACCTTTGTCCTCTTCCTCATGGGAAGACTACCATTGGAACCAAGTGGGTGTTTAGGGATAAGAAGGATGATAGAGGCATTATCCTCAAGAACAAGGCTAGACTAGTTGTTCAAGGATACACACAAGAAGAAGGGATTGACTACACTGATGTCTTTGCTCCTGTAGCAAGATTAGAAGCTGTTAGGATATTCCTGGCATTTGCTGCATCCAAGAACTTCAAGGTCTTTCAACTTGATGTAAAGTGTGTTTTTCTGTATGGAGTGATTGATGAAGAGGTGTATGTCAAATAGCCACCTGGTTTTGTAAATCCTGATCATCCTGATTATGTCTGCAAGCTTGACAAAGCTCTTTATGGGCTGCATCAGGCACCCAGGAAGTGGTATGAGACATTGTCTGAGTATCTTTGTAAACATGGATACAGGAGAGGTATTATAGATGGAACTCTCTTCATCAAAAGACAGGGAAATGACTTATTGCTAGTTCAAGTGTATTTAGATGACATTATCTTTGGTTCAACTAATCCAAAGCTCTGCAAAGACTTTGAGAAGCTGATGAAAGACAGATTTAAAATGAGTGCAACGGGAGAACTCAATTTCTTTCTGGGAATTCAAGTGAAGCAAGTTGAAGATGGTATCTTCATAAGTCAGTCAAAGTATGTTCAGGACATACTCAAGAGATTCAGCATGACTGATTGTAAGATTGCTAAGACACCCATAGCCAGAAACCACTCCCTTCCTGATTTTGAGGGGGAGTGTGTAGATGAACACTTATACAGGGCTATGATTGGGTCTCTTATGTATCTTACAGCTACCAGGCCTGATATCATTTGCTACATGTATTTGTTCAAGATATCAAGCCAACCCTAAGATGTCTCACCTCATCACTGTCATAAGGATTTTAAGATACCTCAAAGGTGCTTCAACACTTGGTTTATGGTATCCAAAGAATCCTGACTTCAATCTGTATGCTTATACAGATATTGATTATGGTGGTTGCAACATGACTGCAAAGTCTACATCTGGGGGATGTCAATTCCTTGGTGGAAGGGTTGTCTCATGGCAATGCAAGAAACAATCCTGTGTGTCTGCATCAACTGCTGAGGCTGAATACATTGCTGCTGCAAGTTGCTGTGTTCAAGTGCTTTGGATTCAAAATCAGATGCTGGACTATGGATTTAACTTCAAGGAGACTCCTATGCACATAGACAACAATAGTGCTATCTCTATCACTGAGAACCCTGTGCACCACTCAAGGACCAAACACATCAATATCAGGTATCATTTAATAAGAGATAACTATGAAAAGGGATTAATTAAACTAGTCAAAGTTCATACAGATGAACAATATGCTGATCTGTTTACAAAAGCTTTTGATGAACAGAGATTTAAATATCTAATATCAGCTATTGGGATGATTAACTTTGAGTAGATCTTTTTTTAATACTAATTCTAATTATTTCTTAAAATTATGGGTGTCCTAAGTTGTCTAGTTCATCACTTTCATAAGCTCATGTTTTCTTTGGATATAAAATCCTTTTTGAAGACTTTCCTTAGATTCTTGAAAATTTTCTGATTCTTCGGAAGATATATTTTTACCTTCGGAAGTAAATCATGTTTTCAAAATAAATAACTGTCTAAGAAATTTTACCTTCGGAAGAAGTCTCAATCTATCTTCCGAAGCTTAAATACTTGTCTCAGACACTTATTTGTTTTAAGGACTTTTTCCTTCCGAAGCAAAATTAACTCTTGGAAGCTTTGTTGTTTTATATACAAAGCATTCAAGTGTTTATTTCTCTTCCGAAGCAAAATTTTCAAGACTCTCAGGAAAATCTTCCGAAGTCATTTTAACTTCGGAAGCTTTTTCATTAAAACTTCCGAAGATAATTTACCTTCGGAAGCTTTTCGAATTCTAAGAAAACTACTTTTTGAGCAAAAGTAAACTACTTTTTCAGAGGTGGGATCAGCATTCGGATTTTAAAGTTTATCCACTTTCATTAACTTTGGTTCAAATCCTTTTCACATAAATACCCAACGGTTCCCCCTCTCCCTCACTATCTTCTTCAATTCTACTATTCCTCAAACCTAATTCCCAAACCGCCTGTGCTTTTCACCTTTCTTCATCCTTAAGCTTCTCAAATGGCTAACCTTAACCGCAGAAACAACCCAGATTTCTCCATGCAACTTCACAGGCAACACAACCAGGTTGCTCTGTTAAGCTCTGAGAAAGATGAAAGTTTCTCAGAGATTTGTCAGTTCTTAGCTTTATCAAATTACTTCACCTCCCTAACCATTGATCCTACTCTCTATGAGGATCATCTGCTTGAGTTTTGGAAGACCTGCCAAGAGGTCATCATGGATGGGGAGAAGTCACTGTCTGCCACAATGCAAGGGAGGACAATCTTCATCACTCCGGCCATCATCAACACTCATTTGCAGCTGGATGATGAAGAAGGTGAGTTGTCCTTCCCAAAGGAAGCTGTCAATCATTCCTTTGAGCAGATGGGCTATGAGGGAGATTTCTCTGTAAAGACCTTCAGGAAAGGGAAGGTCTCATCCTAGTGGAAATACCTACTCCATGTGGTTATCCACAGCTTGTCAAACAAGCATGGAGGGTGGGACCAGATTCCTGAGGATCTCTCCTTCATAGTGCATGGAATGGTTCAAGGGGTCAAGTTCAGGTACTCTCAATTTGTCTATACCAATTTGCTTGCTAACTTGGACTCCTTAGAGTATTATATGTTTTCTAGATATGTTCAACACATTCTCAACTGTGAACTGGGCTCACAGTTGAGGGAAACAGATAATATTCTTAAATTGGGACAGATGAAGCTCGGCATCTTTAAAATCATGAAGAAGCCAACCGTAGGCTTCTCAGGGGTAGAAACAGCCCTTGTCCCCAAAATGTTAGAGCTCATTGCTCAAGGTGACAACCTAGCAACACAAGCTAGTGTTGAACCCACACCTTCTATCTCTCTACCATTAAAAAGGCCTCAAGTAACCCTCACCTACCAAAGAAAATCCAAACGAACCCCTGCTCAGGCTATTGAGTCTGTGCAGGTCCCCATATACTCACCTTTACAGGAGGAAGTGGACACTAGAGCTCCCACTTCCCCTGAGGAGCAAACCACTCCTATCTCTTCAACTATCAGGGCTGAGGTTCCTCATGCTCACCCTAATGAGCTCACAAGTCCAACTGCCTTAAGCCTTCACTCTGTGTCTCAACACTCAAGTGAACAACCTTTAGGGGACAGTTATCATCCCCAGCCTTTAGATCTAAATAAACCCATTCCCAACCTATCCTTCTATACTGATGAAGACTTAGGTTTCAGTGAGTACCATGAGTCTCTCTTCTCTTCCCCTACTCAAAAAGAGATGAGTACTACTGAGTCTCCTCAGTCTAGCCCACATCAGTCACCTATAACTGAGGTGGACACTTCTGAACCTGTTCAGGATGTCCATATGGAAGAGGCTCTCACTTCTGCAAGTGATTACATCATTAAGACCTCAACCATGGCAACTCAGCCCACTGACATTTCAACTGAGATTGCCAGTGAGTAGAGGAAAACCGGCAACCAAGAACCTGAAGCTGGTGGTGAGAGAGAGGATTTTGGTCCAATCATCTCATCCCCCAATGAGTCTTCTGATGAAGATAAGGGGAATCTGAGACAAATAGTACACAAATTGTCCAAAACATGCACTTACCTAGTCTCAAAGGTCAGTTACCTTGAATCTCAGGTGACTACCTTACACAACAGGGTCATTGATTAGCAACTTGAGATTTCATATCTTAAGGAAAAACTAGCTGGGAGACCTTTAAGAAGAGCTCAACCAGGAACACAAGAACCTGTGGATGTGATTGATCTATCCTCCAGCTCACCTATGCAAGTGGGTGATGCTACCAAAAAGGTGGAGAAAGTCATTGCGGCCACAGAACCTGGGAGTTCTTCACAAAGAATGGACATTGAGGACTCACCATCCTCACTTGCAATTGTGCATTCTCAGCAACTTCCTCAAGTTCACATTAATGTGGACTCTATAGACTCTATCATCAGGAGTCTCTTTGAGGAAGGTATACCAAGGGCTATGTCATCCCCACCTCAAGGAATTTCAAACTACATCATTGGGTGGAGGTATGATGCTGACAGAAGAGCCCTTATTGTTCATAGAGTTTAAGGGCAACAAGAAGTATTTGATTTTCAAACTTTGAACTTCTATGAAGGTCTGGATCTAGTCAACATGCCACTTGTCAACCCAAGCAAATCAAGACAAGCTGACAGACTGGCTCAAAGAATCCAAGACAGGATCACTGCAGAGTTCAGCTTAAGAAGGAGACCTAGGCAATCAGGTAATGCCATCGGTCAACTGGATGTTGAGGCAGACCCTAAGATTAGTTTCATAGGGGAAACCTTGACTGAAAGCCCAGTGGCAGAACCTGAGACCCCTGTCTCATCATCATCAACTGCTGCAGAGATTCACATTCCTTCTGAGACACCTGCAGGTGAAGGTGCTTCTCAACCTCTCTCTAGCCTGAGCTCAGATGCTGCAACAAGCAATGAAGGCCAAAGCTCTCTCCACCCTGAGTGACAAAGGTCTCTGAGTGACAAAGGGAAAAGAAAGATGACATCTGAGGAGATTGAGGAGGAGGAGAGAGAGAGGAAAAGGAGGCTGAGGGGAGAAAGTTCCTCTACTGAGTCTTCAAGACTCATGGAGTCTGCTATCAGGGCTGCCCCCAGACCAGATACTCAGAATGATAAGTTAAGGGCAGTCAGGATAAATTATCTGCAGACAAGGAACTATGACATAGACAGTATCATTTCTCTCCCCTTAGATGAGCTAAATGAACTGGCTGGCATGGAAGTGTCAAGAAAGATGAAAGAAAAAGAGGATGCAAGGCTACTTCTCCAATTCAAAGAGGAGAAGAGACAGAAAAGACTCTACAAGCATGCTCTTACTCTCTTCCCAGTTCAAGAAAGCCCTGTACAAGAAGATGTGGTTCAACAAGAACCTCAGGTAGACAAAGAAGAAGATAGGATCAAAATGATCAACTACCTGAGTGCCACAGGCTTCTATCAGGCAGATGCACTTCTTCCCTTGTCCTATGACTATGTTGAGTTTGAGTATTTAAAACAACTTGAGCTTGAGTTAGTCAAAGACAGAAAGATAACTAAGAAGAAGCTAAGGGAAGAAGCTGCAAAATCAAGAGCTATCATCCAAAAAGGCATGAAGAAGTCTGCTGACAGGCAGAGGATGATGAGCTTCTTGAAGCTGTATGGATTCTCCGGAAGGAGACTTGGCCCTATGTCTCTATCCACAATGGATGAGCATATCAGGGTAATCAAGCAGAAGATCAAGAGTGGAGAGCTGATTGACTTACATTCTCTTCCAAGTCAAGTCCCACCTGAAGTGGAGGTTAAGGTTGAACAACCTGAGACAACACAACCCGGACCTCCTGTTGAGCCTCAGCAAGCTTCATCTTCTGATCCACGGCAGGGTCAAACTCCCTCTCCTTTTGAACCTGTGAGGGAGGAACACCAAACTAAGAAAGACAAGGATGATCAACAAGGTGCTGCAGACCAGTCCTCTCAGTTAAAGTCCTCTAAGAGGAAGAAGAGGATGGCTTCTAAACCAAAGTCTAAGAAGAAGAAGCCTAAATCATCTACCTCTATACCTCAGGCTGAGTCAGATCAACCTGAGGAAGTGCATGAAGAGGCAGCCCAATCAACTCCAATACAAGTGGCTCCTCTTGCAGCTGAGACACCCATCTTATCCTGGACCTTCTCTACCAATCCAGAAAGATGGCATGTAATCAGAGATCAAGGTGTTGAGAATGTCTATACATGGCAAGACATAATCAACTTACCTCTACATGATCTCTTTGAGATGAGAAGATACTATGAAAGTCTGAATGATCCTGACCATCTAATGAAGAAGGGTATGGTCATCATTGTGCTGAAGACTACTAACATCTGAAGATCTTCTAAATGTTTTGGTAGCATCAGCCTAGGGCAAGTTTGTAAGGATTCCTATAAGTCTGATGCAAACCAAAACATCCAAAGTCTCTCTGCAAGCAATGCACTAAAGAACTGAAGTAGAATTGCTTCGGAAATTTTACACCATGCACTAGAAATATTCTAAGTGTAAAATCTTCAGAAGCCAAGACCAATATCTTCTGAAGCCAAAAGTTAAGTCTTCCTAAGCTTCAGAGACAAAGTCTTCCGAAGCCAAATAGTGAAGACAGATTTCTTCCGAAGACTTTTAGAGATATGCCTTTATCCGATGTACTTTACCATAAAGCTGGACCACCTTTCCGCTGCAACTCTGTAAAGTCACCAACTTACATGAGTTGGTGAAAGGTCCATGCTTTTGGTAACTGTACATTTAGGTCTTGAGTCCATGCTTTCTACTTTATGTACTTTTATCCTTTTTGTAATATATTAGGATGTGAGCTATGGCATGTCACAGTCACAAGTCAAAAGGCAGATATGCCTTTTGATTTTACAATTGATTTTGTTTGTGTCTAGTCAATTGTATCTAGCTGGCTTTCAAAGTATAGCCGGCTGTAGGTTGTAGTATAAGTATTCCATGTTCTAGTATCTTTCTTGATGCTTTGTAACACTTGTAATAGAACTTGAGAAAGCAATATACTGCATCCTTGAAACCCAATCTCTTGTGTTCTCTTGTTCTGTCAATTACTTGTTACTTGTGTTCTTAGCATCATTATTGTGGTTAATCCAGTTTACTGTTTGATTAAGTTTGGTTAATCTCCTCTTTGTGTTGTTGTGTTGTAAGTGACCACCCTTCACCGATCCTGCATGATGTACTTTACCATAAAGCTGGACCACCTTTCCGCTGCTACTCTGTAAAGTCACCAACTTAGATGAGTTGGTGAAAGGTCCATGCTTTTGGTAACTGTACATTGAGGTCTTGAGTCCATGCTTTCTACTTTATTGACTTTTATCCTTTTTGTAATATATTAGGATGTGAGCTATGGCATGTCATAGTCACAAGTCAAAAGGCAGATCTGCCTTTTGACCTTATATTTGATTTTGTAGTTGTCTAGTCAATTGTATCCAACTGGCCTTCAAAGTGTGGCCGGTTGTAGGATGTTGTATAAAGTATCTCAAGTACTTGTAACTTTCTATTGATGCTTTGTAACTTGTAATAGAACTTGAGAAGCAATATACAACATTCTTGAAAACCAAATACTTGTGTTGTTTGTAATCTTGTTTTGTCTCATTGTGACACCCGTCACCTTAAGGTCCGTCAATTAACGTGATTTTCCGTTAACAATTCTTTGATCGGTCATTCCTCATCTTATTTAACTCTTTATGTGGATATCATGTGTGCTTATCATCGTTGTGCGGGTGTATTCGTTATAATTATATGTTAACCTTAAGGACTTTTAAAACTTTCATCTTTGAACCGCCAAATATATCATTTTTATAAATAATTAACGTCACCAAATAAAACCATTTCTTAAGTCATAATATCATTAAATGCATTTTTATAACTAATATAATTAACCTAATAAAGTCGTTTTTTTAACCGAACCAAATTTGGGAAACTCGGGGGTTAAGTGCAGGGACTAAACTTGTAATTTTGCAAACTTGGGCTGGGTATATAAACCCCATTACCAGCCCTAATTCACCATTTTCATCATCTTCTTCATCTTCATCCTCTCTACACACACATCTTCTTCATTCTAGCACCAAAACCGACCCGCTTAGGCTCGTTTTCGTCGTCTAGACTTCATCTACAGCCTAGTTCACTCATTTCTAGCAGGTAGACGACTTTGGTTGTCTCTTTTCTTGCTTTTTCACGGCTGTCCAAACTAGGGTTTCGGGTGTTCGGGTTCAACCCGAACACACAAGGTCGTATGGGTGCGTGTGAGGTCTTTCTGCTTGTGTTTCATGTTTGTGTATGTTTGTTGAGTGTTTTTGGAAGTCCTTGTGGTGTAAAACTCGTGTTTAGAGCAGCTCGGGGGCTGCTCAGCCCGACCACAGTCGCGATTCTGCTGTTCAGGCGACTGGGTCTGTCATGCGATTGAGCCGTGCGACTGAGTGAATCGTGCGACTGAACCATGCGTCTGAGTCAATTGTGCGACTGAGTTGTGCGACTGGGCATGTCGTGCGACTGAGTCGTGCGATGTGTGTGTGTATGCGATTGAGTCATGCGTATGAATGATTGTGTGCGATTGAGTCAGGTGACCGACTGAGTGTATGCGATTGTGCGTGATTCGTACGACTGGAGTCCAATCGCATGAATGAAGGTTCAATCGTACGAAAGTAGCTAATTCGCACGATTGAAGGTTGATTCGTGCGTATGGAGGTTGAGTCGTGCGATTGGGTGTTGTGTGATACGACTGAATGCCAGTCATACGAATGAAGGCTCAATCGTACGAATGAAGCTGATTCGTACGATTGAGGGTTGATTCGTGCGTATGGAGGTTGAGTCGTGCGTCTGGTCTTGTCGTGCGACTGTAATGGTTGTGTGTGATTCCTTCTTGTGCGTGGTGTGAGTATGACGTGTGATGTTGAGGTAACATTAACACAGTAGCCATTGTTCGGCCACAAATATTAAAGTCAACGCTAAAAAGGGCACAAATACTATTCTAAGCGAATTAAACTAACGTTTTACAACTAGCAACCGACTTATAACTATTGACATTATTTAATACTTTCTCAATAACAATGAAACTTTTACTCAAACATCATCAACAATGGCGACAATGTCTAGTGCTTGGATCTATATAGGATCTAGTACGTGTGTCTGTTTGTGTGAGTTACACGCGACCCAGCCGATACAACCCGAACCGACCAATCATTATTACGCGCTTATATCATATCATTAATGCTTAACAATAACTGTCAATAGGTGTTTGACTGTTCATTTGCATTCTACATTTGGGATTACATCGATCATACATACTTACCACTTAACAAGTGAGTTTCGTGGCCCCTTTTTACATTTATACAATATTTCAATCATTTACAACTTAGGGGAAAAGTATGCTTACTCATTTTCAATGTTGTACAACTTACTTACATTTTACATACAAGGAATCAACGTGATACTGTGTTGCAAGTACTTATCTGATACATGCTTGGGTCTGCTGTGTGGTTCTATCTTTGCAACTATTTAATTCCAGTGTGGGAACCGACGTTTAGGTATTGGTAGTACTACTGGGTTGACACCCCCACCCTTGTTCGATGGTATACTAGTTGGTACCATCAGTGGCCCCAGGAACGGGCCCTTGGGTGAATATATGCCGACAATTTCTTTGTGTACGTCGCTAGGTTTGGTTGCAAAGCTCATGTCATGTGATTTTACTTGTGTATATAACTGTATTCACGGTATTCCATTACGCTTACTTATACAGCATCACTTACATTTTTATTACTTAAACCTGCGAGCTCACCAACAATTATGTTGACCCTTTTGAGCATATCTTTTCAGGTGATCATGCAAGTCCAGGAATCTAGGTGTGCTGCCTTAGTGGAGACCCTAGGATGCATTTTTGGGACTTAACATATTTTGACAAACAATCTTTTTGAACCATATTGATATGTGTAAACAATTACAATCTTTTGAAACTTGTTCCCGGGTTGTGGGAATTTATATTTCAATCTCATCTTATTTGGTTATGTGAATCATTTTCATGTTTATGCTTATGCCTATGTTGTCGTGAACATTGACTAAACACGACATAAGTCCCCTTGTTGTCGGGTGTCGTCATGACACGCTTGTCATCATTTATTATATTGCATCTCTATCGCTTACCATGTGTTATGACGATCCCGATCTCGTTACATCCCCGTGTTTCCGCTTTTAGCGGGGGTGTGACAGATTGGTATCAGAGCCATCGGTTATAGAGAATTAGGCAATACGCTTGACCTAGACTATAACCTAGGAACCTTCATGTAGATTTGCATGCTAGGATCTGTATGCATATTATATCTCGTGTATGTGTTCCTCGCTGCTTGATTTGTTCATCTATTTGTTATGTGATCTTTCCACCCTATGAGAGAGCCCTTGTGCTCACTCTTTTATGGGATGCTTCTATTGGATCTTTCGTTCCCTCTGCGCGCCGAGTTGGTTTATCAAAATCCGGGTATTAAACCTGAAGAGGTCTTCACAGATCATGCTATGCGCTTGACCTTGGACAATGATATTAACCCTGAGGAGGCTATGTCTGAAACCTCGAAAGAGGAGGAAATAGACAACCTCCGCTAGACTAAACGTGATTGTATACATGGATTTACAACTGTTATGATGGATTATTGTTGAGACATTACCAATTCATGGTGTGAGAACTACACGAATTGCATGCGATATGTGATGACAATAAGTGTGATATTAACTTGGGAATACTGGACTTGATGAGTGTTATGGATATACACTTTGAAATGATTTAAGCTTATGTGTTTACTTTTCTATGATTAGAAAATGCCGCCTCGAAGAGTTACCCGCAGCAATAGTGGCGGGAGTGAAGCCCCAAGGGGCAGAGGCCGAGGCAGAGGCAGAGCACCAAGAACAAATGATGCTCCTGCCAGTAACAGTCAGGGAACAGGGAACGCCGACATGGCAGCCCTGATCGCTCAGCAGTTGGTCGCACTGATTCCTACTATCGTGGCCCAAGTGAGCTATGCACTCCAGCAACACCACCCTCACGGGGATGGTGGCAACGATGATGGAGACAATGGAGAAAGAGCCCATGGTGGGATCGAAACTGAGACGGGAAACGGAAACCCGACCGGAAACAAAAGCAACCAGGAGACCGGGAATGGTGGTACAGCCGGTATCGAAACTGGGGTTGTTAATGCACGACGGGGGTGCTCGTACAAGGAGTTTGTGGCTTGCAAACCAAGGGAATTCGATGGGAAAGGTGGGGCGATAGCCCTAACCAGGTGGCTGGAAAAGATGGAGGCAGTGATTGACATCAGTGACTGCCTTGATAGCCAAAGAATCAAGTATGCCACTTGCTCACTGCAGGGCAAGGCTTTAACCTGGTGGAACACCCAAGTTCAAGCAAGAGGAAGAGAATCTGCAATGCAGATGTCGTGGGATGAGTTCAAGGCATTGATCACCGAGGAATACTGCCCCCTCAACGAGATGCAGAAATTAGAGCATGAGTTCTGGAATCATGCTATGGTGGGGGCAGGGCATGCAGCTTATACTGATCGTTTTCATGAGCTGGCAAGATTGGTTCCGCATCTGGTCACGCCGGAATCAAAGAGGATTGAGAGGTACATTTGGGGACTTACGCCTCAAATTAGAGCAATGGTTATAGCAGCTGCTCCTCCTACTATTCAAAGCGTAATTCTGAAGGCTGGCGCTTTGACTGATGAGATGGTAAGAACAGGGGTTCTGGGCAGGGGAGCAGAGAAGCGAAAGGATGTTGGGGAATCGAGCCGGTCGAGTGCCGGAAAGTTTGATAAGAGGGTCAAGACGACCAGGAATTTTGTGGCCGTGTCTCAGGACAAAAGAGAGTATGTGGGGCCGCACCCCAAGTATGACAGGTGCAACTATCATCATCCCCCAGGAGTGCAGTGCCGGGTGTGCGCGAACTATAGGCGCCCGGGGCATTTGGCGAGAGACTGTAGAACTGCACCGAATCTTGTAGCACCCGTCAACGCGGTTAACCCCGCCGGGAATGCAAGGGCTTGTTATGAGTGTGGAAGCCCTGATCATTACAGAAACATGTGCCCCAGGCTGAATCGGGCACCGGGTCAACAAGGGAACAACCAGCAGCAAGTGATGGCTATCGCTGGGAATCAAGGCCCGACTAATCAGGGGAATGCAGCTCGGGGACGCGCATTCGTCATTGGAGCCAATGATGCTCGTCAGGACCCGAATGTTGTTACGGGTACGCACTTACTCAATCATCACTTCGCATCTATATTATTTGATACTGGAGCAGACAATAGCTTTATATCTTCTGAGTTTGTGCAATTGCTTGATTTGAGTCCTAGTAGGCTAGAAACTAGCTACTCTGTAGAAATGGCCAATGGTAGAGTTGTTCAGGCCGATGAGATTATTAGGAAGTGCTCGTTAACATTGGAGGATCATGCTTTCGACATAGACTTGATACCCTTCGAGCTAGGAAGTTTTGATGTGATTGTGGGTATGGATTGGTTGTCGCAAAATGGAGCGGAGATTGTCTGTCGGGACAAAATAGTACGAATCCCTATGCCAAACGGGGAAGTACTCAAGATTCAGGGAGAACGACCGGGAAGGAACTTAAAGCTTATTTCCTGCATGAAAGCACGCCAGAGTTTACGAAAGCAGTGCTACGCTTTTCTGGCTCATGTGGTTGAAAAGAAAGACGAAGAGAGGAAACTAGTAGATATTCCAGTGGTACGGGATTACCCAGAAGTATTTCCAGATGACTTGTCTGATTTGCCTCCTCCACGATAGGTGGAATTTCGTATTGAGTTGGTTCCTGGAGCTACACCGGTAGCAAAGACGCCATATCGACTAGCACCGTCCGAAATGCAAGAGTTATCCAGTCAGTTACAAGAGCTACTGGAGAAGGGTTTTATTCGACCGAGTCATTCGCCGTGGAGAGCACCGGTACTATTCGTCAAAAAGAAGGATGGATCGTTCCGCATGTGCATCGATTACCGTGAACTGAACAAGTTAACCGTGAAGAATCGATATCCTCTCCCCAGGATCAACGATCTGTTTGACCAACTACAAGGAGCTTCGTATTTCTCAAAGATCGATCTTCGTTCTGGTTATCATCAGCTAAGAGTTTTCGAGGACGACATACCGAAGACAGCGTTTAGGACTCGTTATGGGCACTATGAGTTCTTGGTCATGCCGTTCGGACTGACCAACGCACCAACTGTGTTTATGGATCTGATGAATGGGTGTGCAAACCTTACTTGGATAAGTTCGTGATCGTGTTCATAGACGATATACTTATCTACTCCCGATCAAAAGAGGATCATGAAGAACACCTTCGGGCAATTCTGGAGTTGCTACGGGAAGAGAAACTTTTCGCCAAGTTTTCGAAGTGTGAATTTTGGTTGCGGGAAGTAAAGTTTTTGGGTCATGTGGTTAACAAGGACGGGATACATGTAGATCCCGGCAAGATCGAAGCGGTGAAGAAGTGGGATACGCCCCAGACACCATCAGAGATACGGCAATTTTTAGGATTGGCCGGTTATTATCGTCGCTTCATCGCGAATTTTTCAAAGATTGCGAAACCGCTAACTCTGCTTACTCAGAAAGACAAGAAGTTTGATTGGGGACATGCACAAGAACAAGCGTTCCAAACGTTGAAAGAGAAGTTGTGCAACGCGCCTATATTGTCTCTCCCAGACGGAACTGATGATTTTGTGGTATATTGCGATGCGTCACATCAAGGATTGGGATGCGTACTAATGCAGAAGGATAAGGTGACTGCCTACGCTTCGCGACAGCTTAAGGTGCACGAAAAGAACTACACCACTCATGACTTGAGTTGGGCGTTGTAGTATTTGCACTCAAGATTTGAAGGCATTACCTGTATGGAACTAAATGCATTATCTTCACTGATCATAAGAGCCTCCAACATATTCTAGATCAGAAGGAACTTAATATGCGCCAACAACCTTGGGTAGAGCTTCTTAGTGACTACGACTGTGAAATCCGGTACCATCCGGGTAAAGCTAACGTGGTGGCTGATGCTTTAAGCCGTAAAGAACGTGTGAAACCACTACGTGCTAGAGCGTTGGGATTGACCATTCAAACGAACTTGAAAGCTCATATCCAAATTGCACAAAGTGAGGCGTTGAAAGAAGAAAACCTTGCGGGAGAAGAATTCCGAGGGTTGGATAAACAGATGATTCGCAAGGATGACGGTATACAGTACTTTATGGATCGCATATGAGTACCCAGATGGGGAGGTGTTCGAACCTTAGTCATGGATGAAGCCCACAAGACGTGATATTCTATTCATCCGGGTGCAGACAAGATGTATCACGATCTCAAGGATCTGTACTGGTGGCCAGGCATGAAGAAAGACATTGCCTTATACGTCAGCAGATGCTTGACGTGTTCGAAAGTCAAAGCTGAATATCAGAAACCATCGGGATTATTACAGCAACCTGAAATTCCCGAGCGGAAATGGAAGAACATAGCTATGGATTTCATTACCAAACTCCCTAGAACAAGCAGCTGTCATGACTCGATTTGGGTCATAGTAGATCGAATGACGAAATCAGCATATTTCTTGCCTATCCGAGAAGACTACAAGATGGATAAGTTGGCGAGATTGTACATCAAAGAGGTCGTGACACGGCACGGGGTGCCGGTGTCAATCATATCCGACTGTGATAGCTGATTTACTTCACGATTTTGGCAGACACTACAGAAAGCAATGGGCACTCGATTAGACATGAGTACCGCCTATCACCCTCAGACAGATGGTCAAAGTGAACGAACTATACAGACGCTAGAAGACATGTTGAGAGCGTGTGTAATCGATTTTGGTGGTAGTTGGGATGCTCATCTACCGTTGATTGAGTTCTCTTACAACAACAGCTACCATACCAGCATTGGGTGTGCTCCATTCGAAGCGTTGTATGGAAGGAAATGCAGATCTCCCGTTTGTTGGGCCGAGATTGGTGAAAGTCAACTAACAGGCCCAGAGATCATTCAAGAAACAACTGACAAGATCTTTCAAATCAAAGACCGACTTAAAGCCGCACGAGATCGCCAAAAGAGCTATGCCGACAATCGTCGGAAGCCTCTAGAATTCAACGTTGGGGATCGAGTCTTACTCAAAGTCTCCCCTTGGAAAGGAGTCGTTCGATTTGGAAAGAAAGGAAAGTTAGCCCCAAGATACGTTGGACCATTCGAGATCACTGAAAGAATCGGTCCAGAGGCTTACCGGTTAATGTTGCCACAAGAACTCAGCGGTGTACATGATACTTTTCACGTGTCAAACCTCAAGAAGTGTTTGGCCGACGAATCCCTTCACGTGCCAATCGAGGAAATCAAGATTGACGAAAAGCTTCATTTTGTTGAGGAACCCATTGAGATCATGGATCGAAAGGTCAAGCAACTGAAGCGCAGTAGGATACCTATTGTTCGCGTAAGGTGGAATTCAAAGCGAGGGCCAGAGTTTTCATGGGAACGAGAAGATCAGATGAAACTCAAATATCCACATCTTTTCGAGGATGACACTCTTAGGCCTAACTCCAGCTGAATTTCGGGACGAAATTCTCTCAACTGGGGGATACTGTGACATCCGTCACCTTAAGGTCCGTCAATTAACGTGATTTTCCGTTAACAATTCTTTGATCGGTCATTCCTCATCTTATTTAACTCTTTATGTGGATATCATGTGTGCTTATCATCATTGTGGGGGTGTATTCGTTATAATTATATGTTAACCTTAAGGACTTTTAAAACTTTCATCTTTGAAACCGCCAAATATATCATTTTTATAAATAATTAAGATCACCAAATAAAACCATTTCTTAAGTCATAATATCATTAAATGCATTTTTATAACTAATATAATTAACCTAATAAAGTCGTCTTTTTAACCGAACCAAATTTGGGAAACTCGGGGGTTAAGTGCAGGGACTAAACTTGTAATTTTGCAAACTTGGGCTGGGTATATAAACCCCATTACCAGCCCTAATTCACCATTTTCATCATCTTCTTCATCTTCATCCTCTCTACACACACATCTTCTTCATTCTAGCACCAAAACCGACCCGCTTAGGCTCGTTTTCGTCGTCTAGACTTCATCTACAGCCTAGTTCACTCATTTCTAGTAGGTAGACGACTTTGGTTGTCTCTTTTCATGCTTTTTCACGGCTGTCCAAACTAGGGTTTCGGGTGTTCGGGTTCAACCCGAACACACAAGATCGTATGGGTGCGTGTGAGGTCTTTCTGCTTGTGTTTCATGTTTGTGTATGTTTGTTGAGTGTTTCTGGAAGTCCTTGTGGTGTAAAACTCGCGTTTAGAGTAGCTCGGGGGCTGCTCAGCCCGACCACAGTCGCGATTCTGCTGTTTAGGCGACTGGGTCTGTCATGTGATTGAGCCGTGCGACTGAGTGAATCGTACGACTTAACCATGCGTCTGAGTCAATCGTGCGACTGAGTTGTGCGACTGGGCATGTCGTGCGACTGAGTCGTGCGACTGTGTGTGTGTATGCGATTGAGTCATGCGTATGAATGATTGTGTGAGATTGAGTCAGGTGACCGACTGAGTGTATGCGATTGTGCGTGATTCGCACGACTGGAGTCCAATCGCACGAATGAAGGTTCAATCGTACGAAAGTAGCTAATTCGCACGATTGAAGGTTGATTCGTGCGTATGGAGGTTGAGTCGTGCGATTGGGTGTTGTGTGGTACGACTGAATGCCAGTCATACGAATGAAGGCTCAATCGTACGAATGAAGCTGATTCGTACGATTGAGGGTTGATTCGTGCGTATGGAGGTTGAGTCGTGCGTCTGGTCTTGTCGTGCGACTGTAATGGTTGTGTGTGATTCCTTCTTGTGCGTGGTGTGAGTATGACGTGTGATGTTGAGGTAACATTAACACAGTAGCCATTGTTCGGCCACAAATATTAAAGTCAACGCTAAAAAGAGCACAAATACTATTCTAAGCGAATTAAACTGACGTTTTACAACTAGCAACCGACTTATAACTATTGACATTATTTAATACTTTCTCAATAACAATGAAACTTTTACTCAAACATCATCAACAATGGCGACAATGTCTAGTGCTTGGATCTATATAGGATCTAGTACGTGTGTCTGTTTGTGTGAGTTACACGCGACCCAGCCGATACAACCCGAACCGACCAATCATTATTACGCGCTTATATCATATAATTAATGCTTAACAATAACTGTCAATAGGTGTTTGACTGTTCATTTGCATTCTACATTTGGGAATACATCGATCATACATACTTACCACTTAACAAGTGAGTTTCGTGGCCCCTTTTTACATTTATACAATATTTCAATCATTTACAACTTGAGGGAAAAGTATGCTTACTCATTTTCAATGTTGTACAACTTACTTACATTTTACATACAAGAATCAACGTGATACTGTGTTGCAAGTACTTATCTGATACATGCTTGGGTCTACTGTGTGGTTCTATCTTTGCAACTATTTAATTCCAGTGTGGGAACCGACGGTTAGGTATTGGTAGTACTACTGGGTTGACACCCCCACCCTTGTTCGATGGTATACTAGTTGGTACCATCAGTGGCCCCAGGAACGGGCCCTTGGGTGAATATATGCCGACAATTCTTTGTGTACGTCACTAGGTTTGGTTGCAAAGCTCATGTCATGTGATTTTACTTGTGTATATAACTGTATTCACGGTATTCCATTACGCTTACTTATACAGCATCACTTACATTTTTATTACTTAAACCTGCGAGCTCACCAACAATTATGTTGACCTTTTTGAGCATATCTTTTCAGGTGATCATGCAAGTCCAGGAATCTAGGTGTGCTGCCTTAGTGGAGACCCTAGGATGCATTTTTGGGACTTAACATATTTTGACAAACAATCTTTTTGAACCATATTGATATGTGTAATCAATTACAATCTTTTGAAACTTGTTCCCGGGTTGTGGGAATTTATATTACAATCTCAACTTATTTGGTTATATGAATCATTTTCATGTTTATGCTTATGGCTATGTTGTCGTGAACATCGACTAAACACGACACAAGTCCCCTTGTTGTCGGGTGTTGTCATGACACGCTTGTCATCATTTATTATATTGCATCTCTATCGCTTACCATGTGTTATGACGATCCCGATCTCGTTACATCCCCGTGTTTCCGCTTTTAGCGGGGGTGTGACACTCATATTTACTTGTATTCTTAGCATCTTTCATTAACAAGTTAACCAGTTCCATATTTAAACTGTTAAGTGTTCTAAGCAACTCTCCTCATTGTGTTGTTGTGTTGTAAGTGCATACCCTTCACCGGTCCTGCATTTGGTATCAGAGCATTTCAGGCTCTTGATATAAGATCTCACCATCTTAAGATTCCTCACACACATAAAATACTTAACAACTCAAATGGCAGCTATAACTAAAGCTTATATGGAAACTGGAACTATGACAAAATCTCCACTGATCACTCCTGAGGACTTTGATACTTGGTGTCAAAGAATGGAAGGTTTTATCAAGTCTCAAGACTCCAAGATGTGGGACTTTATTATTTAAGAACCTTACATACCAAGCACCACTTATGCTACTGGTGGTGGTATGATTCCAAAGGCTGTGGCTGATTACTCTAAAGCAGATAGAAAAAGAATAGAGATTGATCAAAAAGCCATGACAACCCTTCAAACTGCTTTTCCAAACTCCATCTACAAAGGCTTCAAGAAGTGCAAAACTGCCAAGCAACTATGGGAAGCACTGGAGCTGATGTATGAGGGGTTTTCTGAAGCAAAGGAAAATAAGAAGGATCTCCTGAAGCAGCAGTTTGAAAATTTCACCTTCAAGGCAGGTGAAACCATGACTCAACAATACTTCAGGTATGTTGAGATTGTGGATACTCTAATGGATGTTGGAGTAACTCTTGAGAACAGGGACATTGTAAGGAAGTTTATGTCCTCTCTTCCTAGACAATGGACACATTATTGTGTTATTATCAAGAGGACTGAGAACCTTAAGACTCTTACTCTCACAGAGTTGTATGGTATTCTTAGTGGGTACCATATGGAGATGAACATGCAAAACTCATCTGGCAACTCCAGCAATCAACTGAGTTCAGCCCTCCATGTGGTTGAAAGGGAAAGCATTGAACCACAACATCATCTTATATGCTTCCCTGACAACTCACAAAAGGACCCTTTCATCACCTTCCGAGAGACTCCAAGGGAAAGCTACACTCAAGGAAGTCCTTTCCAAGAGACAAGTTCTTCTCATGCTTTTGTCTCTGATGATGAAACCTCAGGCAATTTTCTCTTCACTCTTGAAGATTTGACATGTATCCACCAAGATGATCTGGAGTACATAGAGATAGTCCAGCAAATGGCTCTTCTCACTCACAGAGCCAAGAAGTTCTACAAGAGGACAGGGAGAAAGTTTCCAAGCAATGCAGCCAGTGGAAAGTTTAGGCTGGACAAAAGCAAAGTAAAGTGTTACAGCTGTAACCAGATGGGACATTTTGCAAGAGAGTGTAAGGCACCAAGGACAAATGGTGGCCAAGCACAAACCAAACCAAACTACACTGAGAAAGCTCCCCAGAATGAGAAGCCAAAGCAGCAAGCTGCAGTTGCTGTTGAAGAAGGAGGCTTTGACTGGAGCTTTAAAGTAGAAGATGCATTTCCAAACCAAGCACTCATGGCAGACCACGATGAAGCCAAGGTATTGAACATCTTTGTACTCCTGAATGCATTGCTAAAGTTAATAGATACAGGTCCTATAGTTTAGAGATGAGATCTGATCTTGAGTCCTTAAATATCTTAAAAGCTGATTTTAAAAGAGCTGAAAATGATTATAAACTAAAGATAGAGGATTTAGAGAAAACCATTTCAACTCTTAAACATGAGCATACAAACTACAGGACTCAGATCAAAGATCTCATTACTAAATTAACTGAATGCCAGGCTGAGCTTGTGATCAGCAAAGCCAATGCAAAAAAATGTGTTCTTGAAGAAGAGACCTTCAAGAACATAATATCCTCATCCTTGCATGCAAAAGTTTGTTATCAAAATAAGCAGGGACTAGGATCTTGTGAGATACCTCCTCCACACACAATCTTGTCTGTAAGATCTTCTAGGTATGGAACTTGTGAAGATGAACTTCCCCTCATAGATCCTGTGACTGTAGAGGATGAAGAGGAGATGGTGAAGAATGGCTCTGAGAAGAGTGAAGAAGAGCATTCTAAGAAGGGTCACCATCCCTCTGAGGAGAGCAAAGCTGTTGGGATGACCAAGTCAAGAAGAAAGAACTTGATCAAGAAGGCCAAAAGAAAGTCCAAAAAGGCTCAAGAGATCAAGGCCACCTTCAATTCTGCATAGAAACAAGTCTTCATCTCTGCAGGATTTGATGTGGTAAAGGCTGAAGACACAAACTTGAACTCCATCAACAAGAGTTCTAGTTCTTGTCTAAATCATCCCATCATCAAGAAGAAGGCTGATCAGTTGTGCATCACTGCTGTACAACCTGAACCATCCAGCTCCAAAGGTAGTCCTAACCCCACAAGAACTGCTACAGCATCTGCAAAGGTGAATATGGAGAAGGAAAGTGATCAAGTTCAGCCTTGTTCACAAAGAAGAACTCCTGAAGGAAGAAAATAGACTGTGTTATATGTGGGAGTACTTCTCATCTTGCTAAGGATTGTGTTTACAATCCAAAGAGTACTCTCCACATGACCAAAAAAGAAACTTCCAAGAGTTTGGAGAAGAAGAAGCAAGCTTTGGAAGGAAAATCTGTTTCCTTTGGAAGCTCCAAAATGAAGAAGAAGACAAGTTGAAACTTGCCTTCGGAAGAAAATTTGGTCTTGGAAGAAAGGAATACTTCCGAAGCACTGAAGCCTGCTGCAGTGAAAGCAAGATCTTCCGAAGGTCCAGTCATCAAAACTTCCAAAGTCATCAAAACTTCCAAAGTATTGAAGGTCAAGTCTAAGCTTTCAAAGGTGGTGTGGAAGTCAAAGAAAGACCAAGTGGCTGAAAGTTCTTCATCAACATCAGCAAATGATCCTTCTAGCATGACTATTGAATCAATTACTGTTGCATTGTCTTCAACTTCTTTTGATAAGCCCAAGACCAATGAGGCTTGGGTTTCCAAATGTAACTAATCATCTCTTTTGTGCAAGGACAGCTCAAGACAAACGGAAATGTATGGATCATTGATAGTGACTGTTTCAGGCACATGACAGGCAATAGGTCACTACTCCAAAAGTTTGAAAAAATTAATAGAGGACCAGTTGCTTTTGGAGGAGATGCAGGAGGTTACATTACTGGAAGGGGCAAGGTCACAAATGGTAAGCTCAGCATTGAAAAGGTAAACTTTGTCAAGGAGCTTGGGTACAATCTTCTGAGTGTATCCTAATTTTGTGATCAGAGTCATAACATGCTCTTTACTGAGCATGAGTGCATTGTTCTCAGGCCCGGGGTGTTCATTCCTCATGAGCACATCTTGCTCAGAGCCCCCAGGAAAAAGAACATGTACAAGATGGACTTGCAAGAAACATCCCCCTCAGGAGAAGTTTCATGCTTTCTATCTAAAGCAAATAATGATGAATCTTTCCTCTAGCAAAAAAGAATGTGCCATGTAAACTTTAAAAATATGAATAAATTAATTAAGAATGATTTGGTAACTGGAATACCAAAGAAAGAGTTTACAAGTGATGACCATTGTGTTGCATGCCTAAAAGGGAAGCAACACAAGGTATCTCACAAGCCAAAGTAAAGAAATTCCATCATTAATCCCCTACACTTATTACATACGGATCTCTTTGGCCCCACCAGTGTAATGAGTCTAGGAAGGACCTCTTATTGTTTGGTGATAACAGATGATTTTACAAGATTCACTTGGGTCTTCTTTCTTAGAACTAAGGATGAAACCCCTGAGATTCTAAAGAATTTCATCTTAAAGATTGAGAATCAATGTGATCACAAGGTCAAAACCATAAGATGTGATCAAGAAACTAAATTCAAGAATCAAATCCTTGATACATTTTGTGATGAAAAAGGTATTACAATACAATATAGTGCTCCCAGGACTCCTTAGCAAAATGGTGTTGCTGAGAGGAGAAACAGGACACTTATTGAAGCTGCAAGAACTATGTTGTCTAACTCTAAACTGTCCATCACCTTCTGGGCAGAGGCAGTGAACACTGCTTGCTATGTGCAAAACAGAGTTTTAGTAGTTAAGACACATGGTAAGACTCCTTATGAACTTTGGCACAAGAGAAAACCTTTCATTAATTTTCCCAGGTCACTTGGATGTCCTTACACCATCTTGAATACCAAAGATCAAATTGCCAAGTTTGCTGAGAAATCAGATGATGGACACTTTATTGGATACTCTTTTCAAGCTAAAGCTTATAGAGTATACAATCTCAGAACTAGAGTAGTTGAGGAGTCAGACAATGTGACTTTCAATGAGCACACTCTCAGTGTGAAAGGTTCTGGTCCGAATTGGCTATTTGATCTTGATTTAGTTACCAACTGTTTTAACAAATCTTGTGAGAATGTTTCAGGATCTACAGATATATTAACAACAGGTGATCCTGACCCAAGATTTGAGCTCAATGGTAACTATTCCTACAAATGAAGCTTCTACCAGCACATCAATGACAATTCCTGTTGATGCTTCTAGGGTGCCTTCAAATTCCAGCTTAGAGGCACAAAACTCAGAAGAAGGAGCTTCAAATGTTGGAGAAAATGGTGGTGGTGAAAGTGATAAGGAATTTCTTGATGCTGATAACCACTACATTGAAGACAACATCAATGATGTCACACACTCATTGGATCAAGTCAATCTTGATAAGTGTGCTGATGTGAAGGGTGAATCTTCTTTGCCAGATCAAAAATTTTTAAATCTAGATCTGTCTAGGCAACTTGCTGTGATCCCTCAGCTAAGGATCCACAAGTCTCATCCTACCACAAACATCATTGGAGATGTTGATTCAGGGGTGAGAACAAGAGGACAAACCCATGAAGCAAATGTTTGTCTTCACTCTTGTTTCTTGTCCCAGATAGAGCCAAAGAAAATTGTTAAGGCTCTAAAGGATGGAAGTTGGGTTGAAGCTATGCAAGAAGAGCTGCTTCAATTCAAAAGGCAAAAGGTTTGGAACCTATGTCCTCTTCCTCAAGGGAAGACTACCATAGGAACTAAATGGGTTTTTAGGAACAAAAAGGATGATAGAGGACTTGTCATCAAGAACAAGGCAAGACTAGTTGTTCAAGGATATACTCAAGAAGAAGGAATTGACTACACGGATGTTTTTGCTCCTGTGACAAGACTTGAAGTTGTTAGAATATTCCTAGCTTTTGCTGCATCCAAGAAATTCAAGGTCTACCAACTTGATGTCAAGTGTGCTTTTCTTTATGGGGTGATTGATGAAGAGGTGTATGTCAGACAACTACCTGGGTTTGCAGATCCTGATCATCCTGATTATGTCTGCTGGCTTGATAAAGCTCTTTATGGGCTGCACCAAGCACCAAGGAAGTAGTATGAGACTCTATCTCAGTATCTCTGTCAACATGGCTACAAAAGAGGTACTATAGATGGAACTCTCTTCATCAAAGGAACAGGAAATGACATAATGCTAGTTCAAGTATATGTAGATGACATTATCTTTGGATCAACTAATCCAAAGCTCTGCAAAGACTTTGAGAAGCTGATGAAGGACATGTTTGAAATGAGTGCCATGGGGGAACTCAATTTCTTTCTAGGAATTCAAGTGAAGCAAGTTGACAATAGCACCTTCATAAGTCAGTCAAAGTATGTACATGACATACTTAAAAGGATTAACATGACTGATTTTAAGGTTGCTAAGACACCCATAGCCAGAAATCACTCCCTTGGACCTGATCTTGAGGGGGAGTGTGTTGATGAGCATCTCTATAGGGCAATGATTGGGTCTCTTATGTACCTCACAGCTAGCAGGCTAGATATCATGTTTGCTACATGCATTTATGCAAGATATCAAGCCAACCCCAAGATGTCACACCTGGTCACTGTCAAAAGAATTTTAAGATATCTCAAAGGTGCTCCATCACTTGGCCTTTGGTATCCAAAGAATTCTGACTTTAATCTGTATGCTTATACAGATAGTGACTATGGTGGTTACAACATGACTGCAAAGTCTACATCAGGGGGATGTCAATTTCTTGGTGGAATAGTCTCTAGGCAATGCAAGAAACAATCCTGTGTGTGTGCATCAACTGCTGAGGCTAAATACATTGCTGCTGCAAGTTGATGTGCTCAAGTGCTTTGGATTCAAAATCAGATGCTAGACTATGGATTTAACTTTAAAGAGACTCCCATCCACATAGACAACAATAGTGCTATCTCCATCACAGAGAATCCTGTGCAGCACTCAAGGACAAAGCATATTAATATCAGGTATCATTTTATTAGAGATAACTTTGAAAAAGGATTAATCAAACTAGTTAAAGTTAACACAAATGAACAATATGCTGATCTGTTCACCAAATCTTTTGATGAGCAGAGATTTAAATATCTTGTATCAGCTATTGGGATGATTAACTTTAAATAGTTTTTCTTAAAACTTAATCAAATTTATTTCTAAAACCTGCGTGTTCCAAGTTATCTATTATATCACCTTCATAAGCCCTTTTTTTTTGAAAGAAAATCTTTTCAAAAGACTTTTCTTAGATTTTTGAAAATATTGATCTCTTCGGAAGATTAAAAATTACCTTCAGAAGAAGTTTATGTCTTAGTAAACAAATAATTGCTTCAGTGATTTTACCTTCAGAAGAAATTTCTGAAATTTTTTCCGAAGCTTAAAATCAACTTAAGTACTTTGTATGTTTTCAAAGAACAAGTTTCTTCCGAAAGCAATTTACCTTCGGAAGTATCTATGCTTCTTAGAATAAAAATCTCTGAGTGTAAGTTCTCTTCCGAAGCAAAATTCTCAAAAATCTTTGAAATCTCTTCCGAAGCCAATTTACCTTCGGAAGCTTTTTCTTCAGAACTTTCGAAGCAAATAACCTTCGGAAGATGTCTTGACTTCCAAGAAAACTACTTTTTGGGCAAAAGTAAACTACTTTTCAGAGGTGGGACCGACATCCGGATTTCAAAGCTTATCCTCTTTTCATTAACTTTGTCTCAAATCCTTTGCACATAAATGCCCAACGGTTCCCCCCTCTTTCACTATCTTCCTCAATTACACTATTCCTTAAACCTAAATTCTCCCTAACCGCCTTTTGTTCTTCATCTTTCTTCATCCTTAAGCTTCTAAAATGGCCAACCTAAACCTCAGAAACAACCCAGATTTCTCTATGCAACTTCACAGGCAACATAACCACGTTGCTCTGTTAAGCTCTGAGAAAGATGAAAGTTTCTCAGAGATTTGCCGTTTCCTAGCTCTATCAAACTACATCACCTCCCTAACCATTGATCCTACTCTCTATGAGGATCATCTGCTTGAATTTTGGAAGACCTGCCAAGAGGTCATTATGGATGGGGAGAAGGCACTGTCTGCCACAGTGCAAGGGAGGACAATCTTCATCACTCAGGCCATCATCAACACTCACTTGCAGCTGGATGATGAAGAAGGTGAGTTGTTCTTCCCAAAGGAAGTTGTAAATCATTCCTTTGAGCAGATAGGCTATGAAGGAGATTTCTCTGTAAAGACCTTCAGGAAAGGGAAGGTCTCATTCCAGTGGAAATACATGCTTCATGTGGTTATCCACAGCTTGTCAAACAAGCATGGAGGGTGGGACTAGATTCCTGAGGATCTCTCCTTCATAGTATATGGAATTGTTCAGGGGGTCAAGTTCAGGTACTCTCAGTTTGTTTATACAAATTTGCTTGCTAACTTGGACTCCTTAGAGTATTATATGTTTCCTAAATATGTTCAACACATTCTCAACTGTGAATTAGGCTCACAGTTGAGGGAAACAGATAATATTCTTAAATTAGGACATATGAAGCCCGGCATCTTTAAAATTATGAAGAAGCCAACTGTAGGCTTCTCAGGGGTAGAAACAGCCCTTGTCCCAAAAATGTTAGAGCTCATTGCTCAAGGTGACGACCTAGCAACACAAGCTAGTGTTAAACCCACACCTTCTACCTCTCAACCACCAAAAAGGCCCCAAGTCACCCTCACCTACTAAAGAAAATCCAATCGAACCCCTGCTCAAGCTATTGAGTCTGTGCAGGCCCCCATATACTCACCCATACAGGAGGAAGTGGACACTAGAGCTCCCACTTCCCCTGAGGAGCAAACCACTCCCATCTATTCAACAATCAGGGATGAGGTTCCTCATGCTCACCCTGATGAGCTCAAAAGCCCAACTGCCTTAAGCCTTCACTCTGGGTCTCAACACTCAAGTGAACAACCTTCAGGGGACAGTTACCATCCCCAGCCTTTAGACTTAAATCAACCCATGTCCAACCTCTCATTTTATACTGATGAAGACTTAGGTTTCAGTGGGTACCATGAGTCTCTCTACTCTTCCCCTACTCAAAGAGAGATGAGTACTCCTGAGTCTCATTTGTCTAGCCCACATCAGTCACCCATCACTAAGGTGGATACTTCTGAACCTGTTCAGGATATCCATATGGAAGAGGCTCTCACTTCTGCAAGTGATTACACCATTAAGACCTCAACCATGGCAACTCAGCCCATTGACACCTCAACTGAGGATGTCAATGTGCAGAGAAAATCCAGCAGCCAAGACCCTGAGGTTGGTGGTGAGAGAGAGGACTTTGGTCCAATCATCTCATCCCCCAATGATTCTTCTGATAAAGATAAGGGGAATTTGAGACTAAAGGTGCACAAACTGTCAAAAACATGCTCCTATTTAGTCTCTAAGGTTAGTCACCTTGAATCTCAGGTGACTACCCTGCATAATAGGGTCAATGATCAGCAACTTGAGATATCTTATCTCAGGGAAAAACTAGCTGGGAGACCTTTAAGAAGAGCTCAACCAGGAACACAAGAGCCGGTGAATGTGATTGACCTAACCTCTAGCTCACCCATGCAAGAGGGTGATGCTACCTAAAAGGGGGAGAAAGTCATTACAGTCACAGAACATAGGAGTTGTTCAGGGAGTATGGACATTAAGGATTCACCATCCTCACTTGCAACCGTGCATACTCAGCAACTTCCTCAAGTTCACATTAATGTGGACGTTATAGACTCTGTCATTAAGAGTCTCTTTGAGGAAGGCATTCCAAGGGCTGTGTCATCTCCACCTCAAGGAACTTCAAACTACATTATTGGATGGAGGTATGACGTTGATAGAAGAGCCCTCATTCTTCACAGAGTTCAAGGGCAGCAAGAAGTGTTTAATTTTCAGACCTTGGACTACTATGAAGGTCTTGACCTGATCAACATGCCACTTGTCAACCCAAGCCAATCAAGACAAGCTGACAGGTTAGCACTCAGGATTCAAGACAGAATTACTAAAGAGTTCAGCCTTAGAAGGAGAAAAAGGCAATCAGGTAATGTCATTGGTCAACTGGATGCTGAGGCAGACCCTGAGATTAGCTTTAAAGGGAAAATCTTGGCTGAAGGCCCAGTGATAGAGCCTGAGAGCCCTGTCACACCAACAACTGCTTCAGAAATTCATTCCCTCAGTGAAACATCTGTTGGTGAAGGTGTCTCACAATCTCTCTCTAGTCAGAGCTTGGATGCTACACCAAGCAATGAAGGCCAAAGCTCTCTCCACCCTGAGTCACAAAGGTCTGTGGGTGACAAAGGGAAAAGGATTCTGACTCCTGAGGAGATTGAAGAGGAGGAGAGAGAGAGGAAGAGGAAGCTAAGGGGAGAAAGTTCCTCTGGGTCTTCAGGCTTTATGCAAGCTGCAATCAGGACTGCCCCCAAACCAAACACTCAAGAGATGAGTTGAGGGCAGTCATGATTACTTACCTACAGACCAGAAACTATGACATAGATAAGATTATATCTCTCCCATTAGAGCAATTAAATGAACTAGCTGACATGGAAGTGTCAAGAGAGATGAAGGAAGCAGAGGATGCAAGGTTACTTCTCCAATTCAAAGAGGAGAAGAGACAGAAAAGGTTATACAAGCATGCTTCAACTCTCTCCCCAGTTCAGGAAAGTCATGTGCAAGAGGATGTGGGTGCTACATAAGAACCTCAGGTAGACAAAGAAACAGATAGGCAAAACATAATCAACTACCTGAGTGCCACAGGTCTCTACTAGGCATCTGCACTTCTTCCCTTGTCCTTTGAGTACATTGAGTTTGAGTATCTCAAACAGCTTGAACTTCAAGTGCTTAAAGAACAAAAGGCAACAAAGAAAAAGATGAGGGGAGATGCTGCAAAGTCAAGAGCCATCATCCAAAAAAGTATGAAGAAGTCAAAGGATGATGAGCTTCTTGAAGCTGTATGGATTCTCCGGAAGGAGACTTGGCCCTATGTCTCCATCCACAATGGATGAGCATATCAGGGTAATCAAGCAGAAGATCAAGAGTGGAGAGCTGATTGACTTATACTCTCCTCCAAGTCAAATCCCACCTGAAGTGGAGGTTAAGGTTGAATAACCTGAGACAACACAACCTGGACCTCCTGTTGAGCCTTAGCAAGCTTCATCTTCTGATCCATAGCAGGGTCAAACTCCCTCTCCTTCTGAACCTGTGAGGGAGGAACACCCAACTGAGGAAGACAAGGATGATCAACAAGGTGCTGCAGACCAGTCTTCTCAGTTAAAGTCTTCTAAGAGGAAGAAGAGGATGCTTCTAAACCAAAGTCAAAGAAAAAGAAGCCTGAATCATCCACCTCTACTCCTCAGGCTGAGTCAGATCAACCTGAGGAAGTGCATGAAGAGGCAGCCCAATCAACTCCAATTCAAGTGGCTCCTCTTGCAGCTGAGACCCCCATCTTATCCTGGACCTTCATAACTAATCCAGAGAGATGGCATGTGATCAGAGATCAATGTGTTGAGAATGTCTATACACGACAAGACATAATCAACCTACCTCTGCATGATCTCTTTGAAATGAGAAGATATTATGAGAGTCTGAGTGATCCTGACCATCTGATGAAGAAGGGTATGGTCATCATCATCCTGAAGACTACAAATATCTGAAAATCTTCTAAATGTTTTGGTAGTACAGCCTAGGGGGAGTTTGTAAGGATTCCTATAAGTCTAATGCATCCAAAACATCCAAAGTCTCTCTGCAAGCATGCACTTAAGAACAGAAGTAGAAATGCTTCGGAAGTTTTATACCATGCACTAGAAATATTCTAAGTGTAAAATCTTCTGAAACCAAGACCAACATCTTCCGAAGCCAAAAGTGAAGTCTCCGAAGCTTCAAAGACAAAGTCTTCCGAAGCCAAAGAGTGAAGACAGATTTCTTCCGAAGACTTTTAGAGATATGCCTTTATCTGATGTACTTTACCATAAAGCTGGACCACCTTTCCTCTGCTACTCTGTAAAGTCACCAACTTACATGAGTTGGTGAAAGGTCCATGCTTTTGGTAACTGTACATTGAGGTCTTGAGTTCATGCTTTCTACTTTATGTACTTTTATCCTTTTTCTAATATATTAGGATGTGAGTTATGGCATGTCATAGTCACAAGTCAAAAGGCAGATCTGCCTTTTGACTCTACATTTGATTTTGTAGTTGTCTAGTTAATTGTATCCAGCTGGCCTTTAAAGTATGGCCGGCTGTAGGATGTAGTATAAAGTTTCTCAAGTACTTGTAACTTTCTATTGATGCTTTGTAACTTGTAATAGAACTTGAGAAGCAATATACAACATTCTTGAAAACCAAATACTATTGTTGTTTGCAATCTTGTTCTGTCTCATATTTACTTGTGTTCTTAGCATCTTTCATTAACAAGTTAACCAGTTCCCTATTTGATCTGTTAAGTGTTCTAAGCAACTCTCCTCATTGTGTTGTTGTGTTGTAAGTGCATACCCTTCACCGGTCCTGCACTTGAAGTTAGCTATGGTAGACTAAAAAACTCTTATGAGTCAAGTCCAAGAATTACAAGTGATTCTTCATGACATCCATGCTGAAGGAATGGCACTTGCTGAGGCATTCCAAGTTGCTGTGATCATTGAGAAATTACAATCGATGTGAATTGATTTCAAGAATTACTTAAAACACAAGCGAAAGGAAATGACAATTGAAGATTTGGTTTTGCGTCTTCGTATTGAAGAAGACAACAAAATGGCTTTAAAGAAAAATGTCGTTCCTGAAACCGCTAAGGCCAATGTTGTTGAACATGGCCAATCATCATACAAGGGTAACAAGGGAAACAAACAGGGTGGGTTTAAGAAAACCAATAGGAAAAATCAGCACCTTGGGGTTAAAGGTGGTATTGGGAAGAAAAAGTTCTAGGAAACTTGCTATAATTGTGACAAACCAGGGCATAAAGCTAGTAATTGCAAGCTTCCCAAGAAAGAAACTGCTCGGCAAGCAAACATGGTTGACAAGCTGGTTGCAATGATTTCTGATCTCTCAGTGATGTTCACTGAGGTTAACTTGGTTGGGACGGATGCTAAGGATTGGTGGATTGATACCGGGGCGACCCGACATGTGTGTTCTGATAAAAGCTTCTTTAGTTCTTTCAAATTACCAATAGTGAGAAATTGTTCATGGGAAATTCTACAACTGATGAAATCAAGGGGGAAGGCGATGTGGTGTTAAAGATGATGTCTGGGAAGGAACTAACGTTGACTAATGTGTTAGAATCTCGTGTCTGGTTGGCAGTTAAATAAGTTTGGTTTCAAAATAGTGTTTGAGTTTGATATGGTTGTGTTGACCAAAAGTGGTATGTTTGTGGGTAAGGGCTATGCCCTGAATGGTATGTTCAAACATAATGTAACTATTAAGAATGGAATGAATAACGCTGGTTCTGCTTACATGCTTGAATCTTCAAATAAATGGCATGGTAGACTAGGTCATGTAAACTTTAATTCTATTCATCGCTTAATAAAACTGAATTACATACCAACTTGTGAAATTGACTCAAATCATAAATGTGAAACGTGTGCTAAAGCCAAACAAATGAGATTGTCATTTAAAGGGGTTGAACGAAACACCGGTCCCCTTGACTTGATCCATACTGATATATGTGATCTAAAATCAATTCCTACTAAAAGTAGGAACAAGTATTTCATAACGTTTATTGATGATAGCACACGGTTTTGTTATGTTTACTTACTCAAAAGTAAGAATGAGGCAATTGACAAGTTTGTCTTATTCAAAGCCGAAGCTGAAAATCATTTAAACCGAAAGATTAAAATGGTAAGGAGTAATCGAGATGGTGAGTATGTTTCACTTTTTGCAGAACTTTGTGCAAAAAGTGGAATCATACATGAGTTCACTGCACCTTACTCCCCTCAATCAAGTGGCATGGCAGAATGCAAAAACCATACTCTAAAAGAAATGATGAATACCATGTTGATAAGTTCTGAGATAAGTGAAGACATGTGGGGGGACGCTCTCTTATCAACAAATTTTGTTCTTAATTTGATTTCCCGAAAAGGAAAGGACATAACACCGTATGAATTGTGGACGGGAATTAAGCCGTCTTACAAATACTTACGAGTTTAGGGTGCCTAGCTAAGGTGGTAGTAACACCACTAAAGCATCTTGTGATAGGACCGAAAACGGTAGATTGTGTGTTGATTGGATACACTCGATTGGGCGATCCACTTCGATTTCTTGTATATAACTCCAAGAATCCAGGAGTATGTAATGGGACCATCTTGGAAGCAAAAGATGCATCATGGTTTGAGCATATATTTCCATATGTAATGGGTTACTGTTTCTCTGTAAATTTAAGGATTCACTCTTCAACCCTTATAGATTTTTAATATTTTTCAAAGTGGTTATAAGTATAGGAGAGAGGAAAAGTAATCAAAAAGATATAAAAATATATTATTTAATTGAAAGAAGATAGAAGAAGTAGTGATTTTTGGAGTAGTTATAAGAATGAAAATAAAGAATGGGATGTGAGTGCTCTTAGACACTTAATTAAGAAAATCTTTCTACTTTAATAAAATTGTAAATGAGAGTGCCACGCAGTGGTGTACAAACCGCTTTTTTACCCTAACCAGTTCGGGTTCAAAACCGAGCCCTTTTTTTGTCGTGGGGTCAAACCGGTTCGGGTTACAAACCGGTTTGGCTCACCGGATACTCAAACCTATGAAACCGAATTGGACGGTGTTTGAAACCGGTTTTTTTAATAAACCGGTTTTAGGACCGGTTTAACCGGTTTTTAACTTTTATAAACCGGTTTTAAGGGTGGTGTTACCAAACCGGCATACAAACCGGCGGTTCGGTTCGGTTTGGGATCGGTTTGGGCCAAACCTTTTTTTTTTTAAACTGGTTCCGGTTTTTTTGGCCGAACCGGCTCCCAAACCGGTTTTTTTGTCCATGTCTAGTGCTACGTGTTAGTACCACATTTATTCTCATCAAACTTTTCACGCTTCTCTTTCCTATTAAGTAAATACATTAATTACTAATTATATTATTTATTTATTTTTACATTATAATTAGTTTTTTAATAAATAATAAAAGTGATCTTTTTATTAGTGTTATTTCTATAGAAATAGTTTTTCATAAAAAAATATTTTCTAAAAAATTAAGCTATTTTTACGTAATATTTTAAAATTGATTTTTTTAAGTAATTTTTTTATAAAACAAAAATAATTAAAATAGGAAGTTATAGTAAGGAAATTTCAAAAACTAAAAATTATCTAAAACGTTATTTTAAAACAAAATGTTTAATTTATCTTTGATAAAAACATAAAAAAATTAAAAAGTTTATATTATTGTGTTATTATTTATTATTATTATTATTCATACGTAATTACAATGATATCATATATCGTTTTATAATTAATAATTTTTATTTTATTTAATATTTTATTTAATCAACCCGTATACTATACAGATTTACCAAAACTAGTATATAATAGATCTATCCCTCTCTATAATTTTTCTCATATTAATATGCTTTTAAGTTAGTTTTATAAGATGATTTTCATTTTGATGACTTAGGAATATTAGGTTGACTAATGGTTACATATTGACCAACAAGATATAAATCCAATTAACGTCATGTAAAAATTTGTTTCATAATTCCTCACCTAATTCTATTGAAATAAATAATATTACACAACAACGGTTCAAGTTTCATTTTATCACTAACATCAGTAACCTGAGAGTAGATGGCTCTGATGTAACATGTCAAGGGTCTGCAAAATTGGAGAGGCCATCCAACATTTGACTTTCTGCAGAAGCAAATGACTCACATGTGGTAGTTCTTGAGAGTGAAGATGGTGATCGATTAGAATCTGAAATCACTTCATCATATAACCAGTCATCATCAGCGTGCAAGATTATATGGTCTTCATCGACCTCAGAAGTATCTGACCCATCATCACTTCCTATCAACAACTTGCATATTGCAGCCTTGGCTGTTTCAACAAACCATTCATCGTCCGGAAGCACACTGAGTGATGAGATTAACATGTTAGGTGAAAACCAATTTATAAGAAAATGGATCATTTAGGTGCAAGCTTGAACCCATTGCTCATGAATTAGTTAATGGGTTGTGTTTACCTCAAATTGGTCAAATAAAAGTAGACAAAATTAGTCTTATTGTCCTATAGTATACAAAAAATTTGCACTTTTCATCCTTAATATTCATTATTTTGCAGAAATCATTGCTTATTTTTATGGTTTGTCATCCATTCGTTCCTAAACTTTTTGTTATATTCAAGTTAAATGTCCATACCACCCTTGCCAATAATAAATAAACAAAAAATGAAAAGATAACAATAATAATAATAATAAATAAAAACCCCTAAGAGCCATTTCCCTTCTTCCCATCTCTCCTTCCTCCTCTTCCTCGCCCCAGCCCTCGACGCTACTTAACCTGACTCTAAAGCTCCTATTAATTATGAGATTGCATGAAGCGGAGATGCATGATGGTAGCCTTAATTTCTGATTTAAGTGGTGTTTTGTGGTTTTGGTTTTCTTGAAGGGATGAGGACAATGAAAGGCATGGGGAAAGAGGGGTGATCGAAGAGTCTTCAGGTGATCAGAGAGTGAAATAGGGGTAGTTAGAGGGTTCTTGGAGATATTCAAGGGGATTGAAGAATCAGGGATTCAGGGTGATTTTACTATTATTATTTTTTGTTTTTTTTAATTAAAGGTAAATTGAATTATAATGTCAGTTAGTGAAAGTTGACAATCCATGATAACCCCTAAACATTAATGTGGATCTATTTAACTGATGAAGATTAACAAAAGGTGCAATTTCCTTTATACAATAAATCAGCTCAAAAGGGAATATGTTGAACAGGGTTGAAAGTCAGCCGAAATTTTATTTCTAGCGTAAGGCTAAAGGTACCCTTTTACATGTCCTACATCTTGAAAATATCACATCAAATGGTTGCCACACTACACCACGTGCACACATATAATGGTCACAACCTCATGGTGAGACCATGTCGTGAAAAAAGAATTTTTTGCGGTGTGGAGGGGGTGGCGACGGTGGGGCCAGGCGGTGCCACCCCCTTCATCCTAAGAAAACAATAAACAATATGACATTAAAAATCTTGAATAATAATCGTAAAATATCAATCATCATAAAGATAATTAAGTTTTAAACCAAATAAATTTATTATTTTACAAGACGTGCAAAAGTAATATGATTACTAAACCAAAATATATTAACAAGACAAAACAGAAAAAAAACTACCATAGAGTCAAATCACAACTACAACTATCAAAAATACTGAACGCATAAAACGCTTCGCTTAGAGTTGTTTTTTTTGTAATTGTATTGACAAAAATACCCCAAATGTAGGAAACTTAACGGAAAAGCTAATGGTGTTAAACAGGAATAGTTGAATGAATTCATATGACAATTTTTGTGAAACATTTGGATGCAAATGATAAAATTTAAACTTTTGGACTAAAATGACAATTTCTATAAAACCTCAGGGATGAAAAACTCATTTCCATAAAACCTCAGCGATGAAAAACCCATTTCTATAAAAGGGATTAAAAGAAAAGTTTTTTTAATTAAAATAACAGTTTCTATAAAAGAGTCAAAAAATATTCTTAAGAGTAAAAAATGTTTTTATAGAAGTAAAACACTCTGTATAAAAGTAGAAAATTTTATAAAAATTAGGTGCACATTTATAGTTAAAGTACATATTCTTGAGACTAGAATATAATTATCATTTATATAAAAGTTGAAAAGCTACAGTATGAAATTTATTTTTTATATAATTAAGATGAAAATGACATGCATCCTCCAATAACAAATTGTCGATGAGAAAGACTTTAATAGAAAAACCATTAAAATTTAAAGAAAAAAGTGTGCACCAATCAACCCAACTCAGTTGTTGACCTTGCTGATCAACTTGGTCAACGCTGGCCAGTCAATAGAAGTCACAGCTGGTTAAAGTACATATTCTTGAGACTAAAATATAATTATATCATTTATAGGTCTTGATCTGGTCTAGAAAGCTTGGCTAGAGACTTTAAGAAGCAAGCTTGAAGCATTTAAGATGAATGAGACAGACCATAGGCGATTTTGTAGCCAAAGTGGGAGGCGTGCAATCCAAGTACAAAAGTCTAAAGGCGTCACTTGAAGATGAGACTCTAGTAAGAAAGTTTATAAATTCTATGTCTGATAAGTATCTACCAATTGTGCCCTTGATTGAGCAATTTGCAATAATCAAGACTGTTTCATCCGAAGAAATGAGCAAGTTTATAGTTGTGAGCGGAGAATCATCCTAAGGGAAACTATTGTTTCACCCGATCCAAAGGCCAAATCAAAAAAATAACTAATAACTATCAAGGTCGAGGTAGAGGTAGAGGAAGATACAATGGAAGAGGAAGAGGGAATTGGAATGTCTGGAACAGTGACTGAGAACCCAATCAAGAAGATCAATTTGAAAGACAATATAGAAGAAAGAACTTGATGTGCTACAACTATGGCGAGATTGGCAATATTTAAGTGAATGTAGAGCTCCTAGAAAAAGGAATGAAGAGGCAAATCTAGTAAGACAAGAAGAAGATGACTATCAACCTACCTTACTAGTAGCAACTTGTTCATAGACGAAAGTGACAATGAATGAGGGAAAGGTGTTTCCCAAGAAGTAAATGAGAGATGAAAGAGGAGAAGAAACTATTAGATATTAGGGTTTATTGTATGAGCCCACGCGCCCCATTAGGTTTTTATTGTATTAGATCGTTGCTTACTAGACTTGACCCATCGCCAACGACTACGGTCGCTTGTTATCGATTTATTATTTTGGAAATCATGAACCAATGAAGTATAAAGTGAACTATGGATAGCACAATCAACCATAACATGGATGACAACATCAAGTACAATATTAATTTGTTGGCAAAATTTTGGATATTCGAGTCAATTGAAGCATGTTTATCTTATTATGTTTGGTTTTATTTTTTCTCTATTTTCCAGTCTTAGTTTCCAGTTACGTCCGCTATAACTACAAGGGAGTATTAGATATTAGGGTTTATTGTATGAGCCACAAGCCCCGTTAGATCTTTTTTGTTTCATTGTGAACTTTATATAATATAACCAAACCTATCAAATAATATTCGGTCGGTCTTTTACCATCTTACAGAAATGTGGTAATTAGATAATGATGCTTGTAACCACATGATCGGGGAAAAAAGTTACTTCACTGAATTGGATAAGAAGATTGCGGGTCAAGTTCATTTTGGAGATGGTTCTACTGTTGGCATCAAAGGTAAATGAAGCATGACTTTGCTTCAATGGAGGGAGCAGGGTATATTTAGTGATGTGCTTTACGGGGAAAGTTGTATGTAAGAAGGTGCAAGGTAGTATTGGGATATAGGAACCTTGAGGTGGTATAAAAACAACCTTTTGATGAAGATAAAGAGAAGTCAAAACCAATTGTAAAAAATGAACCTTCACGTATGTTTATAAAAACTATGAACAGTATTGGGGGAATATCCGAATGAATATATATATATATATATATATATATATATATATATATATATATATATATATATATATATATATATAGATATATATCTAGATATATATATATATACATATATAGACATACATATACATACATATACATACATATACATACATATACATACATATACATACATATACATACATATACATACATATACATACATATATATACATACATATACATACATATACATACATACATATACATACATACATATACATACATATACATATATACATACATATACATATATACATACATATACATACATATACATATACATACATATACATACATATACATATACATACATATACATACATATACATATACATACATATACATACACATACATATACATACATATACATACATACATACACATACATATACATACATATACATACACATACATATACATACATATACATACATATACATATACATACATATACATACATATACATACATATACATACATATACATACATATACATATACATACATATACATACATATACATATATATATACATATATATATATATATATATACATATACATACATATATATACATACATATATATACATATATATATATATATATACATACATATATATACATATATATATATATATAGATATATATATATACATACATATATATACATATATATATATATACATATATATATATATATACATATGTATATATATACATATGTATATATATACATATGTATATATATACATATATACATATGTATATATATACATATGTATATAGATATACATATCTTTATATATACATATATAGGGGAGGGATCAAATGAGAACTAGTTTTTTTTGTGAGAACTCTAAGAACCAATCTCAACCACTAGTTCTCAATGGCAAAATTGTAATTAACAAAAACATATTTTTAAAATTTATAAATCAAAAAATAACATAAAAATAAAAAAAATAAAAACACAAAAATGTTCCCCTACTTTCCCTCTTTCATAAAAAAAAATAAAACAAAATTTATAAAAAATAAAAAAAATTCATGTTTTTTTAACGAAATTCGTTTTACACATGTGTAATATCGGATTTACGATTTACACATATGTAAACAACAAATGTACGATTTTTTTGATTGATCGAATCTTTCGTTCTGCTTTGCCATTTTGGGAGGACGTGTGAGGGCAAGAGAACCGAAATACCATGCCATTTTGTTTGCAAAACATGTCAAACAAATTGTTTTTGTATTCGGTGCCATTATCGCATTGCAAGCATTTTATTTTCCTTTCGAACTGAGTATTGACTAGGTTGGAGAATTGTTGAAAGATGGAAAACACTTGTGATTTATTTGTCAATGGGTAAGTCCACAGGTAATTAGTAAAATCATCCGGAAACAAAATATAATAACGATAGCCTCCCGAGCTAATAACTGGGGAGGTCCATAAGTCACTATGAACTATATCAAAAGGCATGAATGTAATAGAAGTAGAAGCATGAAAAGGTAACTTAATTTGTTTCCCAACGATACATGATTGACATAAAGAAACAGTTTTATTTTTTGAACAGGAAATAAAATTATTTTTCTTCAAACGACGAAGCAAGTCCGATCCGGGATGACCGAGACGCCGGTGCCAAAGTTATTGAGATAGAGCAGCAAATGTTGCAGGGGAGATAGTGGTGGTGTCTGGTGAAGTGAGCGGGTAAAGATCCCCGGTGCTATTGCATCGAAGGATTGGAATCCGCGTCCGGTAGTCCTTCACAAGAAAACCAAATGCGTCAAATTCGATAGACACAAAATTATCTCTAGTGAAACGACGAACAGATAACAGATTTTTAATCAAAGTGGGTGAGTAGAGAACATGGTTGAGTTTCAGGGGTGGGAATGGTGGTGGTAATGAGGTGTGGCCATAACCGAGAATGGGCATTTGGGTGCCATTGCCGACGGTGATGTTATTTAATGATTTATTTAAAAAATAAGACGAGAGAGTACCTGTTGAGTTAGTCATGTGAGAGGTTGCACCCGTGTCCATTATCCAGCCCTCCGGAGGATTAAGTGACATCGTATAGAGCGCATGTTCGATGTCGGTAGGAGTGAAGCAGGCTTCTGAGTTGGCATATGCAGGTCGTGGGCCGAGAATGCCTGCATATGCTTGCTGATTTGAGGGCCGAATCTGCTGCTGTGGAGCTGTTGGAAAGGGGCAGGGTGGAGCGGCCCATTGGGCTCGTTGTTGTTGAGACCCGGGCCAATTCTGGGCAGCCTGTTGCAAGAGCATCAGCCAAGGGTTCCACATGGATTGCTGATTGGGCCTAGGAGATGGGGTATGGGAAGAGCTCCATGGAGTGGGTGATCGACCGCGACCGGATGAAATGGGGCGTCCGCGTCCTCGACCCTGCCACGTTGACCACGACCTCGATTAGAGAAATCACTGCGGTTATGACTGGTGTCGGTGCGGTTGGGTGCAGCAGCAGTTGTGGCATGAAGAGCACTAGGTTCATGAACCGACATGTTAGCTTTACGGGTTTCTTCAAGAAGTAGCTTCGACCGTGCATCGCTGAATGTCGGGAGAGGGTCGGATTGCTGAATCATGGTGCCAATCACATCATAATCACGAGTAAGGCCATTAACTAGTTGTAGGACCAGACGGTCATTAGTAACAGTTGACCCTACATTAGCCAGTTGGTCAGCTAATGCCTTGAGAGCTTGGCAGTAGCATGAGATGTCGGGGAACTGTTCAAGACGGGTGCTGTGAAATTTGGTTTCAAGATAAACAGTCCTTGAATGCTTGTTATCTTGATACAACTCAGCAAGGGCAGCCCATGCTTTCGCGGCTGTAGTATTTGGAGTGATAATTGTGTTGAGCAGATCGTTTGAAATGGTTCCATAGATCCATTGCAACACGATTGAGTCAATCCGTTTCCACAACGGGTCGGTTTCTTTGGTTTTGACAGATTCAGCAGTGGGTAGGATGTGTTCAATCACTTCGAAGGCTTCACAATGAATCTTGAAAAGCTCCGACCATGTGCTGTACTGGCTGTTGTTTGTTTCAAGTTTGACGGGAATGAAATTGTTGATATTCGTGACAGTGATTGCAGGGTGCAGGTTGGAGGAGGAAGAAGAGGGTGTATTTGTGGTGTTTGTCATGGTTGACAATGGGTTGGAGGTCGACTAGAGAGAAAGATGGAGATGGATCGGTTGGAGGAAGAAGACGGTTCGGGAGAATTAGGGTAATCAGAGAGAAGGCTCTGATACCATAAAGGAGATTGAATTGCTTGCCCTCTTCTATTATTCTCCTCTATATAAATAATACAACTGAATGCCTGTAATTTAGGCAATAATCAATCTCAATCAATTTACAATTTGACAGCTAGCTAAACATTATTTTCAGCATATATATTATCTATTAATTACAGGATATAATTTTAGATGAAGCCCACAAGTCTAAGTATTCTGTCCATCCCGTTAGTAACAAGATGTACAAAGATCTAAGGATTGACTATTGGTGACCGGGAATGAAACGATCTATAGCTCGATACGTAGAAAAATGTCTTGCTTGCCTTAAAGTGAAAGCAGAGCATAAAAAACCGTCAGGTTATTTACAGCAGCCGGAGATTCCAGAATGGAAATGGGAGAAAATCACTATGGATTTTATTACAAAACTTCCAAGATCAAGTCTGGTTATGATACTATCTAGGTAATTGTAGACAGACCGACGAATCTGCACATTTTCTACCAATTCATGAGGACTACAAGATGAACAAGCCTGCCCAGATTTACATCAAAGTAGTCTCGCGACATGAAGTGCCTTTATCAATCATATCAAATAGGGTTAGCCGTTTTACTTCTTGGTTTTGATAAAGTTTCCAACATGAATTAGGAACCAAAATTAACCTAAGCATAACCTATCACCCACAGACAGATGGGCAGAGTGAACGGACTATTCAGACGTTAGAAAACATGCTTCGTGCATGTGCGATTGATTTTGATGGTAGTTGGGATAATCATTTGCCACTTATCGAATTCGCTTACAATAATAGTTATCACGCCAGCATCAAAGCAACACCTTTTGAAGCTTTATACGGGAGAAAGTATCGAACACCTATCTGCTAGATAGAAGTAGGCGAAAGTAAACTATCAGGACCAGAAATCATTATTGCAACCAAGATAATATTCAACGAATCAAAGAAAGGATGAAAAGTGCTCAAGATAGAGTTATAGACAGAAGAGTTATGCAAATTAGAGACGTAAACCCCCAGGATTTCAAATAGGGATAAATTGATGCTAAAGGTATCACCTCTGAAGGGAGTGATCCGATTTGGAAAGAAAGGAAAACTAAAACCTCGATACATTGGATCGTTTGATATAACAGCCAAGGTAGGACAAGTGGTGTATCGACTAAGACTTCCCGAGCAGCTGGCAGGCATACACAATACTTTTCACGTGTTAAATTTAAGAAAATGTTTAGTAGATGAACCATAACAAATACCATTGGAAGATGTGCATGTTAATGAACTTAATCGAAGAACCATTAATCATCGAAGACCGAAAGATTAAAAAATTGCGTAGAAAAGAAATCCCATTAGTCAAGGTCAAGTGCAATGCACGTCATGAACCCGAGTATACATGGGAATTGGAAAATGAGATGAAAGAAAAGTACACTCACCTCTTTAAGTAAAGCTAAATTTCGAGGACGAAATTTTTGTAAGAGGGAGGATGTAATACCCCAAACCTTAATATAATAGTTTTACATGTGCGAAATATAAAAATCTTTCTTTCATATATTGTCGTATGAGTAAGATAACTATTTAGATGATAGCATGTGACGTCAAGATTTTACTATTTTAAGAAAGCATTAAATAATAATAAAATATCTAATTTCGATCTTACTCCGTTGTTAACGAAACTTAGGTCGATTCGTATAGAAAAATGAGGTCGTCTCAACGATGTATTTGAAATTTTATATAACTTTATAGTTTAAAAGTTATGAGGGAAAAATAAAGTAAGCAACTGAATTAATTATAAATAGCAGGCAAGCAGGTCAATAAGTAAACAAGCAACCAGGCTGCTTACCTTCATCAGTTGCCTACCTGCTTGCTATAAATAGAAGCTCATAGGTTTCCTTCCGAATATAAGTTTTCTTGAGAACGCTCTATTATAAAAAGAATCTCGAGTACTCAATACCCCACTGGGTGTTGTTAATAGTCGTTTTTGCTTGAGTAGGAGTACGTGTAGGGAGACTCTACATCAAATTGTCATAGATAGTTTTAAGGTATATTCTCCTTTAAGTTATGTCAAGTTAATTATTATTTATTTTAGTATTATTATTAAGATTATGATTAGTATTCGTATAGTATTATTATTTTAGGCGTTAGGGTTATTGTTAAGGTTGGGTTTTAGGTAGCCTAGCCTTAGTTAGGCATGGACTGATCACCCATGCTTAAACAAGGTAGCACTAGCTAATATCCAACCATGACAATGACTAGTTAGTTATACCATCGCCTAACCTAGGATTACTTAAACTGTTTCAAGACCTTGAGATATCATCAGATCTTACTAGTAATTGATTATCAACTGTTAAACAGGTGAGTTATCATGACTATCTCGTTCTGTCTGTACTGGTAATAATTATAATGCTTACATATATGCACGGGTCGGTAGGGGTATACAGGATCCTGATATATTTAGTGGTAAACTGGCTGAAAAGAGGATAGAGTTCCTCGTATACATCAGGCACACGCTCATACCTATTTGACGGCCGAGAGGGTCTGACAAACTCGTTGTCGGTGGTTGTGAACCAGGGAAGACACTGTGCCTAGGGACCCAAATATCACACAACTCATATTGTATGCACGTCAAAGTTAATTTTATAAACTGTATAGCATGAGCTCACCAGCATTAGGTGACGTCTTTTTGAGTATATGTATCACAGATAATCAGTGAGATTACTCTAGGAACAGAGGATACAATGAAATATGAAGCTGTAGAAGTTTATAGTTGTTTAATATTTTAATTAAATAATGTATTATACTCAGAATGTTGTAAGTTTAAAATGAAAAATCAGTTAGCTTTCGCTGTAAGTTGTATCAAGTGTGCACGCCCGCCCGGGTTTCAGGTGGGTGTCACAACAACCACTTTTAAAAATATTAAAAAATTTATTGGGGTTGAACCGTGAATCCTTAAATTTACAGATGAACAGTAACATTTTATTTCTCCTCCACTCACAACCATTTAAACCATTCCATATAATTTAAGAACTCCCACTCACATAATTTGAAGGAATGAGCTGTGAATGCTCTTAGCATATGACAGGGTTCTTACGAAACCCTTTTGCTTTGTTTGAGTATACTAATGAAAATGCCTGCGCGTTACGGTGGTACGTCTGTTGCGCGATTTTTTGGAAATTTTATTTTAGTCAGTATCGGCTCGGCTCGGTGCGTTATGACGTAAATTAAAAAATCAAAATATAAATATTGAAAAAATTGAATGAATAAAAACAGTTACGTATATTACAAAAGTCTTTAAGACAACTGTATTATCTTAACAAGATTAGTGAAAGCAAGAGTGATATTTGTGGTTGGAAATCACTTATTACCTAGATTTCAGGGGGCTTTCATTTTATGAATGTAGATTAGAGTTTTATGATCACCAGACGAAACTTTCGGTGGTGATTTGCATAGACGAGAAAAAGTTAATGGAGAAATTGTCACCACAAATTACCATTTTGATTGTTATTGAGCTGTTAACAACTGGCAAAGGAAAGGGGAAGATGTATTAATGCTCAATCGCAATGAATGAACGGCATTGAAAGGAAATGACGATTTTGTTTGGCCACGTGTATATGCTTTAGCATTTTTATTATAAGCATTATACGTTATACTTTATTGTAAGGACATAAATGGAATAAAATGGTTAATTTTTTAAAATTTAAGAATTACTTTTCATATGGGTGTCTTAATGCATATGTAAAATTATCATTCTTTCCTCCTTTCACTTTATTATAAAAGATATAGATAAATATTAAAATTATTAAACTCACAATACGCCCCTAGAAAAATATTAGTATTATAGTTATTATATATAGGAAGATATATATAAGTTATATACTTAAATATTTTAATAAAATAATACTTAATTTAAATAGTATTTAGTTATAAAAATATAATTAGAAAATATAAATTTAAATGTCAATTTATAGTATCATAAATAAAATAAAAAATAAAGGAATTGAATTAAATAATATTATATTATTAAATAATTTATTAATAATGTTTATTAAATACATGAAAGACATAAGGGCAAAAATGTCAAGGTATATAAAATTTAATGGATAAATTTACCATATTACCGCTAAAGTGTCTTAAAATCTTAATTAATTCCTTATTATACCCCGCTTAAATGACTTGCACTTCTTTGTACATGTTGCTTCAAAACTTGTATGTTTAGCAAAATTACATCTCTATGCAAAGAGATTTATTACATAGTAGTATAGATATAAGTATTTAAAGAAAATAATACTTAATTTAAATAATATTTAGTTATAAAAAATATGATTAGTAACTATAAATTTAAATGTCAATTTATATTATTATAAAAAAATAAAATTTAATGAAGTGAATTAAATAATATCACATTATAAATAATGTATTAATAATGTATAAAATTAAATAATGTATTAATAATGTGTATTAAATAATACAATAATTAGAAGAAATTAATTAAATAGGGTTAAAAAGTGAAACTATTGCATAAAGCACTTGTACTCTATGCTTAAAATGTTCTATACGTGTCTTACACTTTGAATGAAATTATCATCTTATCCTTCTAATATGTATTATATAGTAATATAGATTCACAACAAAGAAGACAAATCGAGAGAGGGGAGAACGAAATACGGGTGAAGACAGAGAGAGACACGAAACACTTTCTCCACTGGGTTTTCCACCGTGATCAGCGTAGACGTCGCTTCCACTATCACCATCATTTACCACTATCTACAAACCCTAATCGGGCCATGATCATGAAAGAGGCACTAATCGAAGCCCTAAACAGGCCATGGCCTGCAAACTCGAACCCGTTAGTGATGGTTTATTGTTGACTTGAGAGGCTTGTGAAACCCCTTCCCACCATCGTTCACGAAGAAAGCCTCATATCAGGCCATGTGTCTACTTCCGAATTACCGCATGTCTGATTTCAAACAGACTTGCTCGATTTATATGGCTAATTTCATGTGATATTAGATTGCTAGCCGAAGAACGATGATATTCTTCTTTAAATTGTTCGAGTTCTCACAGATCTCGAACTTTCTATCAAAAGCACGATAGAACATGGATGGTAAGCTTCCTTCAATTTTGCGATCAACAAGTTCAATTACTTTTTGAAAATCCCTAAAGCAAGATGGAACATGGATGGTAATCTCGCTTATATGGAAACAAATTAACAGATGGTAGCATCATCAATTGTATTGACCAGATGATTCATTTTGTTAGTAAAAGAAGGTTTTATTAGTTTAATAATGATGATGAATCGAGATTAATAATATTTTTCATTGTTGTAACATAGTCACATGGACCTATTCATCATATTAATCTTTTTTGCTGTCAAGACCAAGAAAAATTCAATGAAGGTTGGGGGTGTTCTCTTGAATCAACTAGACTAGAAACAATGCACAAAAGCTACATATTTCAACTTTTCCTAATTATCAGTTGTGTTCAGATTTACCTTATTGATGTTATTCAGGTTGGAAGAGGGCCTTTTATTTGTGTACTTGGGGTGCCAAATCACATGAGATATGCTTATTTCTGTAGGTTTTATGGTTCCTTTATTCATCATATATTGGAAATGTATGTTGTCACGTTTGCCATTTATAAATATAAGTAATTAGTTGTGATTCTTTAATGAGATAGGTTTGTTAATCTTTTGTGTCAGGATTTAGGTATATATGGAATAAGGAACTGACATAGTGTTCTGTTAACATATGATTACCTAATTCAATAGATGCATTTCATGAGCAATTTAAAGGATGGTGCTTCTCATTTGTCTGAAGAGGGGAGGAGGGAGGGGGTTTCTTTTTCACTAATCATCATAGTTTACCGAGCATTGTGTAGTATAAATATAATTTGTTATTTAGTTGTTTTTTATAGTTGTTGTATTTGAATACAGCCAGTCATGTCATGTGCATTTCACCATTGACGGTTATGTAACTACACACATTATATCCGGACAACAAACACTACATATAATTGTTTATCGTAGTTTTCTATACGAAATTGGTACTTAATAGAACGTGTATAAACATGTTTGTATACATATATTTGATTACAAAAGTTCCAAGATATCAAACGTGTTTATGCTTTTACATATATACTTTGATGTCCTTTATCATCTCATTTCGTTGTTTTTCAGTATTAAGTTAGGTGTTTGTTTTTTTTGTAGCAAAATGTCTGCAATCTGCGGACCACATCTGCAAGAGAAGAGGTGGACCAAACCTCTGCATTCTGCAACAAGAAGAGTGCCTATTTTTTAACAACTGCATACTGTAAAAATCAACTGGTTTCTGGTATACAGCGGTGCTGGACGGTGGTGGTGATGGTAGGATGATGGGTGGCGGTGGACGGTGGATGGTAGTGGTGGCAGACGGTGGGTGGAGGCGGACGGTGGTGGTGGTGGACGGTGGTGGAGGTGGACATGGGTGGTGCTGGGTGGTAGTGTTTATTCCTCTGCAGACTCTAAAAGACTTTTAGAAGTGGTTGTGCCAAGTCTGCACCATGCAGATCTCGCGCAGACCCTTTTTAACGAAAAGTCTTCCAAAAAACAAACACTCTGCAGACCTCAATGTCTGCGCATGATCTGCGCGGCGCCGACGAAAGAGGTCAGGAAAGAGCTTTTTGAGAAAAACAAACACCCACTTAGTCGGGACAAAAAAATGATGTGATGGATTCTTCAGGCACAACGATGCGTATTAAATAACTTCATGGGTAACAAAGTTATTATAAAATGGTGTCTTTGACTAATAGCAAGTTGTTAATATATAGCTGATCTAAGAGATTTCAAAAACTAGCAATAGTGTTGGCAGATTAATCAAACCTGTTTGACCCATTACCCATCCTGTCAATTCTATTGTGCTAAAGAATATGTAGTTATATGCCAGAATTTGTAGAGGTGAAAGAAGAGGAACAAACATTAAGGGAAACTTTACCTTTGTTGGTCTACACCTTGGTCTGAAATTGAAAATGTTCTGATAGCACGAGCAATTATGGATGATGCTATCCGGTGCACTTCTCTTGAAGGGTAACCAGCAAAACGTGCGATTTCAACAGTGAAGTGCATATCAAGAATTAACTGCAACAAACATTTGGTTATAACAAGTCTCTAGTAATGATAATTTAATATGTGGTCATAGGTTTGATCATTGACTAATGGAAGGTATTGTTGGACCATTTTGATAATAGGTTATTTCCAAATACTTCACCTGATCTCCTGGACAACCACCTTCTTACTTGTTAAAAAAGTTTAAAAGATAAAAGGTACAAATACAATTACAAAAGCACAAAAGCAAGAAACAATTATGCAACTTCATTAAGTTATCATTTTTGGATAAGTTTACCTGTTGCAACCCTTGAGGTTGAAGTTTCGACACTTGATTCTCTAAAACAACCCAGAAATCCTCTTCATTATCCATTAACCACATAACAACAGTCTCGGTAAGTCTGGCAAACAAAGCCTTCTGTATCTTTTCTTTCCCAAGTAACACATCCCCAGCAACTGTTGCTAACTGCTGCAGCTTCCCAAATAGCGCCTGTAAATCACATACAGAGGGTTCAAAGGACGTAACTAGAATCTGAAACAAACCCTAATCCTATTCCAGCTAGTAAAAAACTTAACCTGGAAGGGCAATGAAGGAAAAGGTTTGGAATTCCAGTTAAGATCAAAAGTTTCTCCACTTAAATAAATGTGTGCATCAAGTCGTGTATTACCATCTCTTGAGTAAATGAAATTCAAAACATATTGTCTACATAAATGATCTCTAAGCTTATCCAGTGAATGCTGAAGCAGTTTTCTCCATTCCTTATAATCTATCATATTGTTCATTAGAGGAGCAATGTTATAATTAACTCCTTTTCCTGCTGCTTCCTTGCTTTCATTTAAAACACTCCAAATTTTGGACATAACAATCGGTAATAGCTCCTCTGCAATAGTACATGCAGTCCCCAAAAGGGCAAGTTGTTGGGAATCTGTTTCCGCTCTAAAAGGTAGACCTTCTGTTAACTCCGCCAAGCTATGGTCTTCTGATGGCTCTGGTAATGCTTTTATCAGTTCATCCATGTATTGATTGAAAAGCTGCAAAATTCTAGTCAAAATATGTCCTCCAAAGTGCAAAATCACAGGGCGAGTTAGCTGATCCACTATATCCTGTCCAACATATTTTACATTATGACAGTCATTGATATAATTACTACAATAACATAATAATCAATTTCAACAAAATAAATAAAAAACATATCGATTGTTTCATGTGCTAGATTATATGGTTCAGTATGTAGCCCAATGGACCTTGGGGTTCAGGTAGTGACCAACCTGGCATAAATCCAAATTGATTCACCGCAACTTAAGTTTCGTGTCGAATTCTTACCTCAATAACCCTTTCCCACAGTTTCATAGTATGACTAGAGAGCTTGATCCTCTTGTAGTTACCACAACATTAGGCATCTTCCTTATTCTTGTAGAGAATAACCCTTTCCCACAGTTTCATAGTATGACTAGAGAGCTTGATCCTCTTGTAGTTACCACAACATTAGGCATCTTCCTTATTCTTGTAGAGGGCTGGGGACTAAGGCACCACTCTATTGTTTTACAAGTCAGAAGTTACCTAAGTGTATTTAAATGTCAACAAATTTCTAAATTATTTTATTTACAAATAACTACTTTTATTTTTAATGATATAGTTTTTCTAATCATAATTAATATATTTAATATATACTAATTATTAACTTTCATGTGCTTTAAGGTTTGTACATCATGCTTTTGTGGGTTGTACTTGATATTGGTTTTCCTCTTCTTCTTTTTTTTTTTGTTTTTAATACTTTAGTTTAACCACAATATCTTTGTATATTCATAATTTAACCCAAATACTTTTTTCACTTTCAACTTTAATTCTCTATATTTTTCAACTTTTACAAACTTTCTCTTTACGTTACACATACGGTCTTAATTTTGCGAGTTACACGCCGCAACGTATGTGTGTGGTTCAATGTTTTCACACCTATTTTTTTTCGTTTAACTGCCTCGACATATTCGCGGGTTCTAAATCGACTTACTTATTATTCCGGTTAACCTTTTAAGGTTTTCAGGTATGGTTTCATCTTGGTTTTCGGTTGTATTTCCGGTGACACTTACCCGTCCTTTGGGGTTTTCTGATCAGCGATTGTTTTTGGTGTTGTCTCCGGTTGAACTTTCATTAAGCTTTTCCAATGTTGCCGGTGGCTGACGGAGGTGTGACATTGGTGTTGCCTCCGCCGCAACGCGGGGGCTTAATACTAGTTTATATTAAATACAAAGGTGGAAAACTCCTCCTCGAGCGTATTCGACCCCTTTAGCACCAGAACAACATCAGGATCTCAACTTGCACCATATCTTAACTCGCTCCGGTGGAAAACTCCTCCTTGAGCGTATTTGACCCAGGAGAATTGTTGACCCACTTCTTTCATACAAAATCCCGGCCCAGCACTAGCCGCGACCCAGTTCGTCGGGTACCGGGCCGGTACATGGACACGGGAGCATCTTCACACATAAAAAAAGCAGGTGCATCGATCAGATACATGGATTACTCCTAAGCCCACACGATTACTCCAGCCTAGTCCACCTATGAGTATGATGATTTAAACCCATTTAATCTACAAGCTGTCGTCTCTAACAAGCAGGTGTATCCATCGGATCCATCCCGGTACATGGACACAGTAGCATCCTCACACATAAAAAAAAACCTTTCTCATCTATTGTATGTATATTCAGGTTGGTAATAATCATTGTTAACCAATTAAAGGGTCTGGTATCGGTTTCCACATCCTCCCTAACCAAACCTATCTATTACCACACATACTTTATAGCCCACAAATCATAAATATCTTTTATCTGTCAAACATTTTACCCGTGACATATGAAAAACCTTTCTCGTCTATTGTACGCATATTCAGGCGGATAAAAGTCATTGTTAACCAATTTGGTTTTTCTTTGAAGGATTTCACCTATGGAAGGATTATACCCGGCTATAATAGCACTGGGATCTCTATTCAATTACTCCTCCACAACTTCCATCTTAAGCTTGCTTTCTCATCTCTCCTTCATCACAATGGCATAACCGAATTGTACATCACAGTGCACAAGTTTTAGATATTCTCGGTCGTCGTTTAGTTTCTCCTGTAATAAATTCATTAGTATTTACGGTTCTTTTCAACTATCAAATGGTAAACGTTTACTTTTTCATGATTCCAATTTTTAACCGTTGAACCATTTAATTTTATTCATTTCGATCTTCGGACATAACCGATTGCAAGTAATTCTGGGTGTAAATACTACATGCTTCAAATTGATAATTTCTCTCTATGTTTGGATTTATCCCCTTAAATATAAATTAGAAACATTTACCAGTTTTGTTAAGTTCCATCGTCTCATCTACACACTTCAATAGAAAAACTAAAATGTTCTAATGGGATTTGGTGGAGAATGTGATAATAATGAATTCAACACCTTTGCTTACAAGTTGGCCTTCTTTTCTGCTTCTCATGCCCACAAACATCCTTCTAAAATGGTAGAGCCGAACATATGATATGTTATCTTAACGATATCATCCGCTCACTTCTTATACATGCCAATCTTCCACTTACTGTTTAGGTTGAAGCTCTTCATATGGCTACCTTCCTTCACAACATCTTATTGAACAAGCGTCTTAATTTCTACACTCCCATTTTAGCTATTCATCTTCACCACCCTACCTATGATCACTTACGAGTGATTGGATGTGCGTGTTATCCAAACACGTCCGCTACCTAACCTCTCAAACAACTTTACACCTGGTTAATCTAGTGCATCTTCCTTGGCTATCCCCAAGATTTTCGAGGATATCAACGTTTAGATCCTTCAACTTCCCATCTCCTGCCACGTGGTGTTTAATGAAACCATTTTCCCTTTTTATCACCCAAGACATACATCCTAATATCAACTTCTTGATCATACTATTCCACCATGTTTCCAGTTTCATACCTAACCTAGTACTTACAGCCCAACCCGGTACCACCACCCCACCCTTATCCTGCCAACACAAACACCACCCACCACACATCTATTGGCCTACCAACATAATCTTCCACCTACCCACCCATTTGGTTAACCTACAGCCGAAGGCCTCAAACACCTTTCAACCCATCACCCTGTAGCCACTCATCGACCTCCCACAGCCTAAAACTAACATCGAATGGCAACCCGGTCCAAATGACACATCACCAAAACTATTCAAAAACTTAACCTCCACCAAAACTACCGTCTTATTCATACCTAACACCTACGCCAAAGCCTTCTCAGTCCCTAATTCGTTAAATGCCATGCAAATCAAGTTTACAAGTTATAAGAAAATAAGACTTGAGATTTGGTTCCACACCTGGTTGACCAGCCTATTACTAGATGCATGTGGCATTTTCACCACAAATTCAAATCAAACAAGGAATTATATGAAGCAAGGTTGGTCATGAATGGAAAATCATAAGTTCATAACCCTGAGAGATTGATTGCAAAGACACGTTTAGAGCATAGTCACATGGTTCGCGGTACGCTCCAGTATGTGAACATGGAACGGGATCGCAATTCGCTAGGTCCCTAAAATTCGGTAGAGAGGGGTAGGCTCATTTCGGATCGTTTCGGTACGTTGTACCATATAATATGGTACGATGCACGTATCGGTTACATGTGGTGCTATTTTTCTATATTAAATTCTATAAATAAATGAATTGATGTTAAAGTTAGGCCCAATTAATACTATTTAATTCAATTACCCAACTTAATGAATTTAAAAGGTCATTCTAAAAATTAAATCTCGGCTCACACCTTAAAAGACACATTCTCAAAATTAGGTTTTATTCTCAAACCATTGTTTGCGTCCAAAGAGTGAAGATCGAAGGCTTTCAACTCTCAATGGAGGTTGTCAATCGAACAAAAACTGAAAATTGAATGCTTCATCGATCTTTGTTCTTCATCTGTTACATTTCTGGAACGCCAATTTCAAGGTCGGAATCGCGAACTGGAGCGTTCCTGGAACGCATTCGTACCGCGTTTTGGTACGGGCGATCCGGATCGAAAATCGTGGCATAACCAGCGAACCATGTAACTATGGTTTAGAGCATATAGTGTCAATAGCGAATAACGGTAAATAGCAAGAAGCCACCTATATGCTACGTAATGAATAAGGGTCTTTGGTATCAACAAGATTCATTTACAAATTAGTACCAGGTTAATTGGTATTCCTCCTCTATAAATAGGGGTCTTTGGTATCAATAAGATTCCTTTACAATTTTATATCATAAAACGGTTTTAATTTTTTTTAGTAAAAATGTAGTATTTGTAATAAATTGTTGGGGTAATTTTTTTTAAATAAGTAGCCCAAGGCTACTTTCCTTGAAATACCCACCACCAATGGCTCCATTTCAATTATCACGTCCATTGAGGGGCTTCAAGCATTGCCCCTATACACCCACGGTGCCACATGTGCACTTTTACACCCCATTATCGTGGGTTAAAGAATCCAAAGAAAATTCCAATATAGATAGATAGCAAGTTTACTCACTTTGACCATGAAAATGAACCTGGTGCCTCTATCAACAAGCAGGCCATCAGAAGATGTAACAAAAGCAGATAATGGAGACGCAAGGCGGGGTGACAACTGCAGTTCATTATTTCTCGAAAAATCGAAAACAAGTTTTCTTGCCCTGCTAAAATTCAATTCTAGAACTTCTTCGATGTATGGCTGCAAAAGCACCAAAAGCAACTTTGAAAGCTTCAGTCCCTGTGATTCCAAAGCAGAGCAGTGACTAACGCTGGCCTGAACACAGATGCTTGCAGCATGTAAGGCTGAAACAGTCTCAGAAGAAGGTGCATTATCCTTGACCAACCGCACAAACAATTCAACCTGCCGTTCTGCCCACTGAACAGCTCTGTTACTGTAGACCGGACCATCTCCAAACATTAAACTCGTCTCCATTGTTGTTGATGAAATTGCAGAAAATATAAGGTTAGATAGAGTAGCGGAAAATGTTTTAGGGTGACAAGAACATGATGAAAGAAAGGCACTGATATCTTTTTGAAGACGTGCTTCTTTTGCTTTCAGAAAAAGAAGATTTGCAAGAGGACCTTTTCCAAGCTTTAACAAACCATTAACAGCAGTTTTTAAATCAGCAGCACTAATCAAGGTTTGTTCCGTCATTCCAATGAGTTGATCCTCTAGCAGTGATTTTCGTCTCACGAAAGCAGATTTAAATGATGAGGATTTATTGGATAAATGATGTATTCTATCTTCTTCTTCTATTGCTTCTATTGCATATATTGCTTCTTCGACTTTATGTTCAGCAAGAAGAATATCGATATCTTTTAGATGTCTCTTCTGTCGTCTAGAAAATTTTACAAAAAATTTGAAATCAATAACTAATGGGCATAAATGCTATTTGCTACATCTAGGGGTGTTCAGTATTCGAATTGGACTCGGAAAAGTCAAAATTTGATTTGAACCGGACTCGAATTTCTCTTTTGGATTCACATATCGAATTTTGATTCAAATTAAATTTTTTTATTTTTGATTCGATTCGGAATTTGAATTCAAACTATACATATAACTTTTATTTTTATATATACATAATTATATATTTACAAAAATATGGGGTTGGAAGTTTGATTATTTTATTGTTAACTAATCATATTTTGCTCATATGAACTTGGATTTAAATACTTACCACTTTATTTTGATTTTTAAATCATATCACTAGTTTGAAATTGTATTTTCTATGTTACAATATGACATTTGGTTGTTTCAAGTTTGCATGACTTTTGAAAACAGAATTACATTAAATTGTTATTATTGGCTGAATTTGAATCGAATCAACTCGAACTTGAACAGAACTCGAATAGATGCGAATTCCGAATTTTCATGAATTCAAAATTTGAAATAGAATCAATTTATTCGAATCAAATCCATATCCCTATACAAAATTTGAATAATTCGATTCGATTTACTCGAATTCCAATTCGATTCGCGAACATCCCTAGCTACATCACTAAAAACAAGATAGGTGAAGCATAAAACTCAAGTCATCTTTGGTTTACCTCAACTTTTTCTTCAAATACTCATCCGAAGTTATACCCTCTTCACATGATATCGAGATACTTTTTAATCTTCGGATCTCTTCGTGTTGCATCTTTAGCATAAAAGGTTTGAGTTATTAGTATTATGAAGAAATATTGTTTTAAGAAAAAAGTAATATGAATATATATATTATGTCCTTGAGTTCATATGTATGAATTGTTATTTGGAATGTATATCTCATATGTAAAATTCATAATCTAATTTAATCTCCAATATATATGTTTGAGCACACTTATTGGAAATGCACATTTATTTATCAACAAATTGATTTTTCATGTCTTCCGTATTATATTGTTTTCATTCATTATATCTAGAAGAATGGGAGAACATTATATATAATGAGAACACACAACACCAAATTTACCATTCGTTTTTCTAATTTAAAAAAAAAAATTAAACATAAAAAATGGTAAAGATGTAACATTTTTAATTTCTCATCCATCTCTATTGAAATTCAAAAATAATGAACAATTATATAACCTACATATGTGTAATCATGTGAAGTTTATATAACCTCTACATGTATATGTAAAAAGTACAAATTTAAAAACATGTGAAAGTTATTTGGATGGTTTTCTAGTATGTAAAACGTATAAACTTTTTAAGTATGAACAGGCATCAAAAAACTAAATAGTTTGTATTTGTTGTGTGTTCTTTTATTAAAATTTAATAATAATTAGTTTCACTAACAGAGCATACATACCTCAAATCTCAGTGTTTCTTCAAGCTCATTCTTCACAACATCAATGGAAGGTCGATGTTCTCGACCCAGCAGGCATTTATACGCGATCGTCGAGTATCTGCTCAAGGCATTTGGGCTCATTTGTTTCTGTAAATAAGGATCAATAAGCATATCTAGTTTATCGTTGTCATAGTGTTCTTTGGCTATATCTGCTAATAGCAATATTCCATCCTTGTCTCTAATGGTGCATGACCTCCCACAAAAAACTTCAAACAGTACAATACCGAATGAATACACGTCTGACTTTTTTGACACAAGACCAGATCGAATGTATTCGGGTTCCAAATAACCCCATGTGCCACAGGCATGAGAAATAACAGTAGTCCTATCAAAACCAGAAAAAGTAGACTTGGCCAATCCAAGGTCAGAAATCTTTGCAACCCAGTTGTGATCCAACAAAATATTTGAGCTTTTTATATCCCTATGGATTATGACTTGATTATTTTGAAGATGATTGTGAAGGTGATCCAGCCCGCGAGCTGCATCAACCACAATCTTGAGTCTTTCAAACCACGAAAGAGTATAATCTGTGGTATTGCTACACCATATATACCGATCCAAACTTCCATGTTCCGCGTACTCATAAACAATAATCTTTTCATCTTCCTCGTCGCAATATCCAACAAGAGTGATGATGTTTTCATGGCGTTGACCCGAGAGCAAGTCGATCTCGGTCAAAAACTCCTTTAACCCTTGTCCATGATTCTCATTTAACTTCTTTACAGCGATCTTCATATGCTTTCCATTGAAGGAGAGTTCTCCTTCATAGACCCAACCATAACCACCTCTTCCTATTTGCTTTTGGAAACTATTGGTTGCGTGTTTTATATCTGCTAATGGTATTTTGAGGTGTTCCCATTTTTCCATACCTGAGGTGGTATGTTGGTTGTGAATGTTGCTTAAGATCTCAAAGAAACAACTCGAACACAGTTGTAATCATCAAGGAGGCAATCAAAGGAATCAGTAAATGTAATCAAGGGATTTGATTACAACTTTCCCATGTTTAGATCATCACCATTATTGTATAAATAGGGCATTGTATCAATTGTACAGTGACACAAAATAATATTCAATCTCTTTCTCTCAAGATGTTATCAAACCCTATTTTTTTCTTCGCACAAAGTTGCGAAGAAAAAGAGGAAGAAATCAAGCAGCACATACCTAGTTGCCCAGATCGCTTGCGGCTATCAACCCCAAATCGCTATCAGAATATTCAAATTCACCCAACTATTAAGCCCAAATCACTGAGCGATTCATCCATTTGCTGCTATCGTCACCTCCTTCTCTGCTACTGTTATCGCCTACTTAAAGAAAAAAGTAGACAGATCAATTGACGTATCTATCGATCACTGCTCGAACCCCGATAGCTGCTTCGCATCCATTGCATCTTTGTTCAACCTGCTGCCCACAAAAGGTCACCGCTCATCGTTGTTCAACCCACAAAAAGAAATAATAGAAAAGTTTTCCATCGCACTGTTTTTTTTTCGGTTATGATGACTTCTCCAATCGGGCATTGGGTGTAAGTTGAGTAAGTTGAGCAAGTTGTTGGATAGAAAACACAGAATAGTGAAGTTTCTTATTCATAGAATAATGAAGTGCCCGGTTGACTTTCATTGTGGACGGATAAATGATTTCCGACCACAAATATCACTCATGTTTTTTTAATCTTGTTGATATTAATATAGATTTATTAAATATTTTTGTAATATATGTAATTATTTTCTTTCATTTAATTTTTTCAATAATTATATTTTGATTTTTTAATTTTCGTCGTAACGCATCGAACCAATACCGACTAAATCGCGCAACAGCCGTACCGCCGCAACGTGTTGGCATTTCCACTAGTACGTGTGGGTGTGTGTGTGTGCAGGACCGTTTAAGGGCTTAAGCACAATTACAACACAACAACACAATGAGGAGAATAACTAAGCTCTAATCAAACAGTGAACTGGGTAACCAAAGTGATACAAAGAACACAAGTAAAGCAAGAGACAGAACAAGAGAGTATGGGTTTCAAGGAGGCAGTATATTGCTTTCTCAAGTTCTCTTACAAGTGTTACAAAGCATAAATAAAAGATACAAGAACTTGAAATACTTATACTACAACCTACAGCCGGCTATACTTTGAAAGCCAGCTGGATACAATTGACTAGACACTAACAAAATCAATTGTAGGATCAAAAGGCATATCTGCCTTTTGACCTTGTGACTATGACATGCCATAGCTCACATCCTTATACAATACAAAAAGGATAAAGTACATAAAGTGGAAAGTTGAATACTCAAGACCTCAATGTACAGTTACCAAAAGCAAGGCCCTTTTCACCAACTCATGTAAGTTGGTGACTTTACAGAGATGCAGCGGAAAAGGTGCTTTATGGAACAGTACATCAGATAAAGCATGTGTACTAAAAGTCTTCGGAAGAAATCTGTCTTCATAGGATGAGGCTTCGGAAGACTTTGTCTCTGAAGCTTCGGAAGACTTCATCTTTGGCTTCGGAAGATATTGGTCTTGGCTTCGGAAGATTTTACACTTAGAGTATTTCCTAATGTTTTGTGTAAAACTTCCGAAGCATTCTTCACTTCAGTACTTAGTGCATGTTGCTGAGACACTTAAGCTGTTTTGGGTTGCATCAGACTTCAGGAATCCTTACAAACTCCCCCTAGGCTGATGCTACCAAAACACTTGGAAGATCTTCAAATGTTGGTAGTCTTCAGTACAATCAGGACCATTCCTTTCTTCATGAGATGGTCAGGATCATCAAGACTTTCATAGTATCTTCTCATCTCAAAGAGATCATGCAGAGGTAAGTTGATTATGTCTTGCCATGAGTAGACATTCTCAACACCTTGATCTCTGATAACAGTCCATCTCTCTGGATTGGTAGAGTAAGTCCAGGACAAGATGGGTGTCTCACTAGTTAGAGGAGCCACTTGAATAGGAGTTGATTGGGCTGCCTCATCATGCACTTCCTCAGGTTGATCTGATTCAGCCTGAGGTGCAGAGGTAGATGACTTTGGCTTCTTCTTCTTTGTCTTTGGTTTAGAAGCCATCCTCTTCTTCCTCTTGGTTGTCTTTAACTGAGAAGACTGGTCTGCAGCACCATGTTGATCATCAGTGTCTTTCTCAGTTGGGTGTTCCTCCCTCACAGGTTCAGAAGGAGAGGGAGTTTGACCCTGCCTAGGATCAGAAGATGAAGCTTGCTGGGGCTCAGCTGGAGGTGCTGGTTGAGGTGTCTCTGGTTGTTCAAACTTGACCTCCACTTCAGGTGGGACTTGACTTGGAAGAGAGTGCAAGTCAATAAGTTCTCCACTCTTAATCTTCTGCTTGATCACCCTAATATGCTCATCCATAGTGGATAGAGACATGGGGCCAAGTCTCCTTCCGGAGAATCCATACAGCTTCAAGAAGCTCACCATTCTTTGTCTGTCAGCAGACTTCTTTGCATTCTTTTGAATGATGGCCCTTGACTTTGCAGCTTCTTCCCTTAGTTTCCTTTTGGTTGTCTTTCTTTCCTTGACTAACTCAAGCTCAAGTTGCTTTAAATACTCGAACTCAATGAAGTCATAGGACAAAGGGAGAAGTGCATCTGCCTGATAGAAGCCTGTGGCACTCAGGTAGTTGATCATCTTGATCCTATCTTCCTCTTTATCTACCTGAGGTTCTTGTGGAGCCACATCTTCCTGTGCAGGACTTTCTTGAACTGGTGAGAGAGTAGGAGCATGCTTGTAAAGTCTTTTCTGTCTCTTCTCCTCTTTGAGTTGGAGAAGTATCATTGCATCCTCTTTCTCCTTCAACTCTCTTGACACTTCTCTGTCAGCCAGTTCATTTAGTTCTTCTAAGGGGAGGGAGATGATCTCATCAATGTCATAGTTCCTGGTCTGTAAGTAGGTAATCCTGACTGCCCTTAACTCATCATCCTGAGTATTTGGTCTGGGGGCAGCCCTGATTGCAGCTTGCATGAAGCTAGATGACCCAGTGGAACTTTCTCCCCTTAGTCTCCTTTTCCTCTCTCTCTCTTCCTCCTCAATTTCCTCAGGAGTCATTATCCTTTTCCCTTTGTCACCAACAGACCTTTGTGACTCAGGGTGGATTGAAGCTTGGCCTTCATTGCTTGGAGTAGCTTCCATGCTCTGGCCAGAGAGAGGCTGAGAAACACCTTCACCAGCAGGTGTCTCAGATGGAGTTTGGACCTCAGCAGCAGTTGTTGATGATGAGACAGGGGTCTCAGGTTCTGTCACTGGGCCTTCAGTCAAGGTTTCCCCTATGAAACTAATCTTAGGGTCCACCTCAACATCCAGTTGACCGATGACATTGCCTGATTCCCTAAGTCTCCTTCTTAGAGAGAACTCTGCAAGGATCCTGTCTTGGATTCTTTGAGCCAGCCTGTCAGCTTGTCTTGAATTGCTTGGATTGACAAGTGGCAAGTTGACTAAATCCAGTCTTTCATAAAAGCTCAGGCTTTGGAATTGAAAAACTTCTTGTTGGCCTTGAACTCTTTGAAGTATGAGGGCTCTTCTGTCATCATCATACCTCCACCTTATGATTTGATTGCCAGTTCCCAGTGGTGGAGATGAGACAGCCCTTGGTATGCCTTCCTCAAAGAGACTCCTGATGAGAGAGTCTATAGAGTCCACATTAATGTGAACTTGAGGAAGTTGCTGAGAATGCACAACAGCAAGTGAGGATGGTGAGTCCTCTATGTCCATTCTCTCTGAAGAACTCCCAGGTTCTGTGGTTGTAACAACTTTCTCCCCCTTTTTGGTAGCATCACCCACTTGCATAGGTGAGCTGGAGGATAAGTCAATCACTTCCACAGGTTCTTGTGTTCCTGGTTGAGCTCTCCTTAAAGGTCTCCCAGCTAGTTTTTCCTGCAGATATGAAATCTGGAGTTGCTGATCATTGACCCTGTTTTGCAGGGTAGTCACCTGAGATTCCAAGTGACTAACCTTAGAGACTAAGTAGGTGCATGTTTTTGACAGTTTTTGCACCTTTAGTCTCAAATTCCCCTCATCTTCATCAGAAGATTCATTGGGGGATGAGATGATTGGACCAAAGTCCTCTCTCTCACCACCAGCTTGAGTTTCTTGGCTGCTGGTTTTCCTCTGCTCACTGGCAGCCTCAGTTGAGATGCCAATGGGCTGAGTTGCCATGGTTGAGGTCTTAATGATGTAATCACTTTCAAAAGTGAGAGCCTCTTCCATATGGACATCCTGAACAGGTTCAGAAGTGTCCACCTCAGTAACAGGTGACTGATGGGGGATAGACTGAGGAGAGTCAGAGGTACTCATCTCTCTTTGAGTAGGGGAGGAGAAGAGAGACTCATGGTACTCACTGAATCCTAAGTCTTCATCAGTGTAAAAGGATAGGTTGGGAATTGGTTGGTTGAGATCCAAAGGCTGGGGATGGTAGCTGTCCCCTGAAGGTTGTCCACTTGAGTGTTGAGACTCAGAGTGAAGGCTTAAGGTTGTTGGGCTATTGAGCTCATCAGGGTGAGCTTGAGGAACCTCAGCCCTGATAGGTGAAACAATGGGAGTGGTTTGCTCCTCAGGAGAAGTGGGAGCTCTAGTGTCCACTTCTTCCTGTAAGGTTGAGTATTTGGGGGCCTGCACAGACTCAATAGTCTGAGCAGGGGTTCGTTTGGATTTTCTTTGGTAGGTGAGGGTGATTTCTGGTCTTTTTAATGGTAGGGACAAAAGAGGTGTGGGTTCAACACTAGCTTGTGTTGCTAGGTTGTCACCTTGAGCAATGAGCTCTAACATTTTTGGGACTAGGGCTGTTTCTACCCCAGAGAAGCCTACAGTTGGCTTCTTCATTATTTTAAAGATGCCGGGCTTCATCTGTCCCAATTTAAGAATATTACCTGTTTCCCTCAACTGTGAGCCCAGTTCACAGTTGAGAATGTGTTGAACATATCTAGGAAACATGTAATACTCTAAGGAGTCTAAGTTTGCAAGTAAATTAGTATAAACAAATTGTGAATACCTGAACTTGACCCCCTGAACCATTCCATGAACTATAAAGGAGAGATCCTCAGGAATCTGGTCCCATCCACCATGCTTGTTTGACAAGCTGTGGATAACCACATGGAGCAGGAATTTCCATTGGGATGAGACCTTCCCTTTCCTAAAGGTCTTTACAGAGAAATCTCCTCATAGCCCATCTGCTCAAAAGAATGATTAACAGCTTCTTTTGGGAAGGACACCTCACCTTCTTCATCATCCAGCTGAAGATGTTGGTTAATGATGGCCGGAGTGATGAAGACTGTCCTCCCTTGCACTGTGGCAGACAGTGCCTTCTCCCCATCCATAATGACCTCTTGGCAGGTCTTCCAGAATTCAAGCAACTGATCCTCATATAGAGTAGGATCAATGGTTAGGGAGGTGAAATAATTTGACAGAGTCAAGAATTGGCAAATCTCTGAGAAACTTGCATCTTTCTCAGAGCTTAACAGAGCAACTTGATTATGTTGCCTGTGTAGTTGCATGGAGAAATCAGGGTTGTTTCTGCGGTTAAGGTTGGCCATTTCAGAAGCTTAAGGGTGAAGAAAGGTAGAAAGCAAAGGCGGTTTAGAGAATTAGGTTAGAGAAACAGTAGAATTGAGGAAGATAGTGGGAAAGAGGGGGAACCGTTGGGTATTTATATGAAAAGGGATTTGAACCAAAGTTAATGAAAGAGGATAAACTTTGAAATCCGAAAGTCGGTCCCACCTCTGAAAAGGTAGTTTACTTTTGCTCAAAAAGTAGTTTTCTTGGAATTCGAAAAGCTTCCGAAGTTTATTTGTCTTCGGAAGTTTTGATTTAAAAAGCTTCCGAAGCTAAAATGGCTTCGGAAGATTTTCCTGAGAGTCTTGATAATTTATGCTTCGGAAGAGAAATAAACCCTTGAATGCTTTGTATGAAAATAAACAAAGCTTCCGAAGGTTAATTTTGCTTCGGAAGGAAAAGGTTCTTGAAAATAGATAAGTGTCTGAGATAAGAATTTTAAGCTTCGGAAGATGAATCTTTACTTCTTCCGAAGGTAAAATCTCTTAGACAGTTATTTATTTTAAAGACATGTTTTTCTTCCGAAGATAAAATTTTATCTTCCGAAGTATCAGAAATTTTCAAGAATCTAAGGAAAGTCTTCAAAAAGAATTTTACATCCAAAGAAAACATGAGCTTATGAAAGTGATGAACTAGACAACTTAGGACACACATATTTTAAGAAGAAATAATTAGAATTAGTTTTAATAAAAAGTCTACTCAAAGTTAATCATCCCAATAGCTGATATCAGATACTTAAATCTCTGTTCATCAAAAGCTTTGGTGAACAGATCAGCATATTGTTCATCTGTATGAACTTTGACTAGTTTAATTAATCCTTTTTCATAGTTATCTCTTATTAAATGATACCTGATGTTGATGTGTTTGGTCCTTGAGTGCTGCACAGGGTTCTCAGTGATAGAGATAGCACTATTGTTGTCTATGTGGATAGGAGTCTCTTTGAAGTTAAATCCATAGTCCAGCATCTGATTTTGAATCCAAAGCACTTGAGCACAGCAGCTTGCAGCAGCAATGTATTCAGCCTCAGCAGTTGATGCAGACACACAGGATTGTTTCTTGCATTGCCATGAGACCACCCTTCCACCAAGGAATTGACATCCCCCAGATGTAGACTTTGCAGTCATATTGCAACCACCATAATCACTATCTGTATAGGCATACAGATTGAAATTTGGATTCTTTGGATACCATAGACCAAGTGTTGAAGCACCTTTGAGGTATCTTAAAATCCTTTTCACAGTGATTAAGTGAGACATCTTAGGGTTGGCTTGATATCTTGCACAAATACATGTAGCAAACATGATATCAGGCCTGCTAGCTGTAAGATACATAAGAGACCCAATCATAGCCCTGTATAAGTGCTCATCTACACACTCCCCCTCAAGATCTGGACCAAGGGAGTGGTTTCTGGCTATGGGTGTCTTAGCAATCTTACAATCAGTCATATTGAACCTCTTGAGTATGTCTTGAACATACTTTGACTGACTTATGAAGATGCCATCTTCAACCTGCTTCACTTGAATTCCCAGAAAGAAGTTGAGTTCTCCCATTGAACTCATCTCAAATCTGTCTTTCATCAGCTTCTCAAAGTCTTTGCAGAGCTTTGGATTAGTTGAACCAAAGATGATGTCATCAACATATACTTGAACCAGCAATAAGTCATTTCCCTGTCCTTTGATGAAGAGGGTTCCATCTATAGTACCTCTTCTGTATCCATGCTTGCAGAGATACTTAGATAGTGTCTCATACCACTTCCTGGGTGCCTGATGCAGCCCATAAAGAGCTTTGTCAAGCTTGCAGACATAATCAGGATGATCAGGGTCTACAAAACCAGGTGGCTGTTTGACATAAACCTCCTCATCAATCACTCCATATAAGAAAGCACACTTTACATCAAGTTGGTAGACCTTGAAGTTCTTGGATGCAGCAAATGCCAGGAATATCCTAACAGCTTCTAGTCTTGCTACAGGAGCAAAGACATCAGTGTAGTCAATCCCTTCTTCTTGTGTGTATCCTTGAACAACTAGTCTTGCCTTGTTCTTGATGATGATTCCCCTATCATCCTTCTTGTTTCTAAAAACCCATTTGGTTCCAATGGTAGTCTTCCCATGAGGAAGAGGACAAAGGTTCCAAACTTTCTGCCTTTTGAATTGAAGCAGCTCTTGTTGCATAGCTTCAACCCAACTTCCATCCTTTAGAGCTTCATCAACTTTCTTGGGCTCTATCTGAGATAAGAAACAAGAGTGAAGACAAACATTTGCTTCATGGGTTTGTCCTCTTGTTCTTACCCCTGTGACAACATCTCCAATGATGTTTGTGGTGGGGTGAGACTTGTGGATCCTTAGCTGAGGGATCACAGCAAGTTGTTGAGAAAGATCTAAATTTGAGAAATTTAAATCTGGTCTTGAAGATTCACCCTCCACATTATCACACTTATCAAGATTAACTTGATCCAATGAGTGTGAGACATCATTGATGTTGTCATCTATGGTATGGTTATTAGCATCAAGAAATTCCTGATCACTATCACCATCACCATTGTTGTCTTCTACAAGTGAGGTGTCTTTATCTGGTTGAGAGGCCTCTGAGCTGGAATTTGAAGGCATGCCAGATGTATCAGCTGAATTTGTCATTGTTGTGCTGATAGAAACCTCATTTGCTGAAGTAGTTCCAACTGGAGCTGAAGATGTATGAGTTGAAGGTCTTCCTAGCTCAAATCTTGGATCAGGATCACCTGTATTTAGATTTTCTGCAGATCCTGAAACATGCTCACAAGATTTGTTAAAACAGTTGGTAACTAAATCAAGATCAAACAGCCAATCCGGACCAGAACCAGCCACACAAGGAGTGTGCTCATTGAAAGTCACATTGGCTGACTCCTCAACAATTCTAGTTCTGAGATTGTATACTCTATAAGCTTTAGCTTGAGAAGAGTATCCAATGAAATGTCCATCATCTGATTTCTCAGCAAACTTGGCAATTTGATCTTTGGTATTCAAGATGGTGCAGGGACATCCAAATGACCTGAGAAAACCAATGAAAGGTTTCCTCTTGTGCCAAAGTTCATAAGGAGTCTTACCATGTGTCTTAACTACTAAAACTCTGTTTTGCACATAGCAAGCAGTATTGACTGCCTCTGCCCAGAAGGTGATAGGCAGTTTAGAGTCAGACAACATAGTTCTTGCAGCTTCAATAAGTGTCCTGTTTCTCCTCTCAGCAACTCCATTTTGCTGAGGAGTCCTGGGAGCACTATATTGTCTTGTAATACCTTTTTCATCACAAAATGCATCAAGGATTTGGTTCTTGAATTCAGTTCCCTGATCACATCTTATGGTTTTGACCTTGTGATCACATTGATTCTCAACTTTTAAGATGAAATTCTTCAGAATCTCAGGGGTTTCATCCTTAGTTCTAAGGAAGAAGACCCAAGTGAATCTTGTAAAATCATCTGTGATCACCAGACAGTAAGAGGTCCTTCCTAAACTCATTACACTGGTGGGGCCAAAGAGATCCATATGTAACAAGTGTAGGGGAGTAGTGATGGAGTTCTTTTCCTTAGGCTTGTGAGATACCTTGTGTTGCTTCCCTTTCAGGCATGCCACACAATGATCATCACTAGTAAACTCTTTCTTTGGCATTCCAGTTACCAGATCATGTTTAATTAATTTATTCATGTTCTTAAAGTTTACATGGCACATTCTTTTATGCCATAGGAAAGACTCATCACTATTTGCTTTAGATAGAAAGCATGAAACTTCTCCTGAGGGAGATGTTTCTTGCAAATCCATCTTGTACATGTTCCCTTTCCTGGGGGCTCTGAGCAGGATATGCTCATGAGGAATGACCACACCAGGTTTGAGAACAATGCACTCATGCTCAGTAAAGAGCATGTTATGACTCTGATCACAAAATTGGGATACACTCAGAAGATTGTACCCAAGCTCCTTAACAAAGTTTACCTTCTCAATGCTGAGCTTACCATTTGTGACCTTGCCCCTTCCAGAAATGTAACCACCTTCATCTCCTCCAAAAGCAACTGGTCCTCCATCAATTCTCTCAAAATTATGGAGTAGAGACCTATTGCCTGTCATGTGCCTGGAACAGCCACTGTCAATTATCCAGACATTCCTGTTGGTCTTGAGCTGTTCCTGCACAGAGAAGATGATTAGTTACATTTGGAAACCCAAGCCTTACTTGTCTTGGGCTCATTAACAGTAATAGAAGGTAATGCAACAGTAATAGATCCTATGGTTGTACTATGGGGATCTTCAGCTGTTGTTGATGGAGAAACCTCAGTCATTTGGTCTTTCTTAGACTTCCACACCACCTTTGGAGTCTTGGACTTGACCTTCAAAACCTTAGAAGCTTTTAGAACTTCATAAGTTTTGATGACTGATCCTTCGGAAGAATCTACAGTCACTGCAGCAGACTTTAGTGCTTCGGAAGAACTCCTTTCTTCCGAGACCAACTTTGCTTCCGAAGGTAATTTTCCACTTACCTCCTTCTTTGATTTGGAGCTTCCGAAGGAAACAGACTTTCCTTCCGAAGCTTGAGACTTCTTGAGACTCTTTGAAGTCTTTGTTTTAGTCATGTGGACAGTACTTTTAGGATTGTATGGGCAATCCTTAGCAATGTGAGAAGTACTTTCACACATAACACATAACATTTTCTTCTTCAAAGAAGTCTCCTTTGAGAGCAAGACTGGCTTTGGTCACATCCCTTCTCCACCTTCATCTTGGTAGATGCTGAGACAGTTCCTTTGGGCTGTGAACTGTTCTTGGAGTTTGATGGTCCAGGCTGTGCAGCAGTGGTACACAGCAGCTCAGTCTTCTTCTTGGCACTGAGATGATTTGAACAAGAACCATGACTCTTAGCTGAGGAGTCTTGGTTGATGTCTTCAGTCCTTACTACTTTGAAACCTGCAGAGATAAAAACTTGTTTCTGCTTAGCATCAAAAGTAGCCTTGATTTCTTGAGCCTTCTTTGCCTTTCTTTTGCTCTTTCTGATCAAGTTCTTTCTTTTGGACTTGGTCATCACAGTTGATTTCTTCTCCTCAGAAGGATAGTGGCCCTTGGAAGAATCCTCTTCTTCACTCTTCTCAGAGGAATTCTTCACTATCACTTCTTCATCATCCTCACTTACAGGATCTATGAGAGGAAGCTCATCTTCACAAGTTCCACACCTAGGAGATCTTACAGACAAGATTGTGTGTGGAGGAGCTATCTCATTTGATCCTAGTCCCTGTCTATTTTGATAACAAACCTTGTTGTGCAGGGATGAGGATATCATGTTCTTGAAGGTCTCTTCTTCAAGAACACTCTTCTCTGCCTTGGCTTTGCTGATCACAAGCTCAGCCTGGCACTCAGTTAACTTAGTGATGAGATCTTGGATCTGAGTTCTGAAATCTGTATGTTCATGTTTTAGTACTGAAATGGTTTTCTCCAAGTCCTCTATCTTTAACTTGTAATCATTTTCAGACTTTCTAAAATCAGATTTTAATATGTTTAATGACTCAAGATCAGATCTCATCTCTAGGTTATAGGACCTGTATCTATTTACTTTAGCAATGCATTCAGGGGAGCAAAGATGTTCCAATACCTTGGCTTCATCATGGTCAGCCATCAGTGCTTGGTTTGGAGAAGCATCCTCCACCTGAAAACTCCAGTCAAAGCCTCCTTCTTCAACAGCAACAGCAGCATGTTGCTTTGTCTTCTCAGCCTGAGGAGCTTTGTCAGTAAAGTTTGGTCTGGGTTGTGTTTGGCCCCCATTTGCTTTAGGTGCCTTACACTCCCTGGCAAAGTGACCCATAAGGTTACAGTTGTAACACTTAACTTTGCTTTTATCCAGCCCAAACTTACTGCTGGTAGCATTGCTTGGAAATCTTCTTCCTGTCCTCTTGTAGAACTTCTTGGCTCTGTGAGTGAGGAGAGCCATCTGCTGAACTATCTCCATGTATTCCAGGTCATCTGGATGGATACAGTCCAGGTCTTCAAGAGTGAAGAGATAATTCCCACAGCTTTCATCTGCAGACACAAAGGCTTGAGAAGAACTTGTCTCTTGGAATGGGCTTCCTTGAGTAAAGTTCTCCCTTGGTGTCTCCGGGAAGGTGATGAAAGGACCCTTTTGTGAGTTGTCAGGGTAGCATAAGAGATGATGCTGAGGTTCTATGCTGTCCCTTTCAACCACATGAAGGGCTGAACCCATTTGATTGTTGGAGTTGCCAGATGAACCTTGCATGTTCATCTCCATCTGGTATCCACTGAGAATCCCATACAACTCTGTAAGAGTAAGAGTCTTAAGGTTCTCAGTCCTCTTGATCACCACACAATAGTGTGTCCATTGCCTAGGAAGTGAGGACATGAACTTCCTTACAATGTCCCTGTTCTCAAGAGGAACTCCTCCATCCACTAGGGTATCCACAATCTCAACATACCTGAAGTATTGTTGGGTCATGGTCTCACCTGCTTTGAAGGTGAAATTTTCAAACTGCTGCTTCAGAAGATCTTTCTTGTTCTCCTTGGCTTCAGAGGAGCCTTCATACATCAGCTTCAGTGCATCCCACAGCTGTTTGGCTGTCTTGCACTTCTTAAAGCCTCTGTATACAGAGTTTGGGAGAGCAGTCTGAAGAGCAGTCATGGCCTTCCTGTCAATCTCTACTCTTTTTCTATCTTCATCTGAGTAGTTGGCCACATCTTTAGGAATCATACCAGCACCAGTAGCAGAGGGGGTGCTGGGTATGAAAGGTCCATTCTCAACAGATTCCCACATTCTTGAATCAAGAGACCTGATGAAGCCTTCCATCCTCATGCACCAGGTGTCAAAATCATCAAGAGTGATCAGTGGGGATTTGTTCATGGTTCCAGTCTCCATATCAGTCTTAGAGATGGCAGCCATTTGAAGAGTTTAGCTTTTGTGTGTGTGAGGGATCTTAAGATGGTTAGATCTTATATCAAGAGCCTGGAATGCTCTGATACCAATTGCAGGACCGTTTAAGGGCTTAAGCACAATTACAACACAACAACACAATGAGGAGAATAACTAAGCTCTAATCAAACAGTGAACTGGGTAACCAAAGTGATACAAAGAACACAAGTAAAGCAAGAGACAGAACAAGAGAGTATGGGTTTCAAGGAGGCAGTATATTGCTTTCTCAAGTTCTTTACAAGTGTTACAAAGCATAAAGAAAAGATACAAGAACTTGAAATACTTATACTACAACCTACAGCCGGCTATACTTTGAAAGCCAGCTGGATACAATTGACTAGACACTAACAAAATCAATTGTAGGATCAAAAGGCATATCTGCCTTTTGACCTTGTGACTATGACATGCCATAGCTCACATCCTTATACAATACAAAAAGGATAAAGTACATAAAGTGGAAAGTTGAATACTCAAGACCTCAATGTACAGTTACCAAAAGCAAGGCCCTTTTCACCAACTCATGTAAGTTGGTGACTTTACAGAGATGCAGCGGAAAAGGTGCTTTATGGAACAGTACATCAGATAAAGCATGTGTACTAAAAGTCTTCGGAAGAAATCTGTCTTCATAGGATGAGGCTTCGGAAGACTTTGTCTCTGAAGCTTCGGAAGACTTCATGTTTGGCTTCGGAAGATATTGGTCTTGGCTTCGGAAGATTTTACACTTAGAGTATTTTCTAATGTTTGTGTAAAACTTCCGAAGCATTCTTCACTTCAGTACTTAGTGCATGTTGCTGAGACACTTAAGCTGTTTTGGGTTGCATCAGACTTCAGGAATCCTTACAGTGTATATATATATATATAGATATATATATATATATATATATATATATATATATATATATATATATACATATATATATATATATATATATAGATATATATATATATATATATATATAATATATATATATATATATATATATATATATATATACTATATATATATATAGGAGGGTTCCAATGATAAACATATTATAATTGAAACCAAAAAAATCATTTCTTAACCATTAATCTTTTTGATCTATGGTTGAGATTTATTAGTGGCATTTTAGTAATTAAGTAGAAGTTTATGAGGCATTAAGGGTAAAATAGAAAGAACACAAAATAATAAACTTGGTAACTACCACATTAATTACGAAATTACTAAATTTACTCACATCTTCTTTTTTTATCTCACCTCTCATCTTGCTCTTATAATTAATAGATATCTAAATAATCAAATGTATTCTTTTTTTAATTTAGATTGCAAAATTAGATAATCATGATTCTTCTAAAAGAAAGACAACTTAAGTAAATGAAACGACTAGTTATGCATACGTAATACCGTGTTACGTATGCGTAACATTGTGTGTTACGTATATGTAACATTGCCATATATATATATGTGTATCATTTTTAATGAATCCATATGAAAATCTAGAACGAATTACAATATATACTTTAAATCAGAATTGTTTTCAATGCTAACAACGATTTCTAGAGTACATATATGTAACAGTGGATTTACATATGCGTACCAACACTTCATATGTACAAATATAGTAACAACCTAAACCATTGAAAAACCTGAAAATATGTATATACATAAATGTACATAACCAAGTTACGTATATGTAACAAACAGAAGTACGTATATGTAAAAAGCAAACTTACACGTGTATATAGTAGAATTACATAATCACTAGAACAATTGAGTTACGTATACGTAACAACACAATGACACATAGATGTAAGAGCAGACTTATGTATACATAGCACCAATGTTACATATATTATAATAGAACTACAAATCTTCATGTTCTTCGTATTCATCTTGTTCATGATGTTTAAGTGTTTGTTTTGTTCGTATTGGTTACATATATGTATCCCAAATGCTTTCATACAAGTAAATTCAGTTAATTAAATATTGTCTTTATCAATTCATCTTTTTTTTACCCACATACTTCTTTCCCTACCAATTCATTGCTATCTTCACCTTGCAAACTATATGTAAACTAGGTTAGTATCCCGTGTATTACACGGGTTGAATAAATAAAATATTAAATAATTAGTAATAAAAATAAGGGCCTCGTCGAAATCATCGGCTTTCTGCCCAACACCATGGCCATGACCCTATTATTTAAAAATCTTTAATTTATGAATTATAAAACCATGTTTTAAGATAAATTATAATTATAATTACGTATAAGTTGCTACTTTAAGTAAATAAACAATAATTTATTTTTATTAACCTTTTGTTTTATAAAATCTAAATATTTTGTTTTAAGAAAAATGATTTTTATTAAAAACTTCATTGTATTCTTTATTTTATAAAACTTTAATTATAAAAAGTGTGTTTTACATAAAAAATTAAGTTTTTTATTTATTAATTATATATTATTTAATTTAAAAATAGTATAAGTAATCTTATTAGTATTTAATATTATTATCAATAGTACAGAGAAATGGGTAATCTTATGTATAAATTTCTTGTTTATTAAAAAACTTTAGTTTGTAATTATTATGGTTGTTTTAACAAAACTGTTTTAAAAAAATCACCTTTTATAATTTTTTTAAAATAACCATTTTAAAATATTTTGTTTCAAAAGATTTAATGTTTTTGAAAATTCATATTATATAAAATTTTTATTTTTTTATTATTTATATTTTAGTAAAAAGATGTAATTTTTAATTTTCTTAATAAAATCTATTTTTAGAAAGATAGCTTGATTTTAAAAAAATTAAATAAGAGAGAGAAATGTAGTAATTAATAAAATTGATTTTTAATAAGAGAGAGAGATTAGTTTGAGTATTTAAATTACAATAATACCCTTTTGGATGGAAAATTATATAAGGATGTGTATAAGAAGGACATGTGGTAAAAAGATAGGTTAGGAGAAGGACATGTGGTAAAAAAAACCTTCTTTTATATAGATTTATAGATTAGTTTATTTTTATCATCTTTTCTGGACATTATGAGACAATTTTAACCTCTATCAAGTAGATTTACGTACCTTAAGTATTTAATCAGGTCGATTGTGCAAGATTTGTGTGGTTTTGTTCTTGTTCTTGACAGGTTTATTAACCACAGGAGGTGTGGCGATGATGGTGATGGTGGTTTGGACTGAAACAAAAGGCAGAAGATATGTGGTGCTGGTGGTGTTCATATGTGCCGACGAGAGCATATGGTGGTGTTCGATTGTGGAAGGCGGTGGCGAGACGGTTCAAATATGTCATCGATCTGAAACTCAATCGGAGCAGCTTCGGGAGTCAAATCGATCTGAAACTCAACTTGACGATGAGGTGGTAGTCCAGGCAGATCCTCTGGAAACACATCTGGGAAGTCACGAACCATTGGAATATCCTCTACTTTCTTTTCCTCTTGTTGCTTGTCAGAGATGAGGGCTAATATGGCTAAGTGACCCTTGCGTAGCCACTTCTGAGCCTTCATGAATGATATGATGCCTATGACGACACCACTCTTCTCGCCCTTAACCGAAAGAGTTTCCCCGTCTACCATAGGAATGTGAATGACCTTCTCATGACAAATCACCTCTGCCTGCTTCTCGAATAGCCAATCCATGCCTACGACCACATTGAAACTCCCAAGAGTAACGGGCATAAAATCAATATCGAAGGTATGACCAGCAAGTTCTATCTTGAAATCCTTAAGGATATGCATAACAGAAAATCGCTTACCATCAGCCAATTCTACGACTTATTTAGACTCCAATACAGAAGGCATATCACTTAAGAGGCTACAAAACTTAGTAGAGATAAAACTCTTATCAGCTCCAGTCTCAAACATTACAGAAGTAAAACGACCATTCACAGGAAATTTACTAGTAACGGTAGTAGGATCGTTTAGAGCCTCACCTGAACCCATGACAAAGGCTCTCCCTTTGGCTCCACTATTGGTGCCACCATTGTTGTCACCATTACCACCGTTGTTGTTATTGCCACCATTCCCGTTGCCATTCCCATTTCTTCTCAGTTGAGGACAGTTTTTCTTGTAATGCCCTTCCTTTCCACACTCAAAGCAACCCTTTGGTGTTTTATGGGGCTGCTGAGGCTGCTGAGGTTGTTGAGGCTTCTTCATCAGTTCTCCACGACAATCCTTTGCCACGTGTCCAACCTTCCCACAACGTTGGCATCGAAACCTGGCACATCTGCCAGTGTGGTGGTAATTGCATCGGTTGCATTTGGGATTTTTTCCCACATATCCACTTGGTCCTTCAGATGATGAAGATGATTGGTTGAAGTTGCGATTGTTATCAAACCGCCTCTGCTACTATTGTTGTTGAGGTTGATGTTGCTGGGGTGGGTTACCAGATGATGATCCCTTGCTAGCGTTGTTTTCCCACTTGCGTTTATTGTTGGGCACGCTCGCCACCATGCCCTGCTTGGGTAACTTTCCTTGCTCCACAGCTTGGTCAGTGAGCTTGTGAGTCAGTCGTATAACCTGTTGAATGGTAGGGAGGTTTGCAGCAGTCACCATACTCTGAATCTTCGGAACTAAACCAATGTAAGTAGAGCTCAATTCGTCAGCTCGGGGGGTTAACCATGCCAGGACAGAGTGTAGCTAGCTCATGTGACCTAGTAGTGTAAGCCTCAATGTTGGATCCTTCCATCTTCAATTGCCAAAACTTAGCTTCCAGCTTTTGAACTTCATCACGAGGGCAGTATTCCTCTGTCATCATCGTCTTGAATTCCTCCCATGGCAGCGCATTTGCCGTTCCCTGGCCAAGCATTTGCACTTGAGCATTCCACCACGTGAGTACTACACCTTCTAGTGTTCCTATGGTGTATTTCACCTAGTCCGCCACTGGGCAGTTACATTTGGCAAAGACTGACTCAGTCTTCTCAAACCATCTTACAAGCCCTACAGCTCCCTCGGCTCCACTGTAGGTATGCGGCTTACAGTCCATGAATGCCTTGTACGTGCATCCAGGCGGACCTGTATTCAACGTGTCAGGGTATTCAAATCAAACCAAAAGAATTAATCACCTAAAGGAATATTCGTGTAAATAGTGACTAGTGTCACGTGTTGGTTTATTAATGCAGGTAATTCAGTTGTGGTCATGTTCACGTTGCCGGTGCCACGTCCACCGCCATGCCCTCGGCCATGTCCACGTCCTTTGCCTATGTCGTCTATATTTCACTTTACATTCACTAATACCATAATGAGTAACATCCAACATATTAATCTCATTAAAGTATGGTAAATAATAAGAAATAATATACAATCACAACCACAACATTTATAACCAAAATAATAACGTATCATAAATAATTTGTAAGTAGCTAACAAAATATCCAATCAATGTCAAAATTCAAGTTTTCAGTTGTGTGGGAAACAACCCTTCCCACATAGGTTTAAGAAAAACGCTATGCAGTCAAAGTCATAAGATAAGGAAAATCAATCCAACAAGTCTGATCCATCACTGTCTCCTCCGCCCGGGGCTTCTTCCGGCTCTTCTTCAGGGTCGTCATCGGAATCTTCGGCCGGTGCAGGGTTGTCCTCAATTTACAGTGCTGCGAGCTGTGCTTCCAGTCCGGTTAATCTACTCTCGACGCCCACATTATGGAGATCCTGCTCGCCCATACACTTAGAAAGATTTATTACCCTACCAGCCATCTTGAATTTCCAGTGATAGACATAGACAAACGCTCCTCAAGTATATCTACCTTCAAGCCTAGTCGGAGCATCTCATTCTTTAGGGTGGAGTTCTCGTCGGTAAGCACTCCAATTCGTCGACGCTTGGTCTCAAGTGTCGCGGTCAATGCCGCCACAACTCGCTCGAGGGGCACGTCAAGAGACGGGAGAGAGTAGGTGCTGTAGAAGTAGTCGCTGACCTAGTCCTAGGTGTAGCTATGGTTGGCTCTGGAACACGCTTTCTACGTATCATACGATCTATGCAAGTCGGTTAATAACTCCAATCTCATGGAGGGTCACGCTCAGGTAACATAAACGGTTGATCCCATTTTATCTCACCACGAGGGTAAGAATGTCGCGGCCAGTCAGGTACTCGGTGAGGTACAGGTGGAGGGGATCCAGAATGAGCACGCGTTTTTCCCAAAACCCAGGATGATGATGCTATGCTGCAGTGCACGTGATGTGTATGCCAATGAGTATATAGTAAAAGGATAAGCCAAGAGTAACGAACTAACTGTGTGCGGTTATAGACAAATGTGTATGCAACCTAGTTCCCTATAACTAATGGCTCTGATACCAATCTGTCACACCCTTAAAATCCATGTGCGGAGTTATACCACGAGGCACGTGAACAAACCAGGATCACAGTCACTAGTTACTCAGAACGACACTATATGCCATATTTAAAATAAAACCAATTAAAGTTCAAACGTTAAAACCATGTGGAAGCGTTTTGAAAATCAAACAAACCCAAAGTACGTAAATGCAAATAATTGGCAAAACACACGCCAACCCAATATTTGAAACTCATAAATGAAAACCAAGAGTTATATCTTTAACATAAAATCTTAGGATGCATGATGGACCTGTGTTGTGCTCCTAATGGCAAGCAGAGTTAAAGACCTAAGAATAGCATACTAAAATGTCAACACAATGGTTGGTGAGTTCAAGAGTTTGCGTTTATCATAAGTATTAACAGTTGTATAACATAAGAAGTGCATTGAAATAGATAGCTAGTCTATATTCACAAGTAATAACAATAGTGATTTCGCGATCGAAGCTGACTGTGTTGCATTTGTTGCCTCCCGTCACGACTTACCAGGTCGTGACGAATGTTTGTGTTTAGGACAATATTGCACCCGCTTGACCACGAGTCGCACAGGTGGGGCTCGTCAGACCCAGTAGTACTACCCAAGATTTCCCGCTAGTTACCATTATTAACGATCCGAAAGTGTGAGGACGTTCAAGGTATTAAGCACTATGTTAAAACATATACAACTTATAATAACAAAATAGCGTTTGAGTACAAGTATGCTATCTTCCCCAGAAGAAAGTTTATAAAATAGAGGGGCATGAACTCACCTGGTATGTATAGATAAGGAATAAAGAGAACTGGTGATAAGTGCAAAGACAACCCTAGAACATACAAGCACATAAGTACGTGTACGCAGAAAACTTAACAACCCTAGGTGAAGGCACTCATGACTTCACATCCTAAACCCTGCCAATCCTACTAAGTAGGGGCCTCAGATTCGCACGCGTGTATGAAAACCATATTTACATTCATTCACTTAGTTCATTCCAACCAACATTCATAGTGACAATCAGTCCAATCCCAAACATGATCTCCTAATCACTAACCATATTTCATCATGCATGATCATCACAACCTATACTCCTTACATGATCAACCAAGCATCCATGCAACTCAATTAACACATTCTATCACATTAAACATCATCAACAATCACTCTAACATGATCCTAACATCATAAGCATGTCCAAATCACCATATCTAAAGTTCTACCAAAATAAAGTTTCCCTTTTGGGAAACTAACACCCAAAAGTGATCTAGCATCCGATTCAATCATAATTGCATCAATTTTATACCTAATCAAGTTCATAACATTCATTCTAACATGTTAATCATCACAAAATCATCAAAATTCCCAATCATCATACACAAAAGTGTAAGGCCCCGTTCCCGGGACGCTTACAGCTGGTCATTCATCGCACGTAAAACATATAATTACATTTCACTTTCATAAAACGTTGCAGTGGAAACATTAAAAACAACAACATTTTCATTTCATCAAAATACTTTTTCAAGATAATACAACCGTTAATTACACAATATCATTTTACATTTCATTACAAAAGCATTATAACATTGGATGCCATCCAAAATAAGCTGAGTAGCCGCCCCATGCCATTTTCAGCAACATACCTGCCAACTGGAAACACATCAAAGTCAGCGTTGCTGAGTGAATTCTAGTTTTATAATAAAACATACTTTACTTTCATTAAAACCGTTCATTACTTTCATGCGATCATACATCATACGTACACATAGATCATATCATTATTATCTTCATCATTCATTAATTAACTTCCATTCGTTCATATGTTCTTACTTTCATTCGTTCGTTTATTATTACATTTTTCTTTCCATCAAACCATAAACTTTACCCTTCTGTTCATGGTACTGGACCTAGGCCTATCATAGACCTTCTATAACGGTGCACAACACCTCATGGTCACAGTACCTAAGGTAAAGTTCAGGATCATTACATCGGTTATTTCATCACGTTTGGGATCAGTGTCAACAGCTATGCCCCAAACTATATGGCTACAGGGCCGAAGTTCACAAATGACTTCCACATTGCACAAAGTCGGACACCAGCACCGGGGTAAGCGACAATGATCCCAATTGTATTCTTCACCCCCAACATTATGGGTAATTCGGGTAACCATCATATACTACACCCCCAACAATATGGGTAACTATGACATACTACACCCCCAACGATATGGGTAACTATGACATACTATACCCCCAACGATATGCATAACTCGAGTAACCGATACACAATACACCCCCAACCTTATGCATAGCGCGGGTAACTATTACTTACTACACCCCCAACATTATGGGTAACTATGACATACTACACCCCCAACGATATGCATAACTCGAGTAACCGATACACACTACACCCCCAACATTATGCATAGCGCGGGTAACTATTACCTACTACACCCCCAACATTATGGGTAACTATGACATACTACACCCCCAACGATATGCATAACTCGGGTAACCGATACACACTACACCCCCAACATTATGCATAGCGCGGGTAACTATTACCTACTACACCCCCAACATTATAGGTAACTATGTCATACTACACCCCTAACGATATGCATAACTCGAGTAACCGATACATATTACACCCCCAACATTATGCATAGCGCGAGTAACAACTATACACCATGTACCACACCGATGGTCAGTCACAAAGACTGGAACCCCTGTGTGCACCCTTAAGGATTAGCTGAACCACACGCGGTTGAGCTTAAGACATTTAGAGCCGTGAACTTCGGTACACTTCGCTTGCAAGCCTTCCACGTTTTCATTTGTTCATTAATGATGCATTCACTCATTATATTCCTCTTTTCATTATCTTCCACTTTACGTTACATAATACTTTTCAGTTCATTCATTAACATTCGACGTAAAGCCACAGAAAGATACACATACATAGAAGGAATATAAACATAAACATACACACATCGCCATACAGGGCATCATCATACATACATACCATCATACACACACATCAATCATACATCACATCATCTTCATCACACACATGCCCAACATAACGTCTATGACCTCGAAAGTCAACTTACACAAGCCTCCGAGAACCTCCCGAGTCAAAACCCACAACTGCACTTTCCCTCGAAAGTCATAAGATAAACCGTTGTTCTTTTGGGCGTATGAGCCCTACTTAGGCGTATGGACACCCTTCAGTCGCATGGCCTTCCAGGCGACTGAACACTTAGGTGAATGGACATCAGGCGAATGGACCCTATGCGAATGGACCTATGGGCGAATGGACATCTATGCGTATGGACTCTCAGTCGCATAGCTTTCATGTGTATGGCCTTCAGTCGCATGACTTCAGGTGCATGGGCTTCAGTCGTATACCCTTCGTGCGAATGAACCTCAGTCGCATGGCCTCCAGGCGCATGGACCTCAGTCGCATAACTTTCGTGCGAATGAACCTTAGTCGCACAATCCTTCAATCGTAGGGCTTACAGGAACATGAACTTCAGTTGCATGGCTATCATGCGTATGGACTTCAGTCGCATGGCAATCGTGCGCATGGACCTCAGTCACACGCCAATCGGCCGTATGGCCTCCAATCGCACTCCAGTCGGTCGCCTAGCCCTAGCTGCTGCAGAATGCAGTTCCAGCTGAACGCAAACTGCCCCTTTCGGCCTCCAAGCTCTTCCAAACTCAATTTTAGCCCAAATCAACCATCCTAAACCTTAGAAACACCAACCACAACATCAATCGAGCATACACAAGCCCGAAATCCAACCCCACACGCATCAAACACATACACATACGCATAAAAACGGGTTTACACCCAAAAACTCGAAAAAGGGGTTTTTAGATGTGTTCCAGCCCCAAAATCATTCAAAAACGTGTAAAAGAGGGGTCCTAGAACTCACACAAACGATCCCGTCGAGTAGAGCTTCGATTTGACCCGCTACACTTTGATTTCCACGCTCGAATCCACCCGAACCAAGCTTTTCTCCTCTTTTCTCCTTCTCTTCTCTTCTTTTCTTTGGCTGATTTTGCAAGAACGGGGAAGGTGTGGGCTGCCCTCCCCCTTTTATACTCCCACTCATCAAAGTTTCTTTCCGTTTTGGCAAGTTTGGTCCCTCGACTTTAGACTTTATTTCTTTTCTTCTTTCGTCGGCTTCAAAGAAAATTTCCGGGTGTTACAAAAAGTTTCTACTTTTAGTAAGTCATGATCAACACCTCAAGTTCATGGATTTTCTTGCACAATCCAATTAAACTAACATCCAAGCATTGTATCTAACATCATAACATCATCAAATCATGTATTCCATGAGCAACAAGTTTCCTCTTAAGGCAATGTATGAACTACATGATCAATCCATAGATTTCTTGCACAATCAACATAATCTAGCATTCATACAACCTAACTAAAATCATATTAACATCCAACAATCATCAATTTCATGTTTTCATCACCAATTTTCGGATCATGGTTCATATAGAATCAAAACTATGATCAACATGATAAAACATACCTTTAAACGTGTAGAAATCAACAATTGGACTTGTAAAACCCCTTGTAATTCTTGGAACCAACCAAAATCAAATTGTATGTTTGTAATCTTGATCAAAATCGATAGGGTGAGGGTGTATGGGTGGTGTTGCGACCGAAATTGCAGTTTGGGGGGATTAGGGTTGTATTTTAGGTAAGTTTTAGGTTTAGAATAATTACAAAGTAAACCCCTTTAATTATATTTCATAAAAACCAATCTTTTTAACACTTTTTAAATAATTTTAACTACAAGTTATAATTATTATTAGTCAATAATAATAATCATAAACATTTACAATGAGTCACACAACACATGAAATATATATATAACACGTTGTTAGGGTATCCCGTAAAATTTATAAAATAAACATTTAAAATTCTATAAATTCATGCATCACATAATCACAACTAATAACCAACATTATTAATTAGATTATTATTGTTGATCATAAATTAGTTTTATTAAGTCACCAACGTTCAACGACAACTAGTGTGTGCTCACGATACGTTTATGCTAGACCTAACGGAGTTTGGTAACAGGAAATTACCGGATGTCACAGTAAATATTATTGGTTATCTGATTTTCAAATTAATCATCTAGTTATATATATATATATATATATATATATATATATATATATATATATATATATATATATATATATATATATATATATATATTGTTAGGATCGTGTATTGAACGAAATACTAACTGATTAACATGTATACCGAATCAAATAGTGCGAAATCCTATTTGGTTGGCGATCCAATCAGTGAGAACGCACGTAGAATCAATTATGGATTGAATCTAAACGTTAAGAACGATATGGAATCGATCTAGTGCGATATGTGAACTTGGAACAGGTTCTTAGAGGTCTCTGGATGGCTAGGGTACGTCTGTAGTCGAAGTGATCTGAATTCTTACGTCTTTCCACGAATTAAGTGGTATTTATAGGTTAGGGTTTCTCATTCGGGCGACTGAACCATTAGTATGGTTCAGTCGTGCGATTGAGCCATGCGGTTGATCCATTTGTACGACTAAGTGTTCAGTCGTGCGACTGAGTCAATCTCATGTTACACTCGTGCGACTGATCCAGTCTCCTGGTTCAGTCGTGCGACTGAGTCATTCGCATGAAGTTGTTCATGCGTATGGTCCATTCGCATGGGCCATTCGCATGATAACTTCATATTACTAAGTTTGAATGTATTAATTGTCATTACATTATTTATATTTATTCAAATAACCACAAACCTATATAATCAAGTCACTATACGTTATACAACTCATTAATGAAATATTAAACATTATAAACACAACCAAACATTTACATTTCATTAAGTACCCAACTATTACATAAGTGTAAGACACTAAAGACATATTACATTCAATTCAGAAACTAGGAACACATGTACCTACAAACTCCCCCTTGGACCTAGTTTCATCTAATGTCTTACCATCTTCATAACCTCTTCATACTTCTTGTACTTCTCTTCTTTTGTGACTCCTGCGTGTATCTCAAACGCAAAGCAGAGTCGTATAACATTCTAAAACTGTAGAGCTTGTAAAATATCTTGAGAGTCATAGAATAGTGGCCACTTGTATAATATGTATACATCATTTGCAGACAAGTTCGTGAGCCACATCGGGTCAAATACCCTGATAGTATCCATTTGTGCCCTCTTTGTTCAAGACTATGACTGCCTCTCCTGTCCTTAGATCATACTACCACCATTTGAAGTGTGGAGTGAAGTCCTGTGGCATTTCCCGTAGTGGGATCTTAGACATGGTGCGCGGAGGACTCCACCTCAGCACTATTCTTGGTTTTCCAGTTATGGCATCAACCTCAGACCTTCTGATATACCTCGTTGGTTGTTGAGGTTTGAAGTTGACCCATCTGGTGTGGTACTCTCTCTTAAGAGCTGCTTCAAACCAGCCAGACATCTTGCGTGGATCAGCGTATAGCAGTTTCTGCTTCGCTAACTGGTTAAGCTCAAATCCAGAAAGAGTCTTCAGGTCGTGGGAACCTGAAGTACTCGATCCCTTTCTCACTTTTAACTGCATAACCGTTGAGATCTTCAAAATATGCCCATGCTATGATTCTGCCCGACACCTTGTGATGTTTCTTCACTTTGTACAGCTTGGTGTAGACAGTCGACTTTGACGCACTGCGTTGGGCTCTTATTTCTTCTAAGCATGCAGGCCACTCTGCCTTTCTGATATTAACTTCAGCGTCCGAGGCTTGGGCCTTATCTTCCGTCTTGTCCGACTCTTGTTCCAGTTTATCCAGAGTCTCCAAGGTTTCACTGACTAGATTGTCTCCCAGATTAGGAATGACATTACCCTCATTGTCAGTGTACTCTGGATAATGCTGTTCAGTGACATCTTTAATCTCGATTTCGTCCACATCGTTGAGCTCGTCGTCACTTTCCACATGGACTGTTGGAGCGTCTTTCACGATCTCGTCGGCATTGAGTTTGAACATTTCTACTATTTGCTCGTCAGTGAGATTGTGAATGATCTCTTCTTCTTCAGGAGTGTACATCACCGATCTCCTGACTATACCCTACAGATCAAGTATCAACATGAGTTTAGTCTTGATCTGTTGGAGGGGAGCAACATCATATTCATCCCTCTGAAAGTTTGGATCTGCTTAATTTAGACATGTAACACATCAAACATTAGTTAATAATCAAAACAGAAACACATTAACATTATATAAACATTAAGTACATAAGTTTAATACATGATTCAAGTACAAAAGCTTTCAAATACATAAATGTCTAATCATTACTTTTATTCTGAATTGCAGGCTCATCAGTAGGTGAGGCAGAAGACGAAGCTCGTTGGTCTTGATTTCTCTTTGTACGTCTCTCTTGACCCTGAGCTGAGGCAGATGCAACTGCATCTCCTTCTTCATCATCATCATCATTCCGCCTTTCCCTTGTCTCTTCTTCATCACTTGCCTCATCATCATCACTATCATCATCTTCATCCTCATCATCATCATCATCACCATTGTCATCACCTTCTGATCTTGAGGGGCTCATCTTTGGAGCCTTTGAGTCTCAGCATAATGGTCTTGTTGGTAGTCTCCAACTCCTTTATCCTTTTAGCTGATTGGGCATGCTGATCCTGGGGTTGGGACATCTCTACACTTTGTGCAACCATCTACTGTGCTTGCTGCTCAATCATCTGTGCCTGCTGAGATATCTGCAGAGATTGGGCAGCAGTAAGGTCTACTAGCTGACGAATCTGAGCAGTCTTCTTGTCACCGGCAACCAACAGCCTCAGCACCATATGGTTAAGTGTCGAGAGCTGTTCCTCTACCCTACTGGGAGGTAGAGGTGATCCAGATGGATAGGAAGGGTATGATGACGGGCCGGCATGGTGGCTAGTGGTGGTGCTGGTGGCAGTGGTGAAGATTGGGGGTGGTATAGATGAAGGTGGTAGTGGATGAGGGAAGATTGGGGGTGGTATAGATGAAGGTGGTGGTGGAGTGGGTGTGGTAGATATGGTGGTAGATAGGATGGATGTAGTGGTGGTAGTAGGTGGAGTAGTGGAGGTGGTGGTAGTAGTGGTGGTGGTGATGAGGTCATCCTCCTCTTCTTCTTCTTCAACCAGTGGGGCTGAGCCATCCTTTTCTTCCTCGATCCCCTCGAGGTGGATGCTCCCCCTGGAACCCTACTGGACTGATCAGGAGCATAAGTAGGATCACTGTCAGCCTCCCCAGATTCGCTAGGGCGTCCACCAACCTCCCGAATACCTCGGTCGGTGGTAACCACCCGCCTCCCCACAGTGCGGGTTAGGGGCTCCTAATCAGTATCCTCCTCCTCATCAGGACAAAAGTCCTGATGGAATCCTGCAGCCTCTGTCTCCTCGTGGGTGGGTGCTGGAGATGCTATATCAGCAGTGGGGGCCCTCAGAGGAGTGGGCCCTGCATCTCCACCATCACCGCTATCATCGTCGTCTGAATCATCGTCTGGGAGCTCTAGCTTCTCAACATCCGAATCACTATCTATGTGACGCCATTTACGCCTTCCCGGCGCCATGTAGTCCACCTTGGCCAGATGGCCTATGAGTCTCTTTACCGGGGGCTTGACCTGCTTCCCCCGGTAAACCTTCATACGACCCAACGTCGTATCATCCATAATCTCTAATGCCACAGCGTCGTGGCTCTCCTTTGGAAGTGTGGGCAGCTTCTCATCAAAGATCAACTGTAAGAACCTAGGGTACATGCAGAAACCCTCTTTGCCCTTCGCCTCCAAGTTCTCTATCAGATAAGAGAAGATCATGCTAGAAAAACTGAAATGGTGGTTCAGCACCAGTGCCACGTAGGCATTTTGTATCTGGTCTGAAAGGTCGTCGAACCCACCCCTTCGTGAAGCTATGCACTTGAGGATGACGTGTGCCAAGTACTTGTACTGGGGACACAGGTTGCTCTTGACCCCTGCGTTGATATCCCCAGCGTACTTCATCCTCATGAAGCACCCTCTTACTGTTAGTGGGTGAAGTCTGGTGGGGTGGTCTATATCATCTCCCAACGCAAGTACACGCTGAATGTCTTCAGCGGTGATCTCAATATCCTGTCCAAAGATAGAGCTCCTAATGCAGTACGGCTCACGTGATCGGTCAACCGATGCATTCTCCCAGAAGGCCTGTTGTAGAGACCTGTAAGGGGTGCATGGTGTAGAAATATCCCGGTGGATCCTGGATCGCTTAAGGAAAGCGATGATCCCTATAAACTCCGCCCCATTCCGAGTTGTGGAGTCTAAGTGAGCACAGATGTTGTGCTTGGGGTTGATAGACCATCTATCAGCCATCTATCTGTAACACAAGACATATAAACATTAGATAATCACACGACACAAATCCGTTCTAATTAAGTTGATTGAATTCATTCTGGTTCATTCATGCGATCGAACCATGCGACGGTGTTCAGTCGGTTGTCTTGTCATGCGACTGGATTCAGTCGGGTGAATGAACAGGCGACTGAGTTCAATCGGTTGACTAAGCCTGCGATTGGTTCAGTCGGCCGACTGAGCTCATTCGTATGATCCATTCAGCCGATTGAGCCATTCGACCAGCTCAATCGTGCGATTAGAGTTCATCCTGACGACCAGTCGCATGACCCACTGTTTGGTCGACTGAGATTTGAATCTTGACCAATTCGTGAAATTAAACGGTGTGTAATGGCTCTTTAGACTCGCAATAACTTAACTAATAACCTAATAACTTTAGTTTTAAGATTTTACTTGGTTTAAGTAGGTTATTAGTCCATTAAAAAGGTTCGGTTCTTGTGAGGGTCGTATTTCACAGATTAGGGCACCATTCCTCCAGATTTCGATGAGATTTCAACTCATTGTACCTGTATAATCGCACACAAACGTCAGAATATCAATAGAAGTATAAAATCTTGGTCTGATGAAATTTTGGCAGAGTAATGGTAGCCTATGCGATATGAGGGCGATTAGAGGGTGATGAGTCGAATGCGATCGACTGTGCCCTATTTATACTGAATCTGAGTTCAATCGGCCGACTGGACCCATTCGCTCATTTCATTCGGGTGTATGGACCTCAGTCGTGCGATTGGCTCAGTCGATTTCCTTCAGTCGGCCGACTGGAGTTCAGTCGGGCGACTGACTCATTCGCACACTCTCATTCGGTCGAATGGCTCATTCTGATAATCCATTCGGTTGAATGGTTCATACTCATGTACATTCGGCTGATTAATGCATGAGTATGGTCCATTCGCACGGTTGGTCCATACTCATGGTCCAGTCGTGCGATTGGAACATATTCATGATCTTGACTTTGTGACCATTTTTCACTTAAACCCTTTTAAACTGTTGATTTAACATTATGAACACTTGATCATCTCAGACATGATCATTTTAACTTGAAAAACTTTTGACCACCTCAGACGTGATCCTTTTAAACACTTTGTCACCTCAGACGTGACCCATTTACCTTTGAAAACACATGTGGTCACCTCAGACGTGACCCTTTTAGGTGATTTACTCCCTTACTGAATTCCATGATGTAGTCCGATATTAAACAAACTGAATTGACTAAATTTAAATAAAATAAAATACTTAAACTGAAATACAAAACTAAACTTGTTTTTGACTTTTTGCATGAGGTGTAAATCCTGAGATAGAAATCTAATGGATTTAGTTCCGGAATAGGCAGCTTCAATTTATTTTGACCATAACTGGATCAGTTCAAATTGGAATCATACAGGCAAGTCAAATCATTTGGGACATGTTATCAACACCTTTTGATGCTCAATTCTTGTTTTTCATCTAGAGTCGTTAGCAAGTTTAGGAAATCATACTAATCCTATTAGATCCCCACATTGATTTGGACTTTCAAGAATTGTAGCCATGATGATTGTCAGTATACTGCTCCTCTTAAATCCATACACAGACTTTTGACATAGATTGGTGATAGTTTAAGGTTTAATTATTTCAACTAACATTTGTGGATCCCACGCTTATGTGGTAATCAACATTCATCAGAAGATTTTTGAGCGGTCTACGGGTATTTTGACAAGAAGAAACTATTCTTAGAGCTTTAAAAGAGAATCCAAGCCTCAGGTCAGTGCCATCGCACAACAGAGAGGCAGCAAACAACAATGAATTCTAGAATATCTAGGTTATGCTTATCCTCAGGTCAGTGCCATTGAACAGCAGAGAGGCACACAACCTATCTTCTTGTTAGAGCATCTTTATTTTTCTTTTGCACATAACGCACCAACAACATACGTTATTAGCTTGATAGCGTTTGCTTTTCATTTTTTCCTGTTTTGCTCTATTTATGGTCATCCGCACACATTTGTGACGTTTATTTGCTCGTCACCCCTTATTGGAATTTTGTTGATTGTGTTATCCAGTGATAAGATGGGAACCCACAGTCAGTCGAACAACTTAGTTTGATCTTGAGATCACCAACCAGGTCTAATCAACTACTGTGTTGAATCTACTGACATATCATCTGTGATCTAGCAACCTCTAGGTCTACTTTCTTTGTGTTACCTTAGTAGTAACCAGTTTAATATCATTTTTCCTTTTATATTGCTCAGACTACACAGATTTAACTTTGAATTTGGCATCTTATCCAATTTAAACTTTTAAAGTCCCACTTGATTTATTCCTGTGTACTATCATTTTCCAAAGTCATTGAATCGGTATCACAGATACGATCTACTTTCTATCAGCTAGCCTCTCCCTCTTTCTCGTTTTTTTAATGTTACTAGCTGACCTATACTCCCCCTAAAATTCTAAAACTGTAACCGATTTACGCTTTTTAGGATTTTAATAGACAACAAAATAACATGAATTTAATTTAAATTGACTACCTAAAATAAAAACGAAAAAGGATATACATAAAAGAACAATTTACTCTACTTATCGGACTACTCATGGTTATCATCGGGAATTACATCTCTTTTCTTTTTAACGCCGTTGATCTCTAACAAATAAAGAAAACGTGGTTTGTCAAAAGCCTTTGTATAGAGGTCAGCGCGTTGAAAATCCGTATTTATATTTATCACATCGATTAAGTTCTTTTCAAAACAATCACGTATAAAGTGATATTTTATGCCGATGTGTTTGGTCTTAGGGTGTTGGACCGGATTTTTAGTTACTGCAATTGCAGCAGAGTTATCAACAAAAATAGGAGTAGAAGTGAATTTCAAACCGTAGTCCCGCATTTGCTGTTGAATCCAAATGATTTGTGAACAGCAACATACAGCAGCAACATATTCGGCTTCACAGGTTGACAATGTAACCGAGGTCTGCTTCTTACACTGCCAGGTCACTAATCTCCTCCCAAAGAATTGACACCCTGCTGATATAGACTTGTAGTTCATTTTGCAGCCACCGTAATCCGAGTCACTATACGTTGTTAGCTCGAAGTCATCGTCATGAGGATACCACAATCCAAGTGTGGGAGTACCCTTCAAATAACGGAAGATCCTTTTGACCCCTATCAGATGGTTGACTTTTGGCTTTGCCTGATATCTTGAACATAAACATGTAACGTACATAATATCAGGTCTAGAGGCAGTGAGGTACATGAGAGATCCAATCATCCCTCGGTACATAGTGGCATCAACCAGATCACCATTCTCGTCGGGTTCTACATCATGATTTGTAGCAAGTGGAGTTCCGGCTGCGGAAGCATTTTCCATGTCAAACCGACTGAGAATGTCTCCTACATACTTGGTCTAATGTAGGAAGATCCCTTTTGGTGTCTGATCCACTTGTAACCCGAGAAATAATTTCATCTCTCACATTGCACTCATTTCAAACTCGGCCTTCATTATTAGTTCAAATTCTTTACATAGATCTTCGTTCTTTGACCAAAGATTATGTCATCGACATAGATTTGAACAAGCAGTAAATCTCCATCTTTTTCTTTTATGAACAGTGTACAGTCGATAACACCTCTGCGAAAGCCGTGTTTCACAAGGTGAGTCGAGAGTTTCTCATACCAGGATCTGGGAGCTTGATGAAGCCCATATAAAGCCTTGTCGAGTTTGTAAACTCTGTCCCGATGATATGGATCCTCAAATCCCTCGAGTTGACTAACGTACACTGTCTCTTTGATTTCACCATGAAGGAATGCACTCTTTACATCAAGTTGATATACTTTAATCTTCATGTATGATGCATAGGCCAGGAAGATACGGATTGCTTCCATTCTTTCCACGGGTGCAAACACTTCATTGTAGTCTATGCCCTCGACTTGTCGAAATCCTTGAACAACAAGTCGGGCCTTGTTTCTGATGATCACGCCTTGATCATCTTTCTTGCATTTCAAGACCCATTTGGTGCCAATGACCTTAGCACCTTTAGGTCTGTCCACCAGAGTCCATACACCTGACTTCTTGAACTGAAGAAGTTCTTCTTGCATGGCACTCACCCATGCCTCATCATTCAGTGCTTCACTGACGTATTTCGGCTCAAACTGAGATACAAAACAATGCTAAGCACCATCGTGCAGGTATCCTTTTTCCATTACCGACGCATAATCAGCCGAATATAGCTGATTTCTTGTCTGCACTCCTGATCTGACATCCCCAATGACATTGTCCAGGGGATGATAGATATTTAAGCGTGATCCTGGAGTGGTGGTAACAACTACCTCAGAGTCAAGATTATGAACGTTTGGTTCTGTATCTGAGGCAGTAAGAGTTTGAGGTTCCGAAGACGCAGAGGCATCACTGTTAGATGCTTGTGGACTTACAGGAATTGGAACCTGTTCCTCCTGATTGTTCTGGTCATTTTCCACAGCTTCATCTTCTGAGGAGGAGTCACTTACTTTGAGTGCTCCCCCTGAGTGGTGAGACGAGTCACCTTGTGAACCAGATGATGTTGAATCTAGTGACGGTGAGTTCAAGACATCATACATCATCTTTGTTGCTAAGTCTTCGTCAGAAGTGGAGAGAGGTATGTTGAAGGACTTGAAGAATCCATCATAGTCGAAAAAGAAGGCGGGTCCTTTTCCAGCAGGTGGGGTGGTGTATCTTTGAACGTCCACATTACACCACACTTCAACTAGACCCGTTGAGTTGTTGTAAACTCTCTTGTTCGGTATGTTGTGTAACATCTCGTATTTTTTTTGTTTGTTAATTAAAAATTATTGTCGTTTATTCTTGGAAGGGTCATTATTGTTAATTATAAAATTTATGGGTTACTTGTGCTTATTTCTTAATGTGTCTTTAATTCTTTAATTTAAAGATTGATAATGTTAACTATTAAATAAAATATAATAATGATGATAATAATAATATTAATAACAACAATAATAATAATAATAATAATACTAATAATAATAATAATAATAATAATAATAATAATAGTAATAAAAATAATAATAATGATAATAAAGATAATAATAATAAGTTATAAAAGTTAACAAATTAAAACTTAATTAAGTTCAAGGGGGCCTAATTGTCAAATTAGAAACTTGAAATATTAAGTTTGGGCATAAAATAATAAGAATCCAAGTTGAGGGACCAGAGTGTAACTTTCAATTTGACAAACCCAACCCCCGCCCACTTTCTTTCTCCACGTTTTTCCGGTGGACTTCGGCCGGACTCCGGCCAAGTCCGGCGAGGCCCCAAAACACCTCAAACCCCTTCGATTACAACCCCAAACCGTTCTAAACCTTTTCATGTACGTGATTCGAACCTGAATCCAGCAATTAATCACTTTTAAAACGTCGGTTACTAATCTTAATCGAGGTATAACCGAAGCCTTAAACCTCACGGACGTTCGAGCCTTAAACACCAATAATAACTCAATTAATTCAACACGAACGAACGTCTACCTACCTTTAATCGATTACAATCATCAATTTGACCTGAAACAAACACAAACATCAAATTCAACCATCACTTTAATCGCGAACTGCACCTAAGTCGAGCATCACCTTCTGCATACTTTGAACCGCAATTGATTGAGGGCTATCAATCATCATCTCTCGTGGAAGCTCTCTGTGCAATTAATTGAGTTATCATCAAGATTTACACCACTGTTGCATATCTATTTGGCCGAGACCTGTTCGTTGTTGTGCTTGGCATCAATTCAAACTAATCCGGGTAATTAAATAGATGAATATGCTCGATTAACCATGGGGAACAAAAGCCCCATGGTTAATCTGGTGAAGAACATCAAACGGAGGTTCAATTTGATTCACAAACATTCTAGGGTTTATATGAAATTGGGGTTTTGGTTGAAACATGCTTTTAACAATTAAAAACCAGTTTATACCGCGACTGAGAGCCTGGTTCACTGGTTAAGTTACTACACTCACACACATGAGGTCTCGGGTTCGAACCCGGGCACCATCATGTTATTTTTTTGAAGGGTTTTAACCCTTAATAGGATCATGTGGAACATCTTCGGGCTATTCTGGAGCTGCTACGCGAAGAGAAACTTTTCGCCAAGTTCTCAAAGTGTGAGTTTTGGCTGCGGGAAGTGAAGTTTTTGGGTCATGTGGTTAATGAGGACGGGATTCACGTAGATCCCGGCAAGATCGAAGCGGTGAAGAAGTGGGATACGCCCCAGACACCATCAGAGATACGGCAATTCTTAGGATTGGCCGGTTATTATCGTCGCTTCATAGCGAATTTCTCAAAGATCGCGCAACCGTTGACCCTGCTTACTCAAAAAGATAAGAAGTTTGACTGGGGATTTGCACAAGAACAAGCGTTCCAAACGTTGAAAGAGAAGTTGTGCAACGCGCCAATATTGTCTCTCCCAGACGGAACCGATGATTTTGTGGTTTACTGCGATGCGTCACATCAAGGATTGGGATGTGTATTGATGCAGAAGGATAAGGTGATTGCCTACGCTTCGCGACAACTGAAAGTGCATGAAAAGAACTACACCACTCATGATCTTGAGTTGGGCGCTGTAGTATTTGCACTCAAAATTTGGAGGCATTACTTGTATGGTACCAAATGCATCATTTTCACCGATCATAAAAGCCTTCAACATATTCTGGATCAGAAGGAACTCAACATGCGCCAACGACGTTGGGTAGAGCTTCTTAGCGACTACGATTGTGAAATCCGGTATCATCCGGGGAAAGCTAACGTGGTGGCTGATGCCTTAAGCCGTAAGAACGTGTGAAACCACTACGTGCACGAGCGTTGGGATTGACCATCCAAACCAACTTGAAAGCTCAGATTCAAATTGCACAGAGTGAGGCATTGAAAGAAGAGAACCTTGCGGGAGAAGAATTCCGGGGGTTAGACAAATAGATGATTCGCAAGGATGACGGTATTCAGTACTTCATGGATCGCATATGGGTACCCAAATGGGGAGGTGTTCGTACCTTAGTCATGGATGAAGCCCACAAGACGCGATACTCTATTCATCCTGGTGCAGACAAGATGTATCATGATCTTAAGGATCTATACTGGTGGCCAGGCATGAAGAAAGACATTGCTTTATACGTCAGCCGATGCCTGACGTGTTCGAAAGTCAAAGCTGAACATCAAAAGCCATCGGGATTATTACAGCAACCTGAAATTCCCGAGTGGAAATGGGAGAACATAGCTATGGATTTCATTACCAAACTCCCTAGAACAAACAGCGGTCATGATTCGATATGGGTCATTATTGATCGAATGACGAAGTCAGCACATTTCTTGCCTATCCGAGAAGATTACAAGATGGATAAGTTGGCGAGATTGTACATCAAAGAGGTCGTGACGCGGCACGGGGTGCCGGTGTCAATCATATCCGACCGTGATAGCAGATTCACTTCACGTTTTTGGCAGACGCTACAGAAAGCGATGGGTACTCGGTTAGACATGAGTACAGCCTATCACCCTCAAACAGATGGCCAAAGTGAACGCACTATACAGACGCTAGAAGACATGTTGAGAGCGTGTGTAATTGATTTTGGTGGTAGTTGGGATGCTCATCTGCCGTTGATTGAGTTCTCCTACAACAACAGCTACCATACAAGCATTGGATGCGCTCCATTTGAAGCGTTGTATGGAAGAAAATGCAGATCTCCCGTTTGTTGGGCCGAAATTGGTGAAAGTCAACTGACAGGCCCAGAGATCATCCAAGAGACAACAGACAAGATTTTCCAAATCAAAGATCGACTTAAAGCCGCGCGAGATCGCCAAAAGAGCTATGCCGACAATCGTCGGAAGCCTCTAGAATTCAATGTTGGGGATCGTGTGTTACTCAAAGTTTCCCCTTGGAAAGGAGTCGTTCGATTCGGAAAGAAAGGGAAGTTAGCCCCAAGATATGTTGGACCATTTGAGATCACTAAAAGGATCGGTCCAGTGGCTTACCGGTTAAGGTTGCCACAAGAGCTTAGCGGTGTACATGATACTTTTCACGTGTCCAACCTCAAGAAGTGTTTGGCCGATGAATCCCTTCACGTGCCAATCGAGGAAATCAAGATTGACGACAAGCTTCACTTTGTTGAAGAACCCATTGAGATCATGGATCGAAAGGTCAAGCAACTGAAGCGAAGTAGAATACCTATTGTTCGCGTAAGGTGGAATTCAAAACGAGGGCCAGAGTTTACATGGGAACGTGAAGATCAGATGAAACTCAATTATCCACATCTTTTCGAGGATGACACTCTTGGACCTAACTCCAGCTGAATTTCGGGACGAAATTCTCTCAACTGGGGGATACTTTGACATCCGTCACCTTAAGGTCCGTCAATTGACGTGTTTGTCCGTCATCTATTCTATATTTGGTCATCCCTCATCATTATTTGACTCTTTATGTGGATATCATGTGTGCAATATTATCATTGTGTGTGCATTCGTTAAAAACCGTGTGTGAACCTTAAAAAGACCTTTAAAACTTTCATTTTTGAAAACGTTAAATATATCATTTTATAAATATAATAAATGTTTTAATATAACCATTTCTTAAGTCATGACAACATTAAATATACTTTTACAATTAATATAAAACACCTAACGAAGTCGTTTTTCAACCGAACAAAATTTGGGAAAACTCGGGGGTTAAGTGCAGGGACTAAACTTGTAATTTTGGAAACTTGGGCTGGGTATAAATACCCCATTTCCAGCCCTAAACCCCCATTTTTATCATCTTCTTCATCTTCATCTCCTTCACACACTAAATCTCCATTTTTGCACCAAATCCGACCCGAGAGGTCTCGTTTTCTTCGTCTTGACATCATCTACAGCTTAGACTACCCCTCCTTAGCAGGTAGTTGTCTTTGGTTGTCCGTTTCTTAGCCTTTTCACGGCTATCCAAACTAGGGTTTCGGGTGTTCGGGTTCAACCCGAACACACAAGGTCGTATGGGTGCGTGTGAGGCCTCTTTGCTTGTGTTTTATGCTTGTGTATGTTTGTTGAGTGTTTCTGGAGGTCCTTGTGGTGTAAAACCCGTGTTTAGAGCAGCTCGGGGGCTGCTCACCCCGACCACAGTCGCGATTCTGCAGATCAGGCGACTGGGTCATCCATGCGATTGAGCCGTGCGACTGAGTGGGTCGTGCGACTGGATCATGCGTCTGAGTCAATCGTGCGACTGAGTTGTGCGACTAGGCATGTCGTGCGACTGAGTTGTGCGACTGAGTGTCTGTGTACGATTGAGTCATGCGTGCGATTGAGTGTATGCGAATGAGTCATGCGATTGAGTGTTTGTGTGCGATTGAGTCAGGTGACCGACTGAATGTGTGCGAATGAATGTGATTCGCACGACTGGGGTCCAATCGCACGAATGAAGGTTCAGTCGTACGAAAGTAGCTAATTCGCACGATTGAAGGTTGATTCGTGCGCATGGAAGTTGAGTCGTGCGTTTGGGTGTTGTGTGGTACGACTGAAGGCCAATCACACGAATGAAGGCTCAATCGTACGAATGAAGCTGATTCGCACGATTGAGGGTTGATTCGCACGAATGGAGGTTGAGTCGTGCGTCTGACCTTGTTATGCGACTGAAATTGTTGTGTTTGACCCTTGTGCGTGGCGTGAGTATGTCGTGTGGTGTCGAGGTAACACTAACACAATTATGCCATTGTTTGGCCACAAATATTAAAGTCAACGCGAGAAAGGGCGCAGAAACTATTTTGAGCAAATTAAACTAACGCTTTTACAACGACCAAATCGACTTATAACTATTGACACTTATTCAATATTCTTTCGATTAACAACGATACTTTTACCTGAATATCATCATTAGTGGCGACAATGTCTTGTACTTGGATCTACATAAGGTCTAGTACGTGCGTCAGTCTGTATGTGTTGTGCGTGACCCATCCGATACGACCCGAACCGACCCATCATTATTGCGCGCTTATACATATATCATATTATTAATGCTATACAATAACTGTCAATAGGTGTTTGACTGTTTATTTGCATTCAACATTTGGGATACATCGCTCATACATACTTACCACTTAACAAGTGAGTTTCGTGGCCCCTTTTTACGCTTATACAATATTTCAATCATTTACAAATTGGGGGAAAAGTATGCTTACACAATTTTTATGCTGTACAAATTACATACATTTTACATACAAGGAATCAACGTGATACTGTGTTGCAAGTACTATTTGATACATGCTTGGGTCTGCTGTGTGGTTCTATCTTTGCAACTATTTAATTCCAGTGTGGGAACCGACGGTTAGGTATTGGTAGTACTACTGGGTTGACACCCCCACCCTCGTTCGATGGTATACTAGTTGGTACCATCAGTGGCCAGGAACGGGCCCTTGGGTGAATATATGCCGACAATTTCTTTGTGTACGTCGCTAGGTTTGGTTGCAAAGCTCATGCCATGTGATATTTACTTGTGTAATAACTGTATTCACGGTATTCCGACGCGCTATTATATACAGCATCACTTACATTTTTATTACATAAACCTGCGAGCTCACCAACAATTTTGTTGACCGTTTTAAGCATATCTTTTCAGGTGAACGTGCAAGTCCAGGAATCTAGGTGTGCTGCCTTAGTGGAGACCCTAGGATGCATTTTTGGGACTTAGCTCATTTTGATAAACAATCTTTTTGAACAATGTTAACGCATGTAAACAATTATCAACATTTGAAACTTGTTCCCGGGTTGTGGGAATTAACAATTACATTTTCATCATACGTGTATATGTGTTATCTTTATCATGTTGTTTATGGCTATGTGTTGTGGACATTGACTAAACACGACACAAGTCCCCTTGTCGTCGGGTGTCGTCATGACACACATGTCATCATTTATATATATATTGCTCTCTATCGCTTACCATGTGTTATGACGATCCCGGTCTCGTTACATCCCCGTGTTTCCGCTTTTAGCGGGGGTGTGACAATTTATATTCTTGGAAATATATATATTGTTACATGCTACATAATGCTATACCTTACTTATGTGCAACTTGATGCCTTAGCATAGGTTTGCCTTGTAATTGTTTAAACTTTGTTACTCGTCTCCCTAAACTTACCTTTGACACTTTGACTCTCCCCGACAAATGAAACTTCTTAATCTTATTCTCGACGACACGTGGAATTGTATACTTATGCTTATGACTTGGATCCTTAGACTTATGTCTAATCTATGTAAAATCTCATCAAGATTTTGATTTCATGAACCTAAAAAATTTGTGTGACACATAGACACCTGTATTCTGGATTTCCTGGCAAAAGGCCCTCGGGCTAAGGCAAGCATATCGCATAAATCCTACGGGACTAGTTATGCTTACCTGGGGATTTCTGGGATGAGTGATAAACTATGGTCAACATACACAAATTCTAAGTCGAGTGGGTCAACTTACCTTGACGTGTCAACGTTTCCAAATGGTAATGCGTTACCAAATGGAACCATTCCATGTGCCTTACAACTTTTGCCTTATCCTTGTTGAACTATGATCCTTGTTATTCCAATTCACATATCTAACTCATTTTGTATATTCTAGCATGTCTCGTCATCATGGAAAGCGTGAAAGTTCCGATCGTAAGTTAGCCGCCATGATTGCTCGTCAAATGGCTGCTGTCATCCCGACCATGGTTGCTGAACTTAACAGCACCTTAATGACCAACGCTAGCAACAATGGAAATGGTCATGGTGAGAATAGCAACAACCAAAACGGGAATAATCAAACTTGCACTTTCAAACACTTTAGCTCTTGCAAGCCCACTAGTTTTAGTGGCAAGGAAGGAGCCACTGGTCTTCTTGAGTGGTTCGAAAGTATGGAGAATACCTTTATCAATTGTGAGTGTCCCGAGACGCTCAAGGTTCGTTATGCCACTAGTGTGCTCCAACAAAGGGCACTTACATGGTGGAATAGCGAGAAGAGAAACCGTGGTCCCGAAGCTGTGCAAGCACTTACCTGGGAAGAGTTCAAGAACATCGCCATCGCGAAGTTCTGCCCAAGAAGTGAATTGCAAAAGTTGGAAGAAGAGTTTTGGAACTTGAAGCAAAACGATGGTGACCATTTGGCCTACTCAACTAGGCATCATGAGTTGAGTATACTGCTGCCTCACATGGTCGACACGGTCCCCCGCAACATCGAGAAGTTCATTAAGGGTGTACCACCCCAAATTCAAGATGCTGTGGTGGGTAGCCGACCCACAACTTTGGAAGAAGCCATTACTATCACCGCTCAACTCACCGAGAACCATATACGAGCGGGCACCATGTCTGTGAAGGGTGCAAAGAAGGTAGAGAAGACGGCTACCGAGGCTGTTAAGGAGACCAAAGCTGAACCGTCTTACAACAACAACAACAACAAGAAGCGCAAGTTCACACCGGCACGCAACTATGCCGTAGCTGCACCCAAACAACCCCAAAGACAACTTGTACCTGCGGCTGCACCTGTGGCACAAGTGCCTGGGGCTAGGGCTTATGCTGGTCCTCAGCCTATGTGCAACATTTGTAGGTACCATCACCCGGGAAATCAACCATGCCGTATCTGTACTTTATGCGGTAAATATGGTCACTTGGTGGAGACTTGTCACCGTGCACCTAACAACGCCGCCGTGGTCACAAACCGTGTTTGCTACAACTGTGGGGAACCTGGTCATTTCCGCCCACAATGCCCTCGTCTTGTGGGTAATGTTCCACAAGCTCGAGGACGTGCTTTCAACATCAACGCGAATCAAGCACAAGCAAACAACGATGTGGTGAATGGTATGTTAACTTACCTTTAACTTTTATGACCTAATTCTTTTTATGTGTTACCTATGTCGTTAAATACCTTGAAAATTGAACAGGTATGTTCCTTATTAATAAAACTTATGCCTATGTCCTATTTGATTCTGGAGCCGATAAGAGTTTTGTTTCGTTAGTGTTTGAACCTATACTTGCTAAGCCACATACGAAACTAGAAAGACCTATTACTGTTGAAGTTGCCGATGGAGAACCGATCACTGTTGACGTCATTATTCGTGATTGCATCTTAAGTCTTGACACGCATGATTTTCTTATCGATCTTATCCCTATGAAACTTGGAAGCTTTGACGTCATCATTGGTATGGATTGGTTAGCCAAACACCATGCCGAGATCATTTGTTTCAAGAAGTGCATTCGAATACCGTTACCCTCTGGAGATACATTGAAAGTGTTTGGTGAAAAATCTTCCAAAGGACTTAAACTCATGTCTTGCACACAAGCCCGAAAGTGCTTAAGCAAGAAGTATATGGCCTTCTTGGCTTACGTGGTCAACACGAAAGTCAAAGGGAAAGAACTTAAGGATGTCCCTATCGTACGAGACTTTCCTGAAGTATTTCCCGATGACCTTAGTGGTTTACCTCCCGTGCGTGAAGTCGAGTTTAAAATTGACTTGATACCGGGAGCAAACCCCGTGGCTAAGTCACCAAATCGGCTTGCACCATCGGAAATGCAAGAACTCTCTAGTCAACTTCAAGAGCTATCCGAGAAGGGCTTCATCCGTCCTAGTTCTTCGCCTTGGGGTGCACCTGTTCTATTCGTGAAGAAGAAAGATGGAACGTTTCGTATGTGCATCGATTATCGTGACCTTAATAAGCTTACCATCAAGAACCGTTATCCTCTTCCTCGTATCGATGATTTGTTTGACCAACTTCAAGGAGCTGCTATTTTCTCGAAGATCGATTTACGTTCTGGCTATCATCAATTGCGAGTCCATGATGATGATATCCCAAAGACCGCTTTCCGTACTCGTTATGGGCACTATGAGTTTATGGTGATGCCTTTTGGTTTAACCAATGCTCCTGCTGTCTTCATGGATCTCATGAACCGAGTATGCAAGCCTTATCTAGACAAGTTTGTGATCGTCTTCATTGATGACATACTTATCTATTCCAAGTCCAACACCGATCATGAACTACATTTGAGATTGGTTCTTGAGTTGTTAAAGAAAGAGCAATTGTACGCGAAGTTCTCGAAGTGTGATTTCTGGCTCGAGGAAGTTCAATTTCTAGGACACGTTGTGAATAGCCAAGGAATTCACGTTGATCCTGCAAAGGTGGAAGCTGTGAAAAATTGGTGTGTTCCTACAACTCCTACCGAAGTTCGTTCTTTTCTTGGTCTTGCTGGTTATTATCAGCAATTCATTGCCAACTTCTCGAGGATCGCGAAACCGCTCACTACTTTGACGCAAAAGAATAAACCATTCGAGTGGGGTTCCGAGCAAGAAGAAGCTTTTGAAGCGTTAAAGCATAAGTTGTGCAATGCTCCTATCTTGACTCTACCCGATGGAAACGACGATTTCACCGTGTATTGTGATGCATCTAAACAAGGCCTTGGTTGTGTTCTCATGCAACGAGGGAAGCTCATAGCTTATGCATCGAGACAATTGAAGGTTCACGAGGTGAATTACACAACACACGACCTTGAGCTTGGTACTGTTGTCTTTGCTCTGAAGATTTGGAGACACTACCTGTATGGTACGCAATGTATAGTCTACACCGATCACAAAAGCCTTCAACACGTTTTCAATAAAAAAGATCTCAATATGAGACAACGTCATTGGGTGGAGTTGATTAGTGATTACGATTGTGACATTCGTTACCTTCCTGGTAAAGCAAACGTTGTAGCCGATGCACTAAGCCGAAAGATTCACAACAAGATGAGCTCATTCCAAGAAATTCGCGATCGACGTCAATGGTTTGACACTTTGGGTGAGTTCGATACTGAGATCCGACTTGATGTCAACGAGACTACCATACTGCTACAAAACTTGAGAATAGATAGTGACATCGAGTCTAGTATCTTGGAGGCTCAACAAGTGGTGCAACAAGGAGGAATGAAGGATGAACTGGAGCCTAATCTTTTAACCTGATTGGAAACGAAACCCAATGGGTTGATGTACTTCGCCAATCGAATTTGGATTCCAAATCGCGATAACCTTCGTACCTTTATCATGAACGAAGCTCATCAAACCCGTTATTCTATTCATCCTGGTTCCGATAAGATGTACATGGACCTACGTGGTCAATATTGGTGGCCTGGAATGAAGAAAGACATAGCGACTTATGTAGCTAAGTGTCTCACATGTACGAAGGTTAAAGCCGAACATCAACGTCCAAGTGGATTACTTGAGCAACCCGAGATTCCTATGTGGAAATCGGAACACATATCCATGGACTACATAACAAAGCTACCCCGAACCTCTCGAGGACATGATAGCATATGGGTGATCGTTGACCGATTGACCAAGTCGGCACATTTTATACCCATACGTGACACTTATAAGACATCAAAGTTAGCTCGTATATACGTTGATGAGATTGTAAGTCGTCATGGGGTACCTCTACACATCATATCCGACTGAGATGCTCGCTTCACTTCACATTTTTGGTCGTCTATGCAAGAACTCTTGGGTACACAATTAGATCTAAGCACGGCTTACCATCCTCAAACTGATGGTCAAACCGAGCGAACGATCCAAACCTTGGAGGATTTGCTACGCCTTTGTGTTCTTGACTTTGGTGGCGATTGGGATACGCATCTACCGCTCGCGGAATTTTCGTATAACAATAGTTACCACTCGAGTATCAAGATGGCACCGTTTGAAGCACTTTATGGTCGAAAATGTCGTTCACCGATCTGTTGGACCGACATTGGTGAAAACTTCATCACTGGTCCTGAACTTATACAAGAGACGACCGATAAAGTTTCTATCATCCGCAAGAACCTTGAAGTGGCGAGAAGTCGACAAAAGAGCTATGCTGATAAGCGACGTAAGCCATTGGAATTCCAAGTTGGGGAGATGGTTCTTCTTAAGGTTTCACCGTGGAAAGGTGTGGTTCGCTTTGGAAAGAAGGGCACACTGGCTCCAAGATTTGTAGGACCTTTCAAAATCCTGAAAAGGATTGGGAAAGTGGCTTATAAACTAGAGCTACCTTCCGACCTTAGTGGAGTTCATCCCGTATTTCACGTCTCAAATTTGAGAAAGTGCTTGGCTGATGAAAGTCTGCATGTTCCGTTGGAGGACATCCAGATTGACGAGTCATTGCATTTTGTCGAGAAACCTGTTGAGATCATGGATCGCATAATGAAGAAGACTAGAACCACAACAACCCCAATCATCAAGGTTCGTTGGGAGAATAAACGTGGCGCTGAATTTACTTGGGAACGTGAGGAGCACATGAAGAAGAAATACCCGTTCTTATTTGTATAGTTTCATTTCTCTTAATTTCGGGACGAAATTCTTTTAAGTTGGGGAGACTGTAACATCTCGTATTTTTTTGTTTGTTAATTAAAAATTATCGTCGTTTATTCTTGGAAAGGTCATTATTGTTAATTATAAAATTTATGGGTTACTTGTGCTTATTTCTTAATGTGTCTTTAATTCTTTAATTTAAAGATTGATAATGTTAACTATTAAATAAAATATAATAATGATGATAATAATAATATTAATAACAACAATAATAATAATAATAATACTAATAATAATAATAATAATAATAATAATAATAATAATAATAATAATAATAATAATAATAGTAATAAAAAAATAATAATGATAATAAAGATAATAATAATAAGTTATAAAAGTTAACAAATTAAAACTTAATTAAGTTCAAGGGGGCCTAATTGTCAAATTAGAAACTTGAAATATCAAGTTGGGCATAAAATAATAAGAATCCAAGTTGAGGGACCAGAGTGTAACTTTCAATTTTACAAACCCAACCCCCGCCCACTTTCTTTCTCCACGTTTTTCCGGTGGACTTCGGCCGGACTCCGGCCAAGTCCGGCGAGGCCCCAAAACACCTCAAACCCCTTCGATTACAACCCCAAACCGTTCCAAACCTTTTCGTGTACGTGATTCAAACCTGAATCCAGCAATTAATCACTTTTAAAACGTCGGTTACTAATCTTAATCGAGGTATAACCGAAGCCTTAAACCTCACGACCGTTCGAGCCTTAAACACCAATAATAACTCAATTAATTCAACACGAACGAACGTCTACCTACCTTTAATCGATTACAATCATCAATTTGACCTGAAACAAACGCAAACATCAAATTCAACCATCACTTTTATCGCGAACTGCACCTAAGTCGAGCATCACCTTCTGCATACTTGGAACCGCAATTGATTGAGGTCTATCAATCATCATCTCTCGTGGAAGCTCTCTGTGCAATTAATTGAGTTATCATCAACATTTACACCACTGTTGCATATCTATTTGGCCGAGACCTGTTCGTTGTTGTGCTTGGCATCAATTCAAACTAATCCGGGTAATTAAATAGATGAATATGCTCGATTAACCATGGGGAACAAAAGCCCCATGGTTAATCTGGTGAAGAACATCAAACGGAGGTTCAATTTTATTCACAAACATTCTAGGGTTTATATGAAATTGGGGTTTTGGTTGAAACATGCTTTTAACAATTAAAAACCAGTTTATACCGCGGCTGAGAGCCTGGTTCACTGGTTAAGTTACTACACTCACACACATGAGGTCCCGGGTTCGAACCCGGGCACCATCATGTTATTTTTTTGAAGGGTTTTAACCCTTAATTAAGTTATAAAAACTTTTTAATATATATAAAAATTATTTTTATAAACTTTAAATATTTTCAAAAGCCACCATATATTTTCTGTATTTTTCTTTTAGTTTAAATAATTATTTAAACATTTTAACAATGATTGTTCATGAATAATAAAATGGATTACAAATAATAATTAAAAAATTATTATTGTCTCAAAACGTTTCTTTTCAATTAATATTGTTTAATAGTACTTAATTCTTTTTGTTATAAAAATTTATTCAAACTTTATGAAACCTTCAAATGTTATAAGTATTTCTTTTCACATTTTTGCATAAAATATAGATATATATTTTTTTAGGAAATATAAATGATTTTCATTTGTTAAATATAATTATTTAACAAACCCCAAAATCCACTTAACCCTAGTACTCATTAATTCGTTAAACCCATTATGTTTAAGCTTAAATCTTGTAATATCTATATACTAGGGTGCATTGTGAAGACTTTACGTTGGAACGACGATTACTATATCTTATTAATCATCTAATATATACTTATTTGACCAAGTGAGTTTCCTTGCCCCTTTTTCATATTTTCACACTAATTTGGGGTGAAACATGATAGCTTATACATGATACACTTATACACATTTGATACTTGTAAATCACTTGCAATTCAACTTATTATTTTGCCTTGGTTATTTGTGTATTGTAAGTGATTATATGAGATACATAGTTTGTTTACAATCATTAACTATTGCTAGCCTGGCGACGTCTTAGATCTTTGGGCCTGACAAGCCTATTTGGTGCTAAAGTCGAGGTATTGCCGACTCCTGATGACGTATGCTTGTTCATCATGGGAACCAAATACACTTAGCCAATCTTTTATACTTGTAATCAAGTCGAGGTTTGGTTGTAACGATATGTGTTCTATAACCTTACTTGCTTATGACCTATGACATGAATTGCTACTTGTAAACTTTATCATATTATGTATGAAAACCTTGGAAACTCACCAACTATTTTTAGTTGACTCTTATTTTTATCATGTTTCAGGAAACCCGCAAGTTTAAAGTGGACTTTGAAGCTTGTATTAAAACTAGGACTTGGACCTACTTAAATAAACAAAATGTTATGCTATGTTTTGATTTATGTTTGAACTTATCTCTTGTTTGAGACTTATGGTTGTATTTCATTTTAAGACTTATGATAAATAATATTTGCAATTTAATATAGCGTTATGTGGCTGTGAACAATCTTAACCCTCACACCTCGACGTTTCCGCCGTCAAGGTTGGGGTGTGACATGTTGTATCCTAGGAAGATACCTTCTTCAGCCTTCTCGCTGAATTTTCCCTCCTGAGTCTTCTTCAGTAGGGTGCACGGTGCGCCAAACGGTTTGAGATACTCTAGATTAGGTTTACATCGTTGTAGTAACTCATAACATGTCTTGCCATGGCGTTTAACTACCAGAACTCGATTTAACGTGTAACACGCATTTGCCACTGCCTCATTCCAGAATTGGATAGGCAGTTTCGAGTCTGCTAGCATTGTCCGTGCTGTCTCTATCAAGCTGCGATTCTTTCTCTCAGCAACGCCATTCATCTGAGGCGTGTAGGCAGAAGTGAACTGGTGCACAATTCTTTTTTTCTTGCAGTAAGCCTCCATACACTGATTCTTGAACTCGGTTCCGTTGTCTGAGCGTACCTGTCTTACCTTCAGCTTGTAGAGAGACTCTAGTGTAGTTACTAATTCCTTGAAAGACTCAAATGTTTCTGATTTGGATTTCAGAAACATTACCCAAGAAAATCTTGAGTAGTCATCAGTAACCACATAGTAGTACAAGTCGCCTGCAATGCTTCTTGTACTGACTGGACCAAACAGATCCATGTGAAGAAGCTCAAGAGGAAGCTCGATAGAATTAACTTTCTTTTCCTTATGAGACTTCTTCACCTGTTTGCCTTTCTTGCATGCCACACAGAAATCCAGAAGTTGGAAGTTTTTGACGTTAACTCCTCTCACTAGATCATTCTGGATCAAGTGGTTCATCTTCCGTGGATTAATGTTCCCCATTCTCCGATGCCAGGAGATGGAGTCCTTCTCAGTAGCATTTGACAAGAAGCACTGAACTTGATGATCCGTTGTGGAGGCCTTTGAAAGATCTAAGACATAAAGGTCATTATATCTTGAGGCAAACATTAAGACTTGGTCCTCCGGGATCACATAGTCCTTTTTCAGGACATATTTGGGATACAGAAAGTAAGTTGTTTTGAAGTTGTTTTGAAGTTGTTGAACGTAGTTTACTTTATCAAACTTCACTTTCTGATTTCCCACTTCCCCCTGAGCTGTGATATACCCTCCTTTGTTACCCGCAAATGAAACATGGCCTCCTTTTATTTGTTTGACGTTTGATAAGAGTGCCCTGTTCCCAGTCATGTGCCTGGATGCTCCGCTATCGACAATCCACGTGTTGGTTTCAGCACTGTAGCGAACACCCTGCACATTCAATTGAAAACATTAGTTCAGGTTAGGAACCCAAGCCTTTACTGGCTTGGGTTTCCCAGAGGCATTACACATCATAAATTCAACCCATTGACCTTTAGATGGTGAGGGAAGCTCAGGTGTCTTCTTGTCCTCATTATCAGACACTGAGGTTGACTTTTCTTTCCATAAGCCAGCTTTGTGTAAGGCCTGTTTGTGATAAACAGACGACTGGCTAATGGGTTGAACTTTAGGTTCACTAGCTCTTCTAGGTGGAGTCAATGAGCTCCTCTTAGAAGACCTAGGTTTTGATTCCTGAAGTTCAACTTTTTCCTAGGTGTCTGATAGTAAGGACACTTAGACGCAATGTGTCCACACTCTCCACAGTTGTAGCATGATCTGCTATCAACTTTATGATTTAACTGTCTTTGTGGAGATGTGTGTGACACCCGAGTGACATTGTTCTGTTTGGGTTTTGACTCTACTTCTTTTGATGTTTTATCTTGTTTAACAAAATTAATTGTTTTAATGTTTTTACCATCTTTTCCATTTTGTTTATCTGGACTTTGACATGAAACACGTGATTGGTTAACAGTAATAGTCTTTTTAGGTTCAGATTTGACTTTGTTTGACCCAGACTTTATATTAACCTTTTCAAACTCTTTTTCCAGATTAACACAAGGCATTTTATCTTTTGCCTTTGAAGTGGCCTCCTTTTGTTTAGTTCCAGATTCATTTGATGTACATGTGGAATCTGGATCACTGTAGTAGACACCACATGATCCTTGATTGAATTGTTATTGATTGGTTTACTTTTAGTGTTCATCAAGGTCTCAGGTGGTGGTGGAACCACTTTATATCCCAAACCCTCCCCATTATTACGCTCTTTCACTAAGTGTTGGACAATATGAGATGAACTTGTCCAACTATGTGGTTTTGCTTTAATGAATTAACTTATACTTCTAAAACTGCTTTTTGTTTCTTAGTGTCTTCTAAGGAGTTAAGATAGTACCTAATGTCATTAGCTTGGTTAAAGGCTACTACTTCTGTTTCCCTAAGCTGTTTGTTCAATAGGTCTATCTTTTCTTTGTAACTATGCTCATTTTGTTTTAGAACTCTGTTAGCTTCAGTGCATAGTTGCAAATCCTTTACTAAGCTATCATTATGATCTAATAACCTAGAAAATTTCAAGTCAATGCTCTCCCTAAATTTATTACAATCAGAACAAGCATGATTATTGAAAAGTTGGTCAGTAGTACTTACCTGAGAAGGTTCTGATGAATCAGCCATCAAAGCAGAGTCTGGTGTGTCTGGTTCTTGTGATTCTGACGTTGTTGTAGTTGTCCCTTCTTCAGGCATGTAGTTGACCTCAGTTCCAATCTCTTCAATGTTTGACATCACGAGTTCCACTGCAATATCTCCTTCACTAGCTGAATCATCATCTAAGTCCTCAACACTAGCAATGTTTGATTCTCCCGGAGAGACAAACCGAAAGCTCCAGTCCTGTCCCTCGTCATCATGAGCAGTCAAGGCTTTAGGATCCTTGCTTGATGAAGTAGGACTGCTAGTTGGCTTATCTTGACGAGTGAAGGACGAGAATGGATTCCCGTTTCCAGCTTTCTTGGGCTTCACACACTCTCGTTTGAAGTGCCCCTTTTCTCCACAGTTGAAACAGGTCACCTTTCTCTTGTCAAAACCAAAGGTAGTGTCCTTAGTTGCAACCAAGTTTTGTCCGGTCTTTTTTACAAACTTCTTAGCTCTCCGGACAGCACTTGCTAAGGCCCACATTATATCCATCCTTTCCAGCTCTGTCTCATCTACCTGCTCGTAGTCCTCATCTGCCAAATGGCAGTTTTCAATTTTCCCAGCAACTAGTCCATCATAGGAGTGGACTACAGCTGCTAAGAGATCCATGTGCTCTCTTGCTACTTCTATTGTCACATTACCGAGATTCTCGGTCTTCAGTCTTGTAGCATATGCTTCAGATGCAATGTATTGGGTACTAGACGACCCTGACATTTCTGACCCTGAAGTAGAGGCTTGAGAAGGACCAGCTGAGCTTGACACAAAAGCTGTCTGAAGTGGTGCTCCGGACGTTTTGGCTTGTGGAGTCGCGTTGTACAGTGCCGGATTTTGAGTATAAGAAGACTTTTGAGCTCTGTATTTCATCCCTAATGCTTCCTCTCTCAGCTTCAGAATGAAATCATTTATATCCAACTTCGCTAGCATACCATTCTGTCTGAGATTGGAGACAAAAGAAGCCCACTTCTCTGGCAACCCATCTGCGAAGTTGGACACCTTGTCCTCCATGGTCGTTGTGACACCATGAGTGTGCAACTCACTCATCAAGTGGTAGAACCCATCGATGACGTCATCCAAACTCTCATTACCCATCGACGAGAAGTTGTCGAACTCCTTCTTCAACTCTTTAGCCTTTATAGCTTTTAAAGACGCATTCCCGTCATACCGTTTTTCTAACTCATCCCATAGCTTCT